>CANSZD010003014.1:1345000-1847500 GCA_947648045.1 Beta corolliflora | reverse complement strand
ACACCGGAGTTTTCAAAACTGTGCACCATATACCCTTTTTCTAACGGATGTTAAGTCACCGTTAGCTTTATTTACCATTTTGCCACCATTAACCCAATCCCTAAAATCTAAACCCTAATCCCTAATCCCTAACCCTAAGCTAAACCCTAATCCCTTACCCTAATCTGAACACTAATACTAACCCACCCTCCCCTCCCCCTTCCACCCATTCCCACCCCCACACCCCATCCCCACACCCCATCCCCACACCCCGCCCATCCCCCACCCCCCCCCTCCCCACGCGCAGCCCCCCCCCCATCCCCCCACCGCAGCCCCACCGCCGCCAAGACCAACCGCACGAGTTCGAGTCCCCCCTTTAAGTCGAGTCCCCCTTTCGAAATTGGAGTCCCCAACCACCGGGAAGCACACACGAAGCACGAGTTTTATGCAAGATCCGAAGCTTGAGGTTCAAAATTCGAAGGGGGAGACTCGAACTCGTGCGGTTATTTTCGAAGGGTCGGTGGAGGGGGAAATCGATGGCCACCGAATTCGACGGGGAAGGGGGAGCCGAGGGGGAAATCGACTGGGGAAGTGGGAGGGGGAAATCGACAAGGACGGGGGAGGAGGAAGGGGAAATCGACGGGGAAGGGAGTGGGGGACGGGCGGCGACGGCGGTGGAGGGGGAGGGGGAGGGAGGTGGAGGGAGGGTGGGCTGGGTGGGTTAGGGTTTGGGGGAGGGGAGGGTGGGTTAGGGTTTGGGTAGGGTTAGAATTTGGGTTAGTATTAGGATTAGAATTAGGGATTAAGGGTTAATGATGGCAATATTGTAAATAACATTAACGGTAACCTAACGTCCGTTAGAAAAAGGGTGTTTGGTGAACATATTCGGAAACTTAGGGGTATATGGTGAATATTTGAAACATTAAGGGTATATGGTGAATTTTCCAATTTGTCGGGTGTATATGGTGAAAAAACCGAATATTTAATTGGGCTCTCAAAATGGACTTAAAACATTTTATGGGCTTAATATACAATTAAACATCTTGAACAATTAAGTGGGCTTTAGAATATCATTTCAAAACACAATTTTAGATTGGTTCTTTAGATTGCTCTTCCGTTGGGTCGCGCCAACTAATGCCGCGGTATGTTTCATCATTGGATCCTTAAATGGGGAGACATGATTATATGTCTATAGAAGCCCCCACCTTGACTGAGGTTCAGGAAACCGATAGTCAAAGTATATGGTGTCGGGACAGAGAACGATTCTAAACGCTCCGCAGTTTAGAACTGATCTATATACGTCGGTCTCTGCAAAACAAAGTTAGTATGCAGGACAATAACTACAAGCAATCTGATTACCTGCAGAAGAAGATGTTAGCAGATAGGTGCAAACAACTCGGATAAGCCTAAGGATGCATAAGACGCTATGCAAGGATTAAGGTTATGCAAAGCTAAGGGAGATGACACGTCATGCAATGTCAGGGTTATGCAAGACTAGAATGTATGAAATGCAATGCAAGGTCAGGGTTTTGCAAGGCTGCAATGCATGGTCAGGATTTTGCAAGGATATAAGATGTGTAGAATGATTAGAAATGCATAGAATGATTTTCGAAAATCGTGTTTAAGTAAATAATTGGGGTCCGTAAACGAGGTCCGCGGATTACAACTTTTCGGGAGTTTGATTTGGAGGCACCACCACATAAGGAAGCCCCCACTTTGTGTGAGCTTGCATTGAATTTGTCATGTCCTTGATCTGATATTGTAATGTAGTTGATCTGTCTTGAAAGTTGAAAGTTATCATTGGGGATTCTTCTTTGGGAAGCTGATACAGGCAAAGTCAAATATCGCCAGAAACCATGGAATTACCGGAGAGTCCTTCAGGGACAAGGAGAGCTTGGATTGAAAAATAAAAAGGTTTAATTTGTGACTTTAATAAATATAGGTGGGAAAAGGCTTTAACGAGGCTAGGTTCAGACTCAAGTCTATGTCGGGATCTAGAAAGAAAATGCTCCTGAACTCTAGAAAATCAAATCATTAGACCTTGACTAATTTATTTTATAGAAGTGGTTGGACCTCGAGATGAGGATTCCTACGTATCCTTGCGGAATCAGAACATTCGTAGTCCTGGATCTGATTTTTTTTTTGTTTATTTTTTTGTTCCCTAACTTTTGCCTAGACCGCCCTTTCGGGATTTCAGCCTAGCGGGCTTGGAGATACCTTGAAAAAAGAATTAGGGTTGATGAAAGGTTGAAATGCTTAAGGCTTGAGGTTTAGATGAAGGTTTAAGTAGTTGGGCTAGTAAAGATTATGGATTTGGACTACATGGGCTATGGTTTTGATGGATTGAAGGATTTGAATGAGGGAGTATGCAAGCCCCTTAGCTTGACTTTTATTTATTTTGCCTTTGGCTTTTTCTCTTTTTGAACTTTTTCCTCTTTTTATCCTGTGCGTTTCCTTTTGCTTTTGCTTTTTTTCGCACTTTGAATTCATTCACCTTTTTTATTTTGCCTGGCATTGATGTATTTTTATGTAGTAAGGCTTGCACACAAGCTATTGGTTATGGGTACTGGAAGGTTTGAAGGATATTTGTGGAGCTTTGATTTTGAAAGGTTATTTGGCCAATAAAGATGATGATTTATCGATGATGGAGGGAAGAGGGGGAATAACTCTTAATCCAAAATATGTCCATTTTTTTATTTTTTTTTCTTTTCAGATCCATTTTTATTTATTTATTATTAGTCAAGTTCATTAGGTGATTTAAGTTTCATCATTGAATTAGAAGCATAAATAAAATGATGGAAGGTCGATGAAAATGAAAATGAAAATGCAATTATTTTATTAATTAGAAATAAATGGAACAAAGCTTATTAGAAATAAAGTCCTAAATGACATAGACTCGACCGGAAAGGAAATGAAAGAGTTAGGGGAGGGACTCTCCGACTCAACCTAGAACACTAGCGTTAAATGATTATGCTCCGACATTATTTAGGCACTTCTCAAGGGGTTGCCGCTATTGCTGAATCTTGCTGCAGGCGGAATTGACAATCTACTGTCTTCAACCATATCCTGCAGATGATTCTTTAAGGTCCAACATGCAGATGTCGGGTGTTTATTCCCTTGGTGGTACTTGCAGTAGGCATTAGGATCCCACCTCTTGGATATATTCTCGGGAGCAGGGTCTGGAGTAGGGCCGAGCGGCTGAAGTGCTCCTTTTGCATGAAGCTTAGTGAAGGCTTCTTCTAGGGACATGCCTAGAGGTGTGAATGTTCTTTGAGGCTTTTGATAACCTATCTTTTCAGTAGCTAGGGCATTGACCTCATTGCTTTTGGAGCTAGAAGGGCTATTGTTACTCTTCTTGAAAGAGTTGTTGTTGTTGGAACCCTTGTTCTTATTGGCTTGTACCTCCTCCTCAATCAGCAAGCCTACCTTATAGAGCTTCGTGAAAGACTCTATGGGTTGTAATTTAATATGATCCCCATACTTAGGTTGCAGGTTACGGATCACCAGGCGGACTTGATCCTCTTGAGATGGCCTGTTAATCATTTGTGCATATTTATCCCTCCATCTGTTAAGGAAGGTGACGAAGTCTTCGTTGAAGTTTTGTTTAGTTAACTCCAGCTCACGAAGGCCAATGTGAAGCTGAGTGTTGTATACGTATTGTTTGTGGAACTCTTCTCTGATGTAGTCCCAGTCATTCAGCTTGGCCTTATTCAGTGACCTGAACCACTTGGATGGATGTGCATCCAAGGTCAAGGGAAAGACATAAGCAAACAAGTCCTTGCTCATGCCCTTGAGAGCCATAGAGATGGAAAATTCACTCAAGTGATCATCTGGGTCTTCGACCCCCTTGAATTTTGGGAGGTCACCCAATGTTACCTTTTTAGGGAGCTTTTCCCTCAGTTCAGGATCAATGATGTCATGGCCATGAGCCTGACTCTCGAGTGTAGGAATTGACTGGATCAATTGCTCGAGATTTTCAAACCTCAAATCAGTCTCAGTGTTCGTTGGAGGTGGTGGTGGTGGAGTGTCGCCCTGTTCTTCTTCTTCAGTTAGTTTCTCTCTCAGTGCCTTAATCTCTTTGTCTTGTTCCTCAAGACGAGAGTTCATCAGTTGAAGTTGAGCCATGATGGCATTGAGTTGTTCATTAGTGTCTCCCATTTCAGATGATGATTCAGAAAAGTTGGAGGATTCGTCTGAAAAAGTTAGGATACGCTTGACGAGTCTGGGAGTGGCCTCTCTGTCGGACGTTCCCAAGTTATAATCTCACGACCTGTACTGAACAGAAATCGAATAGACCTCGTGAATTTTAAGAAATAATGTTTTCGAAATGAGAAATGGAGATGTGAAATAGAAATAGGAGATGAGAAACGGAAATGGAAATGGGGAATGAAAATGGAAAATGATTTTGAAATGGAAATGGAAATTGTTAGGAATGTGTATGATTATGGTTATGATGGCGACATGGGCCTAACTATATGCATATGCAGATGTGGATTGGACTGGACTGGACTATGCAAGCAGACTGGATTCCACGATTGGGTTTTGGTGATAATGATAGTAGAGACTAGACTTTGAACGGGTGAGCAAGTAGGCTAGACTTAAGGAAGACTGGACAATAAGGGAGACTAGACTCTTAACTTAAGGCAAGCAGGCCAGGCAACTAGATTTTAAACTTACGGGTGAGCAAGCAGGCTAGACGACTAGACTTCGAAACTTACATTAGACTGAGCAGGCTAGACTCAAAAATTGCCTATGTGGACTTTTTTTTTTTGCTAATTAAGAAAGAAATATATTGCTCACCAAAACCAAATACAACCAACCTACCAAGGAAGAGGCAAACTAACTAGGTTGGACTCCCTCATGACCAAGGCAAGAAAACAAAAACCAAACTAGTTACAAATTGACATATTACAAGTAAGCTCTCTTAGCCATTATCTCTCTCTTTTAGTAACTTTGTGAGGTATAATACTATAAACTCTATCTATACAAGCTTTTTGTATTCTATTTACATGGGTATAAATTCTATCAACTTTGCCATTCCACATAGCATCATTTCTTGCAATCCATATCTGGTATATTGTGGCACTCAGAACAGTAAACAGAACATTCTTTTGAAATCTAGATCCTCTTCCTCTTTGTATCTTCTCTATACTATTATTTGGGGTATCTCCAAAATCATCCATTTGCATCCATTTGGAAACGTTTAGAGCAACCGCTCTACTGAACTCACATGAGAAAAATAAATGAAGATGTGTTTCCTCCCTGAGACCACATAGCTTACAAATAGGATCAGCTGCTATGCCTATTTTAAACATCCTCTCAGTTGTGTGCAATCTTTCATTCATAACTAGCCAACAGATGAATCTGTGTTTTGGGACTGATAATCTATTCCAAACAAAACACCTCCAGTTCACCCTGGGATAATCTCCCACCAGATTTTTATAACAGCATTGAATTGAGTAGTTTTGCAAAGATCTCATTTGCTGTTCTGAGAATACTGATTTCAAAGCTTCCTTTACCTCACAAATTTTGCGCCAATACCAGCTATTATCTTGAGGTGGAACATATGTCCACCAATCAGCATCTTGAACATAAACAACACTAATCCATCTAAGCCAAAGACTATCCTTTTTGGCATAAACAACCCAAACATACCTTCCTAGTGCTGCAATATTCCATTGGATGATCCCCTAAACCACCAGCTTGCTTAGGAGTGCATACCTGATCCTACTGAATATATTGCCAGGTCTTTGACAGAAATAATCCCCACTCCACAAGTAGGCCCTACAGATTCTATTTATATCATGCATAACTCTTTTTGGAATCACCATCAGCTGAGACCAATAAACATGAAAACTCATTAATACAAAGTTGATTATAACTAATCTACCCTGATATAAGAGGTGTCTACTGCTCCAACTTCTGATCCTAGCATTAATTTTTTCAGTCAAATTATCAAATTCCTTTGCAGATATCTTCTTGAAACATATGGGAACACCTAGGTACTTAAAGGGGAGAGTACCAAGGGTAAAACCAGACATGTCTAATATTCTTCTGATCTCCTGCTGATTCATGCCAGCAGTATATATCTCAGACTTTTGTTTATTTGCTTCTAAGCCAGAAACCTCAGAAAAATGCTTAAAGCCTTGCAATAAACTCAAAACTGAACCATAATCTCCCTTGCTACACATGATTATATCATCCGCAAAGCACAGATGATTTAACTTTACACCATAGCATCTTGGGTGGTACTGAAAAGTACTTCTCTCAGCCACTTGCTTCATTATTTTAGAAAAATAGTCCATACAAATGACAAACAAAAGGGTGGAGAGAGGGTCCCCCTGTCTAAGCCCTTTCTTCCCATTGAAAAAACCCACCAAGGATCCATTAATCATCAAGGAATAACTAGGAGAAGTTACACACTCCATAACCATTTGTATAAATGCATCCGGGAATTTTAAGGCCCTTAACAAATCTTCCAAAAAGATCCAATCTATTGAGTCATAAGCCTTTTTCTAATCCATTTTTATAATGCAGCTAGGCTTAACATGTTTTCTACCATAATGCCTAACTATATCCTGACAGATTAGGATATTATGAGCAATGAACCTTCCTTGAATAAAAGCACCCTGGTTAGGAGCAATAATTTCAGGAAGTATCATTTTCAATCTAGAGCATAGCAATTTACTAATGCATTTGTAAATTATATTACAACATGCTATAGGTCTAAATTCAGTAACATTGCTAGGGCATTTAACTTTGGGAATTAAAGTTAGAATGGTATGATTTATCTGTTTTAGCAATTTTTTTGAATTAAAAAAAAATCTAAAATAGCTGCAACACAATCATTACCAATGATTTCCCATGCATCTTTGAAAAAGTGGGAGCCATACCCATCAGGCCCTGGTGATTTATCACTAGGAATGGAGAAGATAGCTTCCTTGATTTCAGCATGAGTAAAACCTTGCATCAAAGTCCTACCCTGATCTTCAGTCAAAACAGGACATGCTTCCACAACAGCATTCTGAATTCTGCTTCTAGTATCCCTTGCTGTGCCTAGCAACTGAATGTAGTATTGCAAAAATGCTTCATTCACCTGATCAGGAATATCAACCCATCTTCCATTTATGTAAGCAATACCATATAGTATTCTAAAGTCTTCTAGACTTTATGGCCTGATGAAAGAGTCTTGTATTATCATCACCACCCTGAATCCAAGCCATTCTAGCTTTCTGTCTCAGGTAGGAATTATATTGCTCATTCACCAGCTTATAATCTTTAGTTGCCCTCAGCTCATCAGCTTTTAGATTCTCATCATTAAGATCTTAATGCAGCTTCTCCTGAACCTCTCTGAGAAGTTGCAAAGCCCTAGACTCATTAGATTGAATCTGATTAAAACCCTCCTTATTTAATTGCTTCAAGCTTTGCTTAACTAATTTAAGCTTACTAACAATCTTGAACATCTCACAACCATGAATATGAGTGTTCCAAGCATTCCTTACTCGCATTGTAAAATCAACTGCCATGCTCCACATATGAAAGTATTTAAAAGGCCTCATTCCATTAGCAACCTCATTATGAACTTTGATCAAAATAGGAGAATGATAAAAAATCCCTTCTGTCATAAACTGAGCTTCAAAAGTTGGGAATGTGTCCTTCCAAGCTTCATTTCCCAAAACTCGGTCCAATTTAGAGAAAACTCTATCAGAGCCCTGCTGCTTGTTATTCCAAGTGAAGAAGCAACCTGAAAATTTGATATCTTCAAGATTACAATGCAGAATACAATTCCTGAAAGGATACATCTCACTATCCCTGATAGGATTGCCAATCCTTTCATCTCGACTCAGAACACAATTGAAATCCCCTGTCACAATCCAAGGATTATCCATTACAGCTAGCATCCTTAAATCCTCCCACAAGCTTTCCCTCTCCCTTGCACTATTGAAAGCATACACAATAGTACAAAAGAACCCAGCAGAACTATTTTGAGGTTTCACATAACAATGAATTAGTTGTGCACTAATCCACTTAATATCCACTTGGAAACTTAGAGGATTCCAAGCAAGAGAAATCCTTCCACCAGGATGGTAGGAAGAATTTGAGCTAAAACACCATTCTGAGAAGAGCTTCATATACAATTTTCCCATATTCTTTGCTTTAACTTTAGTCTCTATGAGACTAATCAATCCAAGGGATCTATTATTTATTATTTTTTTAACTTCTAACTGGTTTGATAAACAATTGATCCCTCGGACATTCCATACAAAAATATTATCCATTCTTATCAGGAGAGTCCCCCCTCCTGCCATCAACATCAACACCCTGGACACATGGAACAGTGCCCACCATGACTTGATCTTCCATCATTTCCAAAGCAGTGAATGAGTTTGTGACTGAGATAGGAGCAACTGGTTGTTCACTCCTTCTAGCTCTTTGTGTCACTATCTGGAACTCCTGAGTCTGAGTTTGCACTCCATTCTTCTCAACATCTGGTTGAACAACTGGTTGAACAATAGGTAGAACAACAGGTGGTTGTTCAACAGGAATTTGATCAACTGGTTGTACATTCTGTTTTGCTCGCCAATCCTTCCTTTGTGCAGGTTTCTTGCAATCATCTGAAGTATGCCCCAGTTTCTTGCAAACAGCACAAATCACTGGTTTTCATTCATAGGAAACATCAATCACTATTTCAATACTCTTCTCATTAAGGAAACTGGTCTGTTCTGGAAATTCCTGCCCCACTTTAACCTCAATTAAGACTCTAGCATATTGGAGTTTCTCTCTTTTGGCAGTAGCACCATCTACCTTCAAAAATCTACCAATAGGTGCAACCAATTTTGCTAGACATCTATCACTCCAATACATAAAATCAAGCCTAAGTTGAATCCATGTAGGAATCACATTAAATTGATCCTTAGTGACATCCATATCCTGCTCCCAAGCTCTTACAATCATCAGTTTATTGTCAAAAAATAGGTTCGATTCAGTCAACACTAAATCCTTCTTCTCCATTGAAGTAAATCTGACAATATATACTCTACTCTTCAACATTGCAACCTTATCCACACCATAATTCCTCCATATTCGCCTAATGAATCCTTCCATAACATATGATGGAGGATTAGCCCCAACCACATAGCAAATTACAGAGGAATTCCATAAATCAACCTCCGATTGAACATCTTCCATATCAATTTTCACTTTACCAATCATTCTATCATTATCAACTTCATGATCAGAAAATTCAGACGTTACCTCATTATCGGACATTTGAAGAATTAGAATCGGCTCAATTGCACGAACCATTCTCTCCGCCATCCCATTATTCCTTCCTTGTTGCACTTTCTCAGCAGTCGAGTGAATTGAAGAGAGCCATTCAGAGAAGAAACGATGCGTATTCAAGCTATGATGAACTGCTCTCACATTCTCCTCCTCTGATGCTTGTTCCGATTGAAAATCCATGGCTGATACACCAAGCAATTCATCCATTGTTTTCGTTTTCTTTGCATTCGCACCAGAACTCAGACCAGTTGGTTTACGATTGCTAGCATTTGGTGTCTTCTGCACTTTTGAATTTCTCGCACTACAAGAAAGGTGGTAATTAACGACGGCTAAAAGCCGTCGGTGATCAAAAGAAAACCGTCGCTAAATTATCAACGACGGCTAGCAGTCGTTGAAATGCAGTCGGTGGAAAGGTGGTCGCTGATATTGGAATCAACGACCGCTAAGCCGTCGGTAAAATTTTTAACGACGGTTCCCTGCTCATCAGCGACCGTTTTCCAAAACCGACGTTGGCTCCAAGCCAACGACTGTTTTAAACAGACGGTAAATTAGCGACGGTTTTTAACCGTCGCTGATTTACAGACCGTGTTAAACCGTCGGTGTATCACCGTCGGTTACAAACCGTCGTTGATTGCGCTAATTCAACGTCTGTTAAAAACCGTGGCTATTGTATAAAAGCAGTCGTTGATGTGTAAGTCCTTGGATGCATAGAGTACCTTACAGCGACTGCCTAGCCGTCGTTGATTTAATGTTTAGCCGTCGTTGTTGTTTTAAAATAATATTATTTAGAATATTATTGTTCTTAATAATAATTAAACTCCGTACTCGCACAATTGCATGCTTGTGGACCACACTAAAGCTGTTCCTCCATCGCATTCAATTTTTTCAATTACAAAAATATGCAATTTTGATATATATTACAATTTGCATAGATACTTGTATAATTACATGAAATAGATTACAATTATGTGCACAAAATAGATCCCGATGTCGGGAAATAAAGTAGAAGTCGGTGTTTACAAAAAATATATATCGACAAAGCTAGAAACTAATAAGCTAGATGCCGATAAATATAGACACTAAATGTCTATAGTTAGACAAACTACCTAGATTAAATATATGTACGCAAAATAGATCCCGGTGTCGAGAAATAAAGTAGAAGTCGGGTTCCAAAAAAAAATAACCCGACACATCTAGAAACAAAGTGAAATGCCGATAAATATTGACACTAAATGCATATAGTTAGACTAACTATATCCAATTATAAGTTAGTTACCTAGTTGCCAAAACCAAAAAAACTACACTGTCAAGGGTGTCTCGTAGCACTACCGCCACCACCAAACCCCGGGTCATCGTCCAGGTCCGCGTTGTGGAGGGGGGACTCGGGTTGCAACCTGAGGACATGTGGCCGAAACTAGACATGTTCCTCATCATTTCCTCAACGATGGCCCGACTTGACGCTTCCACCAGTGCTGCGACCATTGCCTCCACCTCTTCCATCCGCGCAGCGACCTTTGCCTCCACCTGCGCCTCAATCTGAGAAAAAATGGACGGCTCATATGGTTGTGAAGAGCCGCCATCTCCTCGCCCTGATGAAGAGTTGTAATACAAATGATGTCCCTGACCCAACCCCTGAACTTTTCCTCTGTTCCTCCCCCCAACTGTCTCCCAATACAACAGATCAGGGTTCGGCTGTGACCCCTGAGTGGTACAATGATCCAGCTTCTTATTGTACGTCTCCTGCATTTGGTTAAATATACTCATATTCAAGTAATATAAAGTGGGCAAAATGGCGTACATTTGGTTCTAACTTGCCTATATTGTGTATTTTCAATAAAAACAACTTATAAATACATTAAACTAACTATATATATGATGTTTGAGTTGTTTATAACTTAAACTAACACCAAAGTACTCGTATTCATTCATTTCCAAGTAAAATGGCCTAAAATGGCCTATATTAGCCTATATTTGGTTCTAACTTTCCTATATTGTGTATTTTCAATCAAAACAACTTACAATTATATTAAAGTAACTATATATATGATGTTTGAGGTGTTTATAAATTAAACTAGCATCAAACAACTCGTATTCATTAATTTTCAAGTAAAATGGCCTAAAATGGCCTATATTTGCCTAGATTTGGTTCTAACTTTCCTACTTTGTGTATTTTCAATCAAAACAACTTATAAATACATTAAACTAACTATATATATGATGTTTGAGTTGTTTATAACTTAAACTAACATCAAAGTACTCGTATTCATTCATTTTCAAGTAAAATGGCCTAAAATGGCCTATATTTGGTTCTAACTTTCCTACTTTGTGTATTTTCAATCAAAACAACTTATAAATACATTAAACTAACTATATATATGATGTTTGAGGTGTTTATAACTTAAACTAGCATCAAACTACTCGTATTCATTCATTTTCAAGTAAAATGGCCTAAAATGACCTATATTAGCCTATATTTGGTTCTAACTTTCCTACTTTGTGTATTTTCAATCAAAACAACTTATAAATACATTAAAATAACTATATATATGATGTTTGAGGTGTTTATAACTTAAACTAGCATCAAACTACTCGTATTCATTCATTTTCAAGTAAAATGGCCTAAAATGGCCTATATTAGCCTATATTTGGTTCTAACATTCCTACTTTGTGTATTTTCAATCAAAACAACTTATAAATACATTAAACTAACTATATATATGATGTTTGAGGTGTTTATAACTTAAACTAGCATCAAACTACTCGTATTCATTCATTTTCAAGTAAAATGGCCTAAAATGACCTATATTAGCCTATATTTGGTTCTAACTTTCCTACTTTGTGTATTTTCAATCAAAACAACTTATAAATACATTAAACTAACTATATATATGATGTTTGAGTTGTTTATAACTTAAACTAACATCAAAGTACTCGTATTCATTCATTTTCAAGTAAAATGGCCTATATTAGCCTATATTCGGTTCTAACTTTCCTATATTGTGTATTTTCAATCAAAACAACTTACAATTATATTAAAGTAACTATATATATGATGTTTGAGGTGTTTATAACTTAAACTAGCATCAAACTACTCGTATTCATTCATTTTCAAGTAAAATGGCCTAAAATGGCCTATATTTGCCTAGATTTGGTTCTAACTTTCCTACTTTGTGTATTTTCAATCAAAACAACTTATAAATACATTAAACTATATATATGATGTTTGAGGTGTTTATAACTTAAACTAGCATCAAACTACTCGTATTCATTCATTTTCAAGTAAAATGGCCTAAAATGACCTATATTAGCCTATATTTGGTTCTAACTTTCCTACTTTGTGTATTTTCAATCAAAACAACTTATAAATACATTAAACTAACTATATATATGATGTTTGAGTTGTTTATAACTTAAACTAACATCAAAGTACTCGTATTCATTCATTTTCAAGTAAAATGGTCTAAAATGGCCTATATTAGCCTATATTTGGTTCTAACTTTCCTACTTTGTGTATTTTCAATCAAAACAACTTATAAATACATTAAACTAACTATATATATGATGTTTGAGGTGTTTATAACTTAAAATAGCATCAAACTACTCGTATTCATTCATTTTCAAGTAAAATGGCCTAAAATGGCCTATATTAGCCTATATTTGGTTCTAACTTTCCTACTTTGTGTATTTTCAATCAAAACAACTTATAAATACATTAAAATAACTATATATATGATGTTTGAGGTGTTTATAACTTAAACTAGCATCAAACTACTCGTATTCATTCAATTTCAAGTAAAATGGCCTAAAATGGCCTATATTAGCCTACATTTGGTTCTAACTTTCCTATTTTGTGTATTTTCAATCAAAACAACTTATAAATACATTAAACTAACTATATATATGATGTTTGAGGTGTTTATAACTTAAACTAGCATCAAACTACTCGTATTCATTCATTTTCAAGTAAAATGGCCTATATTTGATTCTAACTTAAACTAGCATCAAACTTTTCAATCATATTTGCCTATAAATATATGTTTAGAAGTATGTACCGAGATTTGATTTGCTTTCTTGTTTGCTAGAATTTCTCCTTTTCCAGGAACAGTCTTAAAATGAGTCATCAAGAACAACTCGGGAGCTGTAGGGAGTACTCCTCCTCTACTCTTTGCATGGAGACATTGTTGAACAAAGGCTTTATTTTTTACTCATACCGAAAATATCATGTAAATTACACTAAGTAGTAGATATGAAACATATTTACCATCATCCTTGCATGCTGTGCCGCCGAAATAGAACCCTGAAAGTGTCCGGCTCAATTGGATTAGACAGGGAGCCACCTCTTCGGTTCTTCTTCGCCTTTTCAGATTTTTCCCGAAATGTTGGCTCTTCTCTTCTCTTCTTCATGTCTTCGTAGATCGTCTCCCCCAACCATTTTGGCCTTTCTTTGGCTTTCTTAACCACCAGTATCGCAAGTCTCTCAGACGAGATGAAGCTTTTTTCTTGTAATCCTTCCTCACTAGGCCTTCTAACTCAGGAGCCCATTCGTAAATACCCTTTAGTCAAACATTAAACAAATATATTAATAAAGTATTATAATCAATTTCATTTTTCATAATTCGATTCATACATACTGTGAAAATGTTCCACCAATGCGTCTTTGTTGCATTGTCGACCTCACTGTAATTGAACCAAGGTTGTCGAAGATGGCCCTGGAAAATGTCAGTGATGGACCCACTAACCTTGTTATCATCAAACCTGAATTGAAAACCAAACAAGCACGTGAATTGTGAATATCATTGCATACAAAGATCATGAAGCATATAGTAGCTTACGAACTTACCACAATCCAGTAGGGCTTAAAACCTTTCTTGGTGCACGGTTCGAACCTTCACCTTCCTCCGTATGAGTGTTCGGAGTCTCCGGTACGTGGTTACCAATGTCACGTGCCTCGTGAATCATCTCCCCGTGTCTCTCGACATAGGGTTCCCGCTTCCTTCTACTTCTGGTGACTGAAAAAGCTCCCTCGGAATCAAAGTCCCACGATCTTGGCTTCCACCTAAGCCACCTCGACCTCCGCGGCCCTTAGGATTAGACATGATTACCTAAAATGCAAGAAATTAGAAACGCGCAAGATTAAACAAAACAATTGAAATAAATTCTTGTTACATTAAAGTATGAATAATCCAAGAATAAAAAAACTGATTTCTTCAATATTAACAAATTACAACTTTATTTGCACCAAAAAACAAATTACATATATTGGGAAGAAAACAAAAAGAGCTATAATAATGGGAAAACATATGGCTTATATTAACAAAACACAACTTAGACCTTGTAGTAGTTTGCAAAAAATAAGGACATCATAATTAGTAAAAATCTCCCAAGTAAGAGATTTATTGGTTAAGGCCGTTAGAGATAAATTCGTTGAACTTTGCAAGCCACACCCCGCACTCCCCCGCACTCCCCCCCACCGACCCCCGCCCTCCCCCGCACTCCCCCGCACTCCCACCCACCCCGCACTCCCCCCTCACCGACCCCCCGCCCTCCCCCCCGCACTCCCCCGCACTCCCACCCACCCCGCACTCCCCCCTCACCGACCCCCGCCCTCCCCCTGCAATCCCCCCCACCCCGCACTCCCCCTGCCCCCCCCCGCCCTCCCCCCACCATGCACTCCCCCCACCCTCACTCACCCCCCGCCCTCCCCCGCACTCCCCCGCATTCCCCCCCCACCCCGCACTCCCCCCTCACCGACCCCCTGCACTCCTAATGAGTATACCTTGAACGGGTATCTAGGCACATGATGATGCAAACATATTTATTTAAACACTTAAATTAAATTTATAACATCATCCAAACTATTTCCACGAAAACAAATATGTCAAAAACAATATAAACATTTTAAATAGTGTAAACTAAATAAAGGAATGTGCAATAAATAAATTATTGTGATAATTATATAGTTTTTAACTTTTATAACCTTTAAGCATTTAGCAAAATTTAAACATAAAATTAAGCAATTAACCATATAAACTATATTTACTATTAAAATTAAAGATTTTAAAATTTAAAGAGTACCTAGAGGCAAGCAGGGACTTGGAACGGGCGGACGGCGGTCGGGCGTGGTGTTTGGCCACCTACATTGACAAAGCCAAATGAGATTTTGGTGAGTGCCAAAAATTCAAAAATGAAATTATTAACAAAAATTGAGTCTGAAATAGATATTAGGAAACAATCCATATTTTCACCATTCATTCAATAAAAACCATTGAACAAAAGCATCACAACTTCAACATGTATCAAACAAATTTCACACACCCAATTTAGAAGAAACATAAAGCAAATGTGGGCATACAATCAACTAACCCAAAAACAGAAAGTTAACAATTTTACTGAATTTTGCACTACAAATCAAGCAATGAACCCAGTCACCCACCCTTAGCGAAAACCAAAACACAATTCACATAAGCATTTCTTCAAACAGATAAGAAGCACAAACAAGAACACTTCTTTTGCAACGGTTTTACAATATGAGCATAGAATTATCTGACCAACAATCATATTTTAACCAAAAATTAATGTAACAAACGAAACAGAATAACTGACATTGCAATTTTAAAGGCAAAGATAAAAGTGAGAGGGAATTTTACCAAGTTCAAACGTAGTGTAGAGGAGAGCTGAAGCCTGAAAATTGGATAAGGGAGGAGAAAGATTTTCCGGCAGCTTACGGTGGTTTTGGCCACCTATATCCCAAAAACCCAATTTTTAGGGTTTGGTGTGATGAGTTAAAAAAATTAAAAAAAAGACAAGAAAATGAAGCAAGATAACCTGGCGGCAACGGCAGTGGAGGTGGTGTCGCCGGTGGAAACGTCAGGTGGCGGTGGTGTCGCCGGCGGCAACGGCAGGTGGAGGTGGTGTCGCTTTCGTCGGCTTCTTCAATTCGCCTCCTAACTTCTCTCTCATAAATCGTTGAAATAAACCCGACTGAAAGAGACAATTTCATTTTAACCCCCCTCGACATCGACGACGGCTTAAGACCGTCGCCTAAGGTAAAAAAATTTCGATTTACATTAACCTCAACAACGACGGCTCAAGACCGTCGCTGATAATCACCGACGGTTAAACCGTCGTTCTATACATTATAAACAGTCGGTGACCACCGACTGCTTTAAGCCGTCGCTATATTTTACATCACCGACCGTTTTATTGACCGTCGCTGTGAAGCGGTCGTTATTTTAGCTTTTTCTTGTAGTGTCGCCATTGCAGAGAGAATTCTAGAGTGAGAAACTCTCTAGCTTGTGAGGAGTTATGGTTCAGTTACCTATGTGGACTTATGGAATGCTAGACTTTGAACTTACGGGTGAGCAAGTAGGCTAGACATTAAGGAAGGCTGGACAATAACATAGACCAAACTCTTAACTTAAGGCAAGCAGGCTAGGCAACTAGACTTTGAACTTACGGGTGAGCAAGCAGGCTAGACAACTAGACTTCGAAACTTACATTAAACTAAGCAGGCTAGAGTCAAAGATTGCCTATGGACTTAAGGAATGCTAGACCTTGAACTTACGGGTGAGCAAGCAGGCTAGACACAAAAATTGTCTATGGACTTAGGGAATGCTAGACCTTGAACTTACGGGTGAGCAAGCAGGCTAGACACAAAAATTACCTATAGACTTAAGGAATGCTAGACCTTGAACTTACGGGTGAGCAAGCAGGCTAGACTTTAAGGGATGAACTTTTATAGTCCTGAGACTGAATTTTTTTAGTCCAAAGACTGACTAGGGCTTACATGGAGATGCAAACTAGATCTAGCTAGGATATGAATTGACACATAGGTTTGACTTGGACTGGGAGATGCACATGGGCTTGACATTGGAGATGGATTAGGATTGGACTTAGAATGGAATAGACTGGGATTAGACTTGGACTGGGCTTGACATAGATTAGGGTTCACATAGAGATGCAAATGGACCTAGATTTTGGGATGAACTCGACTTACATGGGCCTAAGATCGACTCTAATGCTAGTGAATGTATGGACTCGAATTTTGACGGGCCTAGGATGAATGCAAAATGGACACTAATGCACATGGGCCTAGAAATGAGTGCAAATGGATTGGATTGTATTGAATGAAGGTGCTTGAATTGAAGGTGTTTAGACTGGGCTTAGAATTTTCAAATTTTATTTTTGAAAGGAACCCCTTGTTTTTTTTATTGAAATGTCGTGTATGATGGTGTTTAGTACATACTTTTGAAAAAGAGTAGAATAGAAGAGGGTGTAGGATTGATTTTGAAAAAAAATGTAAGTTTTTAAAATTGATTGAATATGGTAAGTTAAGACTGATCGGTAAGATTAGTTGAACAGCAATGAGAAAGTGGGAAGAGGTAGACATGCATGACAACTCTAACTCTACAATGACAACTTTAGATGCACTTTTTTAGGACAGACTTGACCTTGCATGAAAAGACTGATTTTTTCGAACTAGGTAAGACCTTTAATTAGACCATGCACTACGCGAATGCAGACACACAAACATAGGACTGAACGTAGGATCGACCATTACGACGAAAAGCGCGCGATGCACAGACTGCGTGCCGCGCGGCGTACAGCCGTGCGTCAGGCGCGGGAGTGGTGCGCCAGGCGCAACTTAATGTGCTTGGCGCACTACTCCCCGACACGTTTTTTGGGGATTTAGGCGACGTATTGGCCGATTGAAGAATTTTTTATTGTTTGTTAGACGCGATTTTAGGAACGACGTATAATAATGACAATTTTGACCAGATAATAACAGGCAAAAATTGCAATCACAGGCAAATGTCATATAACATGGATGCAAAAGTTCCAACCTAAAGTCCAGTTCTATGTTTGAAACTATTGGTCAGGTTTAGGTTCAGTCTGAAAAAGGGTCCATGACTAAGAGATTGATCTCACGCTTCGTACCCCTGCTTAAAGAGGTGGCCACGTGTAAGACGCACTCCAGTTCTCAAGTCAGGAACAAGAGAACAATGTCATAGTTGGGTAGGTTTGCTTATAACTAAGATCCAACACTATTGCTCAGGAAGCTTTTGGAAGGACAAAGCACAAACCCCCCGGGGGTGACCTCACACATAGAACATGTGCTAATGAGGCAAGGTAGATTGTCCTTATGGTGGCTGAACAATAGCCATGCATATGCAAAACAGTATATTATTCAAAGGCATAAAAAGAGAATGAATCGTATTTTTCAAGTTTCACCCACTTATTTTAAAAAAATTAATTTTTTAAAACCCTCCCCAGTGGAGTCGCCAAATTGTAGGCGTGTTTTTAATTATTCGCCTACGCGGTGTGAGCGCGTATTAGATTTGACTACCCCACTGTAAAAGTTTTATTGAAAATGTATTGAAAGAAGTCGCCAACAATTCTTTTTAGGAAGAATCATAAACCTAATTGGATATGGGAAAACCGTAGGGGCAAATTATCCAATGTAGATTTCCCCGTCCTGACTCCATAGATGGTCAAAATGAACCAAAGATTGAGTTCGGGGGTGAGGGTACAATATAGTCAGGAACCATATTGCCCATTGCTGGCCTCTACTAAATATCGATCATTACGGATTTTATATGCCAAAGAATAATAATATAATTTTTTTATACACCCTAAAACTATTTAATCTAAGTTGGTTCAGGAAACACATAAAAGACTAATTTTTAGAGACATGTTATTATGCAATCATATTACAAGGTTCCTAGCAGGTTGTCCAAATTAATCTAATTAATGTTAGTTAATTTATTTAGGTCTTTGATTAGCAAAAATAACATGTGGGTGATAAAAGCAATAATGCTGGACAATCATAATAGCATGAATAGAATGATCAGGCAAGCATATAATATACAAAGGCATGAATAATAATAATATGAAATAAAAGAAAGTATAGAAAAAGGGGTTAGAATATACAGTAAAACGATTTTATATCAAAGATCTACATCATGTAATAAATGGTTAGTAACTTCAATATAAAAATAGTTAATTTATTCAAGGATCCTCAGAAATTATACCTGTGCGGCATAGATTGAAGATCACAACGATCTTTAGGCGGAGCAATCGTGGAACCAGGATCGCAGTATGATTAAGAATAGAAATTGATTGAAGTATTGAAAGTATTTGAGTGTTTGAGTATTTGGAGATTCGAAGTGTATTTCGGAGATATTCGTAAGCTTGTGTGTGCGTAAAAATAATAATAAAAAAGCCGTCCGTAATTCATGAAATCACGAGTATTTATAGAGAAAAGAAAGCGTGCGCCTCACGCAAGCCCTGCGCCAGGCGCAGGCCTACGTGGCAGACGCAGTACCACGCGTCAGGAGCACATTGGTGTGCCTGACGCGGCCATCCCAATCAGATTTTAACACGTGTAGACGCGTTTTTGAAAAGATAGAAAAGAAAGTTGAATTGCGTCTCACACAGGACTTGCGTCAAACGCAGGACTCTGTGTGAGTCACAAGTCCACGTGTCAGGCGCTCATTGGCTCGCCTGACGCGTTCTGGCCAATGCGCTGGACTCACGTGGCACGCTGAGCGCAACCGCCGCGTCCGGTGCATATTCCAGTATATTCCAACATATTCGTTTTTTATTCAACGCATCTTTCAAATATACTTTTTTATCCCTAAAATCCGGGGATTGAACTTTTCGGATTAAAAAAATCTGATGTTTGATAAAAGCATTATGAAAATATTCACTAAAAACATAAATATTTAATTGGGCTCTTAAAATGGACTTAAAATATTTTATGGGCTTAAAATACAATTAATCATCATGAACAATTAATTGGGCTTTAGAATATCATTTCAAAACACAATTTTGGATTGGTTCTTTAGATTGCTCTTCCGTTGGGTCGCGCCAACTAATACCATTGTATGTTTCATCATTGGATCCTTAAATGGGGAGACACGATTATGTGTCTACATATATATATATATATATATATATATATATATATATATATATATATATATATATATATATATATATATATATATATATATATCCTCCGTTTTTTTATTACATGTTACACTTTTGAAAATTGCGGGAACCTAGGCAAAAATTTAATTGGGGATTAAGTAAAAATAAGGGAGGGGATTAACGAGAGAGGGACCACCCCTCCCCCACCCACCCCAGCAACCCAACTCCTTCCCCCACCCCCTTTCCTCCCTCCCCCCCCACCCCACCCCCCCCCTCCTCCCTCTCCCCTCCACTCCACCGCCCCTTCCCCGTCGATTTCCCCCCCTTCCACCGCCGCAGCCGCAACCCCTCCCCCCCCCTCCCCGTCGATTTCCCCGCCCCCCCCCCCTTCCCTTCGAATTCCCCAACCCCCCCCCCCCTTCGACTCCCCTTCGAAGCCCACCACCGAGAATTCCGGATCTCAAGAGACAATCGACGAGGAAGTGATGGGAGACGGTCAAGTGATGGGAGAGACGGTCGAAGGGGTTGGGGAATTCGCACTCATCGCAAACTAGGGTACTGCGGGGTGGGGAAAATCGACGGGAGGGGTGGGGGGAGGGAAAATCGACGAGGAGGGGCGTGCTTGGTGAAAGAGGAGGGGGAAATCGACGGGAGGGGGTGGAGGAGGGGGCTGCGCGGTGGAGTGGAGTGGATGGAAGAGGGGGTGGGGTCGGGCTAGGGTGGAGGGAAGAGGGAAGGGGTGGGGGGCTGCTGGGGTGGGTGGGGGAGGGGTGGTGGAAGAGAGAGAGGAGGTTTAATTAATTTAGATTAGTATATAATTAGGTTTAATTAATTAGATTTAATTTTGGTTAATTATTATAAGTAAGGGTAAATTGGTAATTTGGCACTTAATTAATAATTAAATTAAAATCGTTACTTAAAAATATTAGTTTAGGGAAAATATTTACGAAAAATTTGGAGTGAAATTACGGGGTGTTACAAGTTGTACAAGAAAAAGGGTCACACGATGATTGTATATATTCTATGGTAATTCAAGCTCCTTCAAGAATCTTTCACCCTAGATTTTTTGTCTTTGAGGTTGAAATTCGTGGTACAAGTGATGCTATTTGAAGAATAAGTTTTTCTGAATTTTAATAAAATAGTTGAACAATAAGTTGAGTTGTTAGTAATACAGGTTCCTCATAAGAAAAACCTGCAAGATTCCTCTTTCCAACTCTCTGCTTATATGGTACAAAGGAATCTAGGTCTATACTGTATAATTTTTATCACCATAGTCAAGCAGAAACTACTAAGCTTAAAAGGCATGTATATACCCTTAGGCGACCTGGAAAATAGACGAAGGCTATCAAATTACATATATCCTGATTTCAGAGAGCAAATTAGCTAATGAAAAACAACTCTTTGATGTTAAGGAGAGAATAACATCTTACAATAGACAACAGAGCATCTAAATGGGAAGTGATATATCTTTTTGTGCTTATGGAAAAGACTTGAAAGCTTCTTATCAGCTGGTTATCTCAACCAATTTACACAGCTGCTTTTATCTCTCTTTTTTGTATATATTGGTGTTGTTATGCACTTGATTAGAAATTGAGAATATGAACTTCTTTCTGGTTGTTTATGCATCTTTCATATGGTTAGGCTGTTCAAACATAGATTAACAACCTATTTGTTCTGCATTTTTTGCAATAGTCCTTCGTGAATAGTTTTTGTGTCCATTTTGCATTATTTATTATTGACAAGCTATCTTGCCATGTTATGAAGACAGATAATTATAGAGCTCATAAATTATCTTTGTAGTGTGGTGGAGACAAGATAGAAAACTCCAATATATGTTTGCATAAAATGAAGTCCAAATAAGTGCAAAAGAATTGGCAACAAAGGGCTATTGGTTAAGAAACCCATATCCATAAGATGAAACGAATAAACATACTGATGCATCAAAATATTATAGAGTATCTTTATAAAGGCAACAACTATTCATAATATTACAAAGCATCTTTATAAAGGCACTAGTGATCAAGAGAAGGATAAAGTAATAATTTCTGTAGGCCTATCTACTTGTTAAACATAATTAACAAGTATGTATACTTTTTATATTTCTTTTCCCGCTCCTCTCTAGTTCTCTCTGGTTGGCTTTCATGCGGCACCTAGAAGAAATCCAAGCAGCATACTATTATTCAAAAGTAGCTATCTCATGATATTATTTTGAATTGCTAATATGTTTACTTTCCTGGGTTATGAATAAGATAATATTATTGTTGAAGATCTCATCTTTAATATTTTTATATTACAGGATCATGAGAATCAAATTGACGAATTGGAGTAGCAACTCATCATGATATCGAGGCCGCTAGGAAAATGGATGCATATGCCAAGATGACAAATGATGGAGAAGAGATATATGACTATTAAATATAGTTTTAGATTATCATATGAATATATTCCTTAGCTTGTTGAATGATTTTGATTTTATATTGAACATATATTGTTTTACATTAGTTTATCATCTATGGAAGTAGCACTAATAGATCTACAAAATTCTATAATTATTATAATATAATTGTCAATTCATATATTAATTTTGTACAGTCTAATCCACATATATATATATATATATATATATATATATATATATATATATATATATATATATATATATATATATATATATATATATGCCTAATAAAGAAAAGTGTTACTTAAACACCCATAAGGTGCTACAGTACACGACAAAAAGTGTTACCTAATAACGCACGAGATGCTACTTAAAATGGCAAAAAGTGATACGTAATATTTAATAAAGTGTTACTATAGGTTATGGTAACACTACAATATATTACTAATGATATAAAAACTGTTACATAAGAAATTTCGGGTAACACTTTAAATGTGTAATAATAGGTATTAAAAGTGTTACATAAGCGAATCTAAAGTAACATTTGTTTAAGTGGTAATATAGGCGATCAAAAGTGTTACCTAATAGCATAGGTAACACGGGGAGATGTCACACCCAAAAAGTGTTACCTATTATCTAATGTAACACTTCAAGCACTATAAGTAATACTTTTTGGGTGTTACTTAAAGTCAATTATGTAGTATTAGTGATAGAATGATATTGGAAAGGTTAAATATCTACTTATTATTTTACAAACAATGAAAAATGGTACTTACTATTATTATAAGGATAATAAGAGTAATCCTCATATGGTAGTAACATAATTGCATATATTTCATTTTCCACCTACATGTTATAGGTTCAATTCAAGCCATAACATATTGCATAAATTCCATCTTCCACCTACATGTTATAAGTTCAATTCACGCCAGGAGGGAAGGGGTTGGGGAATGGGGTAGGTTGTACTTTTAGTATATTGTGCAAGTTGTAATATTACTGGTAGTTTGGTACTGATATACTTCATCCGTTTAGAAGTAGTTACACCATTTGCATAGTTTTTGCTATTCACGTCTTACACTTGATTATCTTTGTTTTTTTTTTTTAAAAACATCACTCCACTTATTTAGTACAACTTTTATCATGTACTTCCTACATTTAGAAATAGTTGCACCATTTGCATAGTGTTCACTATTCACATCTTAAACTTTGATTATCTTTGGTGATTTATATTTTAGGAAAAACATAGTCATATGGGATCTTGTTATATTCGTCTCAATATATATTATTTTTTAAATCAACTTTTTATAATTTTTACTTATATTAAATATATTAATGTTTGAAATTATGTGTGGCCAATTGAATGAGACTTTCTACGGCAATGTCTCAACTCTTTGGACTTCCCACAACAATGGATTCAATGGATTCAGGAATGCGTCACCAATAATGTTTCCTACTCGGTCAAAATTAATGGTAAAACAACCCCCTGGTTCAAGCCGCACAAAGGTCTCGTCAAGGTGACCCGCTCTCACTATATCTCTTTATTATTTGTATGGATGTACTGATCCAGAAAATTTCAATAGAAAGTAATAAGCTAAATTCAGGGTTAGGCATCAAGCTTTGTCCACGGGGAACTAGCATTCCATGTCTTAAGTTCGCAGATGATAGCTTGGTTATTTGCAAAGCAACTTCCTCAGCATGTAATAAACTTAAATCAATCCTAGACGATTTTTGCATGTTATCGGGACAACTAATCAATTTCCACAAATTAGCCTTAGTCTTATCTCGTCAAATCCCAAATTCTAGGAAAGCTTCATCAATTGCTAGTCAATTTAACATGACTACTAACGGCCATCTTGGCCGGTATCTTGGGGGGGGTCTTCTCCTCCTTTCACCCCCTAAAAAAAGATTTCCATTATATTCTGGAAAAAAAACTCAAAAACGCATTCAACAATGGGACGCTGGTTTCTTGTCAAAAGCTGGTAGATTCACTCTTATCCAATCAAATTTGGAATTTCTCCCTGCTTACTCCTGCTCCTCGTCTCTCCTCTCGTCTGAAACTTGCCTCAAGTTAGACTCAATTCATAGACGATTTTTTTGGAGACAAAACAAAGATAAGAACAGTATACCCTTGATTAATTGGAACAAAATTTGTCAACCCAAAGCCCAGAAGGTCTGGGCCTCCGTAAAACACACCCTTTAAATCAAGCCTTCCTAGCTAAATTAGGTTGGCTGTTAATCTAATAGCGATAGTCTATGGGCTAAACTAATCAAGGAAAAGTACCTACATCAAAAAACCTTCTTTGAATATACTCCAAAGAAAAATGACTCCTTCATTTGGAAAAAGATTCTAGACCAACGGCACATTCTTCAAAAAGGAATTAGATGAAAAACATGAAATGGAAAATCCACCCTTTTTTGGGTGCATAACTGGGTTTTAAAAGACAGCCTTGCTTCAGTACTGAACCAAAATCTTAATCATATTGACCTTAATCTCACAGTAGCAGCATTTATTAAACAAGACCATTCTTGGGATATTACCCGTTTACAACAATATCTAGCTACCAGATTTTGTTATCTCTAAAATAAAGGGAATACCACTTCCTGTCATTTGGGGTCCAACTCCTTCCAGCAATTTCTCAGTAAAATCTGCAACCTGGTTGGCCCATAACATTCCAAATTCTCAGCCCTAGCCTTTCAAATGGATTTGGAAGCTTGATATTCCTCCAAAACTTCAAATCTTCTTATGGCAAATCTGTCATAATAGCCTTGGCACAAGACATACGCTTCATATCCGGAAAATTGTTCCAACTTACCAGTGCCCGATCTGTAATGTTCACAGTGAAACTTTAGACCACCAATTTTTAAACTGTCACAAATTAAAGCTTCTATGCTTTGGCTCGATCCCCATACTATTGAGCGGCCGACTGGGTCGCTAATGTGGGTCATCTTGTAAAGTCCTCTTTTACTATTGATCTTTGTAATGCTCCTGCTCTCTCTAGGATTCTTGTAACTGATGCATTAGGTGTTCCCCTCGAACAGAGGGTCTCCTAATGCTTTTTTATCTTATCTTATAAAAAAAAGTATGAAAACATAAAATGTACAACTATTTCTAAACAGATGAAGTATAAAGATAGTCAATATGACAAGGAATTCTTTTTGGTTCAGCACGAGAAATGGAGGCAAAATTTTAAAACAATAACAACAATAAAAAATAAAGTTACAAAGTTCATTCTGGGAGTCTTTTCACTAATAATATTAGTCTTTTAGATTCTCCAATATACAACTTTAACTGTAAAATAATATTTTTGAAATAGTTCAATTAGGTGTTGAAAACAATACATAAAATGATGATGACGACTATGTTTAGCTGTAATGAAGGTTTTGCAAGACATTGGTCGAGTTGTCAATTTCAAGAATAATCTTCTCAGTTGGGAAGCTTCTTCCCTTTATAAATGCAGAGTACCAATGTGCAGAGAATTTAGGGTATCTTTTTAGATCCGGATGTCGAAAATCCACATAGTATAGTCCAAAGGACCAACGATCCACTCCCATTAACTCTACCGTATCCATGAATGACCATACAAAATACCCTTTGACGTTAGATCCATTCCTTCAACAACAAACATCAATTAAGCTTTAGTTTAGTAAGTAGTAAAACCGTAAGTTTTTTTATCAAAAAAAAAGTAAAACTGTAAGCCCAGAAATTACTTGATCTACTAATTTTATTTCAGAAGCCACCTTATATATATTTTTTTGTTTATTTCATTTTACCGTCACCTTGTAAGTCTTTGTCAAAACAAAAAATCTTGCAAGTTGTAACGGTTTATGTTGTATGCAACTCGAGTTGGAATCCTTTTATGTTTTCTAAATCAATGATCGAAATTTACTTTTCACTAGCTTAAGTGTTTGTGTGGGTTATAAAGACAGTCATGCTTAGGGGTGATAATAAGCCTGGCCTGTTTGCGAACATTTTGCGATCGTCTCGGTCAAAGCTCGGCTCGTGGTGGCTCGACTTAGATTCGGACTCGGCTCGAGACTTTAACGAGCCGAACTAAGCTAGGCAAAGCTCGTGAACAGGCTCGATTATACTTTTATATAGAAAAATACTCTATTTATATATATACATAAATATATTAACCTAGATATCACACAATAATAAGTTAATAGTTTCATTGACTAAAAGAAAACCTATAATTCTCAAATATTAAAAAAGGAAAAACAAAGAAAACATGTTAAAACTAGGGGTAATAAAGAGTCAAGCCTGTTTGTGAACAGTTCGAGCTCGGCTCGTTTAACATTTGGTTAAAGCTCGGCTCGAACAAGTTTGGCTCGTTAAGCTTCGAGCTCGGCTCAAGCTCGAATAAACTTAAACGAACACAAGCCGAGCAGACCACAGTTCGGGCTCGGCTCGACCGATAAGCAGCCCTAGTCATGCTACAATTATCAAGGTTTCAGGTTGTTCATTCACACAGAATTTTAGCTCACTGTAATCCGGTTTTTGTCATTACCTTCTCATGTGTCACATGAGCTATTTCTTTGTTTTAAGTAGTAAGGAAAACCTAGGAGATAACCTAGGAGCTGCTAGGAATATTCTCTAGCATTAAAAGAAAACAACTAGCTATGCACAACCTTTAGGACTACAAGATAAGGAATTAATCATCACTGATCATAGGCACATGATCCCATATAGATATTCTTAGAGCACTACATGTAGTGCTGCTGTAGAGAACAACATGTACATCCCTACTTAACACTCCCCCTCAAGCTGAGAGTGAGGTTGAGGACTGAACTCTTAGCTTGGAAAGAAGTTTGTTGTGTTGGTCAGTGCTGAGAATCTTGGTGAGCATATCAGTAAGTTGCTCTCTTGTTGGAACATAAAGAGGAGTAACATGGCCTTCAGTGACTTGATCTCTAATGAAGTGACAGTCTATGCCAACATGCTTGGTCTTCTCTTGGTGCATAGGATTAGCTGCAATGGCTAATGCTGGTTGATTGTCATAGAACAAGGGAGTAGACCCAAGATGCTTCATGCCAAGCTCTTTGAGAAGCTGTTTCACCCACATAACTTCACACATAGTCATGGTCATGCTTCTATACTCTGCCTCAGTTGTAGACCTTGCCACAACACTTTGTTTTTTAGATTTCCAAGAGATAGGAGATTGTCAAAGGAGAAGACAAAAACCAGATGTAGACCTTCTAGTGTTGGGGCAGCTAGCCCAATCACTGTCACAATAGGCCTTCAGTGTAGTTGGAGCTGAGGATGCAAGAAGAATACCTTGGTTCTGAGATGCATTAAGATACCTAGGGACCCTCTTAGCGGGTTGAAAATGAACAAAGGTTGGTTTGTGCATAAATTGACTTAGCACATGAACAATGTAAGAGATATCAGGTCTAGTGAGTTTCAAATAAATCAGCTTCCCAATGAGTTTTTGATAAACTTCAGGATGTGGAAGAAGGTCACCTTCAGTAGAGAGGAGCTTCACATGTGTGTCCATGGGAAGCTTAAGTACCTACATTAAAGCATGTTATATTGATGTATCAAATCTCCAATATACTTCCTTTGAGACAAAAAAATCCCCTGAGAGTTCCTATCCTCTTGATCTATTCCCAAACAATACTTGAGTTCACCAAGATCTTTCATCTTGAATTTAGTGCTTAGACACTGCTTTGCTAGAACAATTGCTTCCATGTTTTTTCCAGTTACAATTAAATCATCAACATAGGCTAAGATAGCAACAAACACACCTGAATGAAGAGAGAATAATCTGTTTTAGATTGAACAAACTCACTGTTTTTCAGATTTGTACTGAGCTTAGCAAACCATTGTCTTGATGCTTGCTTAAGCCCATACAAGGATTTCAGAAGTTCACAAACTTGGTTTAAGAGCTAGTTCCACCAATGTACTTGCCTTGAGAGTTAGGATCAAACCTAAATCCATACCCTTCATATCCACGAGGGAAACTCATGTAGACTATTTCATCTAACTCCCCATGAAGGAAGGCATTTTCAGATCCATTTGATGTGTGTGCCAACCTTTGATATCAGCTACAACTAAGAGTGCTCTCGGAGTGGTTAATTTTGCCACTGGAGCAATTTTTTCACCATAATCCACCCCGTATTGTTGCATGTTGCTAAGAATTACAAGTCTTGACTTAAATCTCCTACTGTTTCTCTGTGGATCATACTTGGTTGTATATAACAATTTGCACCCTATAGCATGTTTCCTTGCAGGCAACTCTGTAATCTATGTGGTTTCACTGCCTTGAGGTGCATCCAGCTCATCATTCATAGTTCTGCTTGACCTTCTCACTTCAACATCCTCCACTACTTCTCCTTCTCCTGCTTTACTCACAACTTCACCTTTAATTCTTACTTCATTTTCTTCCACATCATCATAATCATTATGACTAGTTCTCTCAAGAACTTGTTCTATCTCTAAGTGATCAACAATTTTAGCAGTATGGAATACATGAAAGGTTGGATAGTCTCATAAAACTTCACATATTTGGACACAAAAGTAGTTATTGTGAGGAGATTATGAAGCTTATACGTACCCCTTTTGTGTGAGGTATATTCAATAAAGGCACATGGTACTCCCTTTGCTTGAAATTTATCCTTTTTTTCTCTCTGGGTTGTAAGCAAAAGCTAGGCAACCTATAACACCCGACCCATCCGGGGTCGAGTATTTTTAGGGGTGTTCATAATTATCCGATCCGATCCGTGATCCGGTCGATCCGATCCGATTTTTCGGATATCCGATCCGCTTTTTTAGTTTTCGGATATTTCGGATCGGATATCCGAAAATTTTCAGATATTTCGGATCGGATATCCGAAAATTTTCGGATCGGATATCCGAAAATTTTCGGATCGGATACAGATCGGAATTTTTCATTTTCGGGTATCCGAAACATGAATTTTTTTTGGATTTTTTAGAATATTTTCGGTTATCCGATCCGAAATATCCGTTTTCAAGGCCGAATATCAGAAATATCCGATGATCCGATCCGATCCGAAACTTATTTTATGAACTTTTCCTTTGAAAATTTCATTTTTTTTAGTTTTCGGATATCCGATGATCCGATCCGAAATTTCGGATATCCGATCCGATCCGAAAATTTTCTGATCGGATTTGGATCGCATTTTTCCCGATCCGAAATTTCGGATCGGATCCGATCGGATATCCGAAATGAACACCCCTTAGTATTTTGTCCCCAATGCGCATCCAGGGCCAACCACTAACCTCAACAACCAACACAAATTCTTCCGGCGCAATTTTTCGTCACTCATGCGCACCTTGAGAAACTTCCCAGGAGGTCATCCATCCCTGGACTACTCCTAGCCAAACACGCTTAACTATGGAGTTACTAAGGAAATGAGCTCCCTAAAAGAAAGATGCATCTTGTTGGAATGAGTAGCCTGCTAAATCCCTTTAATGCAATCATGAGGGGTATTACATACACCCCCACTTGAGAACAACAACGCTCTCGTTGCGCCTGAGGACTCCACATATTCGGCATACGGCATGTGGGTGGCCCCAGCCTGGAAACTAATCACATATTCGACACGCAACCGATATAGCCCCATAATCCTCCCCCACTAGGCGGCAAACCTTGGAATAATTATCCACACGATCAGCACGCGGTCGCAGAGTTGCTCTGATACCATTTGTAACACCCGACCCATCCGGGGTCGAGTATTTTGTCACCAATGCGCATCGAGGGCCAACAACTGTCCTCAACAACCAACACAAGTTCTTCCGGTGCATTTTGTCCTCACTCATGCGCACCCTGAGAAACTTCCCAGGAGGTCACCCATCCTTGGACTACTCCCAGCCAATCACGCTTAACTGTGGAGTAACTAAGGAAATTAGCTCCCTATATGAAAGATGCATCTTGTTGTAATGAGTAGCCTGCTAAATCCCTTTAAAGCAATCATGAGGGGTATTACACAACCAAAAGCTTTCAAGTGTGTGTAATTTGGTGCCTTTCCATGTAAGATATCATCTGGACTTTTTCTTCCCAAAATCATACTAGGAAGCCTTTAGTGATGTAAGTAGCTGCCACCACACAATCTCCGCAAAATTGGAGAGGAAGACCAGCTAGAAATCTTAAAGCTCTGCTCATTTCAAGTATGTTTCTATGTTTTCTCTTAGCTCTCCGATCCCATTCTGCTGAGGTCTGTGTATGCATGAAGTTTGATGAATCACCCCAATTTCTCAAACAATGGCTTACACTTGCTGCCATCAAATTCCAATGCATTATCAGATCTTATGATCTTGATTTTCTTCCCAAATTGAGTCTTTGCCATGTTAATGAAATTCTCGATTGCTTCAAAGGCATCAGATTTCAACTTGAGCAAATACACCCAAGTTACCTTGGAATGGTCATCCAAAAGTGTGAGAAAATACTTAAACTTTCCTCTACAACTCACCTTGTAAGGTCCCCAAGTATCCATATGAACTAGTTCAAAGACATCACTAGCTCTTGATTCACTCTGAGTGAAGGGCAATTTTGTGAACTTTGCCAGAGCACAGGTGAGACAAACATCTTTGCAATCATTTCCTACACCAAGATCTTCAATGATTGCAATCTTTTTTATTGGTGCATGTCCTAGTCTGTGGTGCTAAAGTGTCTCTTTGCTCACTTTAGGGACATTTTTCACAGCACTAGGGACATTTGGATGAGCACACACTAGCATTGAAAGCCAATTTAAGCTTCAGTTTTCCAAGAGCTTGCTCCCTTATTTTACACAAAATTTCCTTCACAGGTTCATTCAAGAGATAATACATACCATTTTCACCTTTTCCAACTCCTTTCACTACATTGCTTCCACACTCTTGGATAATACAGTAGTTGTCAAAGAACACAACCATGCAATTCATGTCTTGACATATTAACAGACAGCAAATTGTGCTTAAAGGCATGTATATACAACACATGCTTGAGTTTTAGGTCATTCTTAAGTATGACATTACCTGTATGCATGTGAAATTTTGGATGTTTCACCAGTGGAAAGATTAATCAATGATTCCCTTTTACATAAGCTATAGTCATTTAAGACATTAAAAGCACCAGTCATATGGTCTGATGCACCAGAATCTATAATTTATTCATCATTCTTCACAGAATCAGCAAAGTGACAAGAGACCATACATGAGTAGTTTACTTCCATTTCACCATCATTATCATTACTCTTTGATGATCCTGGGTGTAATCTCAGTAATTGTTGAAGCTGCTGGGCAGTGATAATTGTTGCATTGCTTGCTGTTGAAGCAACCTCGCTGTGATGTTGACCTTGAGCATTTGCAGCAACTATGCCACCACCAACATTCTTCCCTTTACTCCATTTTTTATTTCCACCATTTCTTCCTTTCCCTTTGTGTTGGTTTGATCCTTGGTTCCTCCCTTTGGGATGATTACTGGGAAAACCTATGAAAAACCAGCACTTTTCCTGTGTGTGACCACTCTTTCCACACAAAGAACATTGCATAGATGGTGCACCATTACTCACAACTCCCCCTGTCCCTTTACTAAACATGGCTAGAGTTTCTTCTTCTTATTTTACTTGTCCTAGCACTTCTCTTTAAGCTTCTTCTTGCTCTAAGTGACTGCAAGAAACTTCTACTGAGGGTAGAGGGCTCATCATCAGCAGTTGGCTCCTCTGAATTCCAAACACCTCATCCAGTCTATTTAAGAACTGAAACAACTTTTGTTCTTCTTGTTGTTTGTTCAAAGCTTCAATGAAGCTTGTAATCTATGTTGTAACTGTTGTTATTGGAGGTAGGGCATTTAATGACTCAAGTTCCTCCCAATAACACCTCATCAAAGTGTAATATTCACTTATCTGCTTTCCTTGTTGGTTTGTTTCATACAAATCTTTACTGAGTTTATATCTTCTAGTTCCATTAGTCAGCGAGAATCTCTTCTCCAGCTGACTCCGAATTTCTCTTGCATTACTCATGAACATTATGCATATCTTAATAGATTCAGACATAGATCCAAGAATCCAAGAAATGATCATGCTATTACAAGTTTCCCAAGCCTCACTTTTTACAATATATTTTTCCTCTTTCTTCAAAACTCCTGTTACAAATCCTAATTTTTCCTTTGAAGCAAGACCTATTTCCATAGATCTCCTCCATGATCTGTAATTTCTCGAGCCTTGAGGCATAAAGACAATCATGCTACAATTATCAAGGTTTCATGTTGTTCATTCACACAGAATTTTAGCTCACTGTAATCCGGAATTCTCATTAACTTCTCATGTGTTACAAGAGCTATTTCTTTGTCTTAAGTAGTAAGGAAGACCTAGGAGATAACCTAGGAGCTGCTAGGAGTATTCTCTAGCAACAAAACAGCCAGTTGTGCACAACCTTTAGGACTACAAGACAAAAGCAATTAATCATCACTTATTATATGCACATGATCCCATACAGATATTCTTAGAGCACTACATGTAGTGTTGCTGTAGAGAACAACACATACATCCCTACTCAACATGTTACTTCCTTGTCTCTTAATATTCTCCCCAACTCCTTTAAGAGTTTTATTGAGCAGGTAGGTGGTTTTGTCCTTTAGTATATGGGGTACGAGGAAAAGTTAGACAGAGATGGTGGAGACCATGCTACCTAAACAATCTTTTGGGGATAAGCTAGAAAACAAGTGGTCAGTGTTGTGAGGATGGAGGGAATATTAGTTTTTTTATTTAATAAGGTAAGTTGAAGTCCCTTACAAGTAGGACGGAGAATTTACTTAAGGGGTGAGACTCGACCAAGGATTTAAAATTGAATGTAATACCAATACTACTAGGTTATCACCTACTGTTCGGAGAGAATATTAGCTTAAGATAACAAATGGATGAATCAAAGATTAAATACGTTCAACTCTCCATCAATAAACTTTGATATCGCTAACCTATTTCATATTTGTCTCATATTGTCTCCTATTGAATGCAAATCTCCGAACTACGTATGATGTATCCCTGGGAAAAGGTTGGCCCATCAAGACTCCCCTTCGCTAGCTAGATTTTTAGGAATAGTACTTAACGCAAACTATGAAACAATTTAAATAACTCTTTCTATTTGATACTTCATGTTTTTTAATACTTGCAACTATTTTCATTTTGAAAAGTTATCTATTACTTGTAGGTTGTAACATTAACATTTTTGGCAATGTATTCTTTATCTCTCCTAGTATATGGTTTTCGTTATCTATCTATCTTTCTCTATTCTTGGTCCTTGTATACATCTCAATGTTGAAAGTATTAGAAAACGAGAGAAGTTGTATTATCTAACAAGCTAACCATTTATTTTTCATTTCCCACTATGTATTATTCAAAATATTATTTGTTAGTAGAAAAGATAAAGGTAATACCATCTATACTAATATATAAAAAGGCGTGCCTAAACAAGGAACGGTGCCACGTGGCGCTCTCCCTAAGGTCGTTTTACTCCATGTAATTCACAACAATAAAAAAATTAGAAATTGCATAGTATAAGGTTTGATCCCGGGACCTCAAGAACATATACTAAAGTCTTAACCACTAGACCAAATAACATTTAGTGTTATCATCTTAAAGTATAATATTAATGAATGAAAATTTTCCTTACCCGGGGCGTAGCCCGGGCCTAATAACTATCTGTCAATTATAAATAGGTTAAATAATTGACACCATAAATCATCTCGAGTCAGAATTAAATTTCCATATTAATCCCAAATGTGATTTATTCTAAATTAAAATCAAGTTTGGAGATTACCTTCCCACGTTAGAGCATGTACAATGGTACATGGCTCTCCAACTAGCTCTCTACTCTCTCTCTCTCCTATTCTCTCTCTTTAAGCTACTCTCAAGAACTATATCTAAAAATACCCAACAACAATAAAACTATTTAAAGAGCTCTCCCTTTAACTGTTCACTTTTGGAAGTCCCCATGTCAATAAATGAACCTCATTTCGTATTATAATCAAAGTTATATAAATAAAGTTATTCATCTAAATTAAATATAATTACAAAAACTTTAATCTTCTTCATAATTTATGTAATGTAGATTTTTTTTTTTTAAAAAATATTAATTTGATGAGATATAAAAAAGATAGTAGATTTTGTATATGAAATATATCCAATATTAGGCTCATTTTATAGACAAAGAAAAATTATAGTTGTTGGGATATTACTTTTACCATCTTTTTTTTAGTTTTTAGAAAAAGATCATTAAATGGTTGCAAGAAGAAAAGAAATTTTAGTGATTGCAATAGTATGTTTTAGTTTGTGGGTCCCACACATTGGAGAGTCATTTCTCTTTAATCCCAAATGGTATCTCCTTTAAGAGACACTTTGCAAAGTGTCTTCATGGAGATACACCCAGGCCAAGACACATCTAACTATTTAAGAACCCCATTGTTGGGTAAGAGCATGTAGCTCTCCATTTTCTCTCCTTGAAGAGCTAATTAGAGAACTAGTTGAAAAACCCCTTTGTACATACAATTAGTCTATGTTACATTGTCTGTAACCTATCTAGCAATTTCTTTTTCTTCTCTCTTTTTTGGCGATTCTTTTTTTCTCCTCCCCACCACATAAGTCTCTACCCCTTTTCAACCCTAAAATCACTATTTGAAGGCATGGGAAATTAACCAAACCATACGCGATGAGTGTATTGTGGGACAAATCAAGGTTGCTGGGTTTATGATGGCCCAAATTCTATGGAGCCCGTTATTATAATATCAACAATATGTCGGTGCACAAATGCTAGATATCTCTAGCACTTTCTTTCTGTAAGTGAAATTAGATTCACTTATGTCGGTAAAATGGAATTTGCTTGACAATTCTAGAATTGGTTCCACTGACTTCTTCAAGTATTTTGCCAACTTTAATCACCGACTTAATGCTCCTATAAATAGGGAATATGGGAATCATTCCATCCTACAAAAAATACAAATGCTACTCTTGAAGCTATACACTTGCAATAACATATTCAAAAGCCTTCCTATCATATTAACCCTCTTTGTTTATAACTGAGCTTGTATTATTAATCTACTATTATATTTTATATTTTTTTTTGTGAGTTTTCTATTATAGTGAGAGTTTTATTGTATTATTACTCACCCTCTTAATTGAGGTTCTTGTACTCTCCTATTTTCATATAGTGGATTTTGGGTACTCGTTATTCGTAGGTTTTTTGCCTCTATTTGAGGATCTTTCCCACATTAACTTATTGTGTATCCATCTTTTACTACTCTTCTTGCCACATATATCCAACTCTATTTATTTTTCTCAATTTCTACCCCTTTAATTTGCTTCCTCAACACTTACAACCCTAACAAGGGAATATGGAACAACTCTACCAAAGGACAATGGATAAAGTAGAGAGTCTTCACCAAGTTTTTAAATTTTTTTTAAAGGAATATTTAGAAAACTTATGATTGAACTTGAATTTGGAAGGGGGGCAAAACCAAAGGGATACCGAAAGGTACTTATCCCATATTCCTATCAGAAGGCTTTACCCCTTGACATCTTTTTTTAGAAAAAGGCACAAACTACACTGCCCACAAACCAAAAAGATGAATATGATGTAAGGGCACGAATTAGGCTAATGAGCCATGATCCACCATTGACGCGACCTCTGCACAATCCAATTTGACATCAACTTCATGATTTATTAACTAAATAAGATAAGTTAAGCTACCATGCATATAAAAAAGATTGGTTATATAGCACAAAAATCTATACAAGGCGATCTTTTGATTAGCATCATACGGTAAAATATCTAAGCCGATTGTCCATATTATCTTATTGGACATTATTACAATTAGCAGGTCTTATATACAAGAAAAATGTTATAAAGGGTGATCAAAATAATATAAAGCATGTTTATCACGACAATTGTGTTCTTACGTCCATATATGCTTATCTCTCTCCCATCTGAATCCCTTTTGCGACATAAAATTAGAGAAATTGAGGATTTAATGTATAAATATGAGATATAATAGATGTTTAATTTTGATATTACTATGTTATTTTAAATTTGAAATTAAATAATTTTGAAACAAAACTATTAAAGGGTGGCTTCGAGCAGACAATTTGTCGCATATGCGTGGTTTATTGAATTACTAAATTTTAGTTAAGGGTAGCTATATATGAGAAAATTAAATACCCTAAATCTGAGATTTATAGTGCCAATCTATATATATATCTAAAATCCAAGACAAACAAATGTCATGCTGCCACATGTACTCTCCCCTCCCCTACACAATCAAATGAAGCATTAAACAATAAAAAGGTGTGTTTCAAGATTCGAACCCATGACCTCTCATTTGATATGCTAATGCACTGACCAATTACATTACAATACTCATGTTGGTCTTTGTGGGGAAAAAAATCATTTAAAGATAAGATATTATTTCTATTTTTGAAGACTTTAAATACACGTTGGTAAATAATCCGGGGCGTATCGCCCGGGACAAGAACTAATTCTTTCTTCTAAAAATCAATGTAATAATCAACAACTATTTCATTTTACTTTCTATACACAGCCATACAGGAATATAATGGCAAAAGTAATGAAAGTTTATAATGATTCGTAAATGCTAGATTAAGATCGGTGTCATACCTCACAGCATCAAGTACGCTTCCGATTGAGGCATTTAAGAATTCAACCCTTGATTTGTCAACCAACGATGCATTATGATACGTCCGATATCCTTATCAAATTCAAATAGTAGTACATCAATATGATTATAGAAAGATTGTGAAATGATCCTTATCTTAAATCGAAAGCATGAAGATGAATTACATCGTATTTCTGTGTTTGTTTGAATTTTTCTTTAATTCATCACCTCTCCAAATATCAACAGTTCCTTGTGAATTTATGAGTGTCTTTATGATGTCCTACAATTATATCTCCATTGATAAATTTAATTGGATCGGAGAAGTATTATGTATGTTCTTAATTCATCTTGATGTTTGCAACTAATTTGATTAGTTAAAGCAACTTATTAGAAAATGGGAAAGATAATTTATGACAATTTTTCCTATTCGATAACCATTAATTTATCTAATCAAATGAATTTACAACCCCTAAATATATAAAACATAAAAAAAATCTCACTCACGAATTCCCTAATTGAACTATAATGGTAGGCGCATAACTAACACATCTCTAAAATCATTTGCATAATGTAGAGATTTCGAAAATGTGATAATACATTATATGATAGGCTTTCAAAAAGCACGTGGGCAAATTTCTGAAAAATATGTATACACTTGCATGTGCACATAAATAATTTTTTTTAGGAGATGTGGTAGCTCAGTGGAGTATCACCCCGAATTTCAGGGCATTGACTAAGGTCTAAAGCCTCATCCCAACAATATGTTGGGACATTCACTTGCGGTGGCAACGAGCCTTTAGGCATGTTGTCTTCTAGTCTGTATAGCTTTGTACCCAGCCTCCAAGTTGGTCTGCCTTGCACGCTAGCAGGGGTTGTTGGTCTTCGGACCAATTATCTTTCATAATAAAAAAAATTAAAGAATTGTTTTTATTATTATTGTAATTTACTATGCATGTGAGATTTGAGAAGGATTTTGCTAAACCGCCCTATTTTTTTCTTTGGTTTTTTCACCATATACCCCTAATAAATTTTTTTATTCTCCAGATACCCCTACTTTTTTCAGAATTCACCATATATCCTTGAGTTTATAGGAACGGCAAAGGATATGGGAATGGGAGTATAAATACATGTAGGTGAGGCCATGTATATATTTTGATGTATTTAGGCCGTTGCTAGGAAAAGTTAGGGCGTCATGTAGCAACTCAATTTGAGAATGATAATTAAGACTTGGGATCATTCATATACATCATTGCCCTCTATTACTAATATTTAGATGCCACAATAATAATGATAAAGAGAGAGAAATAACCATTTTCATGTATGTAAATGGGAGGATTGCCATATTCTTGTTTGAAGAATTCTAGTACGTGCTCCAGTGCCTAATATGAATCACAGTGTCAAATTAGATACATAGGAATTAGTAATTTAAATTACTCAATCTCCCACTTATCACTTCAATCTTACCTCTTCATTATGCTTCCCATCTGCGATAGAGTAAAAAACATAAGTCAAATTGTAAAGGTTCAAAGGTGGTATAATAGAAAAAATTGCAAATTGTTTTTGTACATACACAAAGTATTTGGTGTAACTGTTACAGTATATAACAACCCATTCACACGTGTGAAATCATTCATCTCTCACTCTTCCCTCCCTCTCCTCCACAAGTTATAACCCATACCGCCCAAACCAAAACCACAAATTTTCTTTCTCCACCTCACTTCATTTCCAAACCGGAGTTTTGCTCCCTTTTCCGGCTTTTTTTGGCCCGGAGAAATCTGAATGGAGGGTAATTTGAGGAAGTTGCGCAGGATATGAAGCTATTATAAAAGGTTTGACTATGATCATCATAAAGTTTTGAAGAAAAATGGAGAGCGATCGTGCGAGGAAGTCACTAGTACAGAATTGTCAATTTGCGTCGGACCTGGGACCTCCATTTGCGTCGGACATTGGTCCGACGGCACAGGTCTCGTCGCAGATGAAGAAGACATGATCTGCGTCGGATAAGACACGACGCAGTTGATTTCCTATTTGCGTCGGACGCTGCCCAACGTGCGACGCACATGACCCATCCCCCTGCACCTCATAGCAGCCTAGCAAGCCCTATCTGCGTCGCATGCAGTGCTATATGCGACGCAGATGATAAGCCATTTGCGTCGCATATAGCACTACATGCGACGCAGATGGTATATGCGCAGCAGCCCAGCAAGCCCCATCTGCGTAGCATGCAGTGCTATATGCGATGCAAATGGCTTATTATTTGCGTCGCATATAGCACTGCATGCGACGCAGATGTGTGTTTTTTGGTTTTTTTTTTCAGCACATGACCAGTTATTCGAAGATTTAACACCGTTGAAAAGTTGAGGATGATCATACTCTGTAATCATGGATAGTTGGTTTAAGCTAGTTGCTCTAGAAGTTCTAGAAGTTGAAAGGGGAATGATATGAGTATATGACAGGTAGGACCGTAGGAGGATGATCTAACTTGGTTTGAGAAAGTTTCCAATCTGATCGCTAAAGGATGATGCTTTATGCAAACCGTAGATGGTGCACATGTTCGTATGGTGAGGAAGGTGCGCACATGTACATGACTAACAAGCCAAATGTACATGAATAACAAGCCAAATGAACATATGTACATCTCTGTTAGTATATGTTCATTGGTATTGGTCTTTATATAACCTAGTGCCTGATGTTAATCGTGTGCACCTTCCTCACCATACGGACGTGTGTACCTACTAATTTGTATGCTTTATGGGTTCTTGTAGATGATTTGGACTTTGGAGCTATCTTCATGTTCTTCTTATAATTAAATGACATAAAATTAAATAATAATGATACAATTTCTCTTATAATGATACAAGTTTGTGTAATAATAAGGTATATAAAAAGTTGACAGATTGTAATAAAATGAGGGAAAATGATACGAGTTTGCTAAAAAATGACATATAAGTGAGTAACAATAACATTAATTCTCTTATAAATGATATTTCCTCCGTTCTTTATTAGTTGCAACGTTTACTTATCTGGAAGTTTCATATTAATTGCAACGTTCCTTTATTTGGTAATATCTTCTCTCTATCTATCTTTTATCACATGACCCCCACTTTTTATCTATCTTTATCTCTCTCCTCTTCACACGAGTTCCTTAAAAACATGTGTCAATGGGGCATGTTGCAATTATTATAGAACGGAGTAAGTATTAATTTGTGTAGTAATGATAAGGTATATAAAGAGTTGAAAAATAATAATGAAATATGGAGAAATAATACAAGTTTGCTAAATTATATAAAAGTGAGTTATAGCTATATCATTTCTCTTATAAATAATATCAGTTTGTGTAATAATGATAAGATATATAAAGAGTTGACAAATAATGATGAAATAGGAAAAAATGACATGAAACAACTCCGATCCAAAATGATACAGGTTTGCTGAAAAATGACATATATAGCAGGCAGTGAGATGAAAGAGTTTTATAAATAATATGAAATAAATTCAAAAAATGATGTGAAATACACCAATAATGACATGAAATAGTTTTATAATGACATGATATAAGTTTGCTGAAAAATGATATAAAAGTTAGTAATAATGATATCATTTCTATTATAAATGATATATGTTTGTGTAATAATGATAAGGTATACAAAGAGTTGAAAAATAGTAATTAAATGGAGGAAGATAATTTAAGCTTGCTGAAAAATGACATAAAAGTTATAGTAATAATGATATCATTTCTACTATAAATGATACATGTTTGTGTAATAATGATATAAAACTGATACAAATTTGCTGAAAAATGACATAAAAGTTGGTACATGAAAGAGTTTTACAAATGACATGAAACAAATTTTAAAAAATGACATGCCATAGCTAAAAATAATATGAAACATGTCAATAATGACACGAAATAGTTTTATAATGCCATGAAACACTAATATTAATTTACGCATGTGGGAATGTTGTCATAAAAAAAGTTATGGTGTAACAATAGTGAACCATATATATCGTTATTACTCATTTATATGTCATTGTTTCTCATTTCTATGTCAAAGTTGTATCATTTTTCCTTATTTCATTATCATTTTTTAACTCTTTATATGCATAGTGACACCTAATGACACAAACTCTAACAAAAAGGACATGAACTACGGATATAATGACATAAATCTGATGTCATTTTGTACTCCAATATATTTCATGTTATTTGAGTTCTTTTTTATGTCATTTTCATCTATTTCATATTATTTCTTATATATTTCATGTCATTTTTTATTTATTTCATGACAATTATGTTATATTTTATGTCATTTAACTTTTGTTTAGTGTCATTTCTCACTCCTTCATCACTCACTCTATCTTCATTTTTCTCACTTTCTTTCTTCTTTATCTCCCAATTTCAATGGCGTTACAGTACAACAAGTTCTTCATGAATCCGTTTAACAACCCCTTATCCTCACCAATTCATCCGTCTCTCCTCCAAACTCATTTTCACCTCCTCGTTCACCATCACCACCACCACCACCATCACTTCCATTCCTGTCAAACTTTCATCCTTTTATGCGCCACCCAAGATAAATTCAAGCGGAAGAAACCCCATGTCAGCATTAGCACCGAAACAACTAATACCGTTGATCTTACCATGGCCTCGCCTCCTTCAGTAACTCCGCTCCTAAGAAATACGACGACATTGACGCTATCGCTGAAGAACGCGCTCGTAATATCACCATCAACACCGCCACCGTCGAATCAAGATTTCATTGGAGAGAGAAAGGAGGAGGACAACGGTGGAGGAGGCAGTGGAGGAGGAGAGAAAGATGAAAGAGCGTGGGGATCATAGATGACGGTGGTGGAAGTTTATCTTCTTCTGCAAATCATCGCCATTAGCACCGGCGAGGACAACGATGATGACGGCCATTATAGGAGAGATGCGAGTAGCTTCGAAGGAGTGGCAGAATAAATGAATGAGCTATCACTGGAGAAGGTAGCAGGAGGAGAGAAAAAAATGGAGGTTTTGGGGTTGGGGATTTCACACGTGTAAAGTATTGTTACACTTGGGGATTCTTTTTGTAATAGGCCTCGAAATGTTGCTTGGGCTCAATTGTGTTGTGATAAGAGTGCAGGAGGGTTAGGCTTTAGGAATGTCATTAAGTGGAACAATGCTTGTATGGGGAAATATGTGTGGGTTGTGGCTTCCAAGCAAGACAACCTTTGGGTTAAGTGGGTTCACTCAGTGTACATCAAGGAGGAAGATTGGTGGGATTACACACCTGGAAATGGAGTAAGTTGGTACTGGGCAAAAATTTGTGCAATGAAAAATCAGCTTAAAGTTCTGTTTACTAAGGATGATTTTTATACATTAACTCAGTATAAAGTTGGGAAAATTTATGATATGATGATGGGGGAGACTCCTCAGGTGTATTGGTGTAATATGGTCTGGAATAGGTTGAGTATTCCAAGACACAGGTTTATCAGTTGGCTGGCAGTCAAACACAGATTACAAACTTCAGGAAAGCTTGCTAAAATTGGAGTTAGTTCTTCTCCTGCCTGCTTAATTTGTGATCAAGGTGATGAAACGCATGAGCTCTTATTTTTTGAGTGCCCATATAGTCTGATTTGCTTAGTAGAAATGAAGAGTTGGATTGGAATTACAGCTGTGACTCAGAGACTAAATAGATTGATTGCGTGGATTGACAGAAGCAAAAAGTCTAAGTTCAGAAGAAATGTGTGGCATGCTAGTATTTCTGCTTTGGTGTATAGTTTATGGAGATGCAGAAATGATGCTTACTGGCAGCATCTAGTTACAAGGCCTCATGTTCTGATTGATAATTGTAAGAGGGCTGTGAAGGAGAGAATCAGAGCTGTGCTCCCTGCTAAGATTGCACGACAGGATTATAATTGGTTTTTGGCTTTATAATACATTTGTATAGTTTTTGCTCTTACTTATATTAAGTAAGAGTGGTGTTTTTTAGGTTGTAAATGAGTTTGAGTTGATATATACATATTCTTACTTGCTTAGCAAAAAAAAAAAGTATTGTTACACCATTTCTTATGGTGTAATATGTTATAGCCAAGATGAACTTTTTTAGTAAGCATTGTATGTAGGGATGAGCATGAATTCAGGACCATAACCTGACCCTATTGGACGCAATCTTAATTTTAGGGTCTGGGTCCAACTTTTTCTGGACCCTAAGGGTTCGGATCCAGGATTGGGTCCAAGTGAACTTCTTAGGGTCCGGGGTATGAGTCTAAATATTCTAGACCCAGACCCTACACTTGGACCCTAAAATTATTTAATATTCTTTTTGCCTTTTGTGTTTTAGAGAAAAACCTTCGTATTTATCCTAAAATTTCAACTTTTATCATTTTGACCCTAAACCCTAGATCCTGCAAATCATAGGCACTATTGAAAGTCAAGAAATATAAAAAAAAATTGATAATTGGACACAAATAAAGGAAATAGGCTAGACCCTAGACCCTGAGACCCTAAGGGTCTAGGTCCAACTTTTCTAGACCCTTAAGGTTCGGGTCTGGGTCCGGGTCCAATAAAATTTTTTGGCTCGGGTCTAGGGTCTGGCTGGACCCGACTAGACCCTAACCAGGCCCATCCCTAATTGCATGCTATGATTTTTCATTGCTCAATTTATTGCATGACAAGAGTTATTTTGCACATGACATGATTGTCATTCACATCCGGTGGTGTAACATGTGTGCCTTCCTAATAGCCTGTTTGATATATAAGCGGTACTAAATGATAGCGGTGCATTATTTTCCATTTAAGGTAACATGATAATTATATTTGCACTAACTAAAATAATATGAAATTGGGGACAGTTTGAGTATTGTAGAAAGAGAAAATCCACATGAGCCTCATTTTGAATAACGAGAAATAAGATATATAATTAGATAACAATTAACATAATATTTATTAAAAAAATTGGGCTACTCTTTTTATTGTCAATTGGTTTTAGGATGTACTCTTAATAGACTTATATATGGTTAAACTCTCCTCCAATGTCATGGAGGTGAGTGTGTCCACCTCACTAATGAAAGCAAAAGATTGGCAGCAGACCCCCAATGGGACGGGAAGTGTTATTCATACATGTATATGGCGAAGGAAATAGGGTTGCGGACTGGCTAGCAAATCAAGGGGTGATACAGCAAGAATGATCCTAGGGTTCCCACACTTGAAAAAAAAACCTGGGGCATATCGCTTAAATTATTGGTCCGGTACTGGACTTAGCTTTTCCTCCAGGCAAGAACGAATGATTCTAATCTATGAACCACCGATGGCCTTGAGAAGGATCATGGAAAAAGACCTTATGGGAGTGGCCTGACCATGTTTAATTTCTGTGTAGTCTGTATTGTTTTGTCTCTTTGGGGCTGTGCCCCTCTTATGCACCAAAAAAAGCTTTCCTCCAATGTGACCTTCTGTGTGGCCTATAGTGAAGTTTATCACGTGTTTATATATATATATATATAGAGAGAGAGTAATGAGTCAAGAAAGGGTGAACATACAAGTAGCTTTAATTCCACTATCTGCATTATGATCTCTAGGTTGGATTACGAGGCTGCTGGGGTTGTTCTCGACGACTAAAGAACCATAGCAATTCACCGATATGAAGTCAAATGAATTCCTTATTAGTTGAGATTCATTCTCAGTGAAGGATGGAAGTCGACTGCCTGCTCGCTGCTTCATTATATCAGGATAATCACCAAAGATTAAGGGATCTAAGAACCTGACAAAAGAACATAGAGAGAATATATGTAGTGAGAAAAAAACCAATCAACAACCAATGTTTAATCTATTTTTTGTGATCATACATATTAATATTATTATATGTATGCCCTAACTGTATTGATGGGATCATGTAACGGTAGGGAAAAGAACTAATAAGTTAGGGCCCGTTCGGCATTACTATCAGTTTTCAGCTTTTGGTTTTATGAATATAAAAGTCATATAATATATAAGAAGCATAATCAATTTAAAATTAGTCATACTTATACTAAACATGTCAATTTTGAAAAATGACAGCAGAACATTTGGAAACTACTTTATCTAGTTTCCATATTTTTGTTTTTGGTTTTCAAAAAAATTAAAAATTGGAAACAAAAAACGATAATGAACGTCGTTATTGCCCCTTTTCATTTTAGCTCACCTAAAAATAATAGGCCGGAAGCCATATTCTAAATTTGTTAAGTTCAATTTATTAACTTTTCGGAATACCCTTAGGCCTGAAATTCACGCTATTATAATTTAAAATAAAGACTACTCTAGTATTCTAAAGATGTTAAAATCAATCAATTAACAATATATAATATCAAAACATGCGGGCAAGCAAACTCGTATGTTACGTCTCACGCGTCGCTCCTCTTTTGAATCCTGACAAAATGATATGAATACACAACATTGTACAGAAAATACATACCTTACCAATGAGCTCACGTACTAATGATGCTCAATTACTCCTAAGAAAACTTAATAAGGTATCCATCACAAGTTTTTACTTTACAAGATATAAGAAATAAGAAAGAAAGAGAATATCTTAACAAAACATTAAACTAAACCATGATGTTAATTTCCTATGCAAATGAAATAAAATGACTTATCCCTTTTACTAAAACAATTAGAAAAAAAAAGAACCGCAACTGCCATGTATTGCCCTCATTCCTCCCAAAATACGTGTAAGAGTCTCAAACTCTTGATGCCTTAATGTACTGGTCATCATCTAACCATCAAGTTACAACGTCTACTTGTGACAAACTCCCAAATGCCAGCACAAACAATTATGTGATCATAAAGTCTTATCAAATAACATGGGGAATCATCCTGGCCTAACAACTAGCTTTAAATCAAATATGGTCTAGTATATACAATATAGAGAGGAGGTGTAATTTATTAGATTGGTTTTTCACCAATAATGAAAGCTAAAAGTAAATGTGATTGTCTATGCTATAAACCGTTTTGGCTTAAATTAGGTCGTATTACAACAATTTGTTTTAAAAAAGAAATTATTATATTTTATCTTGTTTATAGACCTATCAAAATTTCACCCAACTCGGAAATAACCTAGATAAACTTGGTTTTTAACATAATGGTGTGACCCTAAACCCAAAATTACCTAAAGCATAACAAACACAAAATTATTGAGCAAAAACCAAGCTGGCCTATTTTTGACCCGATGGCCCAAAAGTTACATCTATTATACGTATTCTGTTTTTTTTAATTGCATCATTTGATTTTTAGAACTATTCATCAACCAACATTGTTAAGTTATTTCACATCGTTTTGTAAGAAACACATAATGAACTGAGGTCTTGTTAAATTCGTCTCAATGCGAGGATTCCAAATATCAAAATTTTTAAATATTTACTTATACGCAATTAGAGATATAACGTTCAAAGAAGCTAGCCTCTCGGCAAACGTGAAAAAACAAACGATGCAATTATAAAAAAATAGAGGAAGTATATTTTAAACAAAATTACGAGAAAAGATTGTAGCCCGCCATGTGTTACCCTCTTAACAAATGACATGACGCCATGTCATCTATACACACATAAATACATACTAACCTCTATTTCTAAATAAGTGCAACAATTTGACTTTCACGTTTGCAAACGCACAACTTTGACCATTAACATATCTAATTATGTATTTGTAGAAGTTATAAGAAGTTAATATTATCAAAATATTCATTGAAACCAATCCAACAACATTTTATATGATCATTTTTTGTTTTACATATTAGTAAAAAATACGGGTCAAAGTGAGGTGTGTGAATAGTGCAAAAGTTAAAGCGTTGTACTTAAAACAAATAGAGTTAGTCTTATTTTTCATAAAGAAAAAATACAATAAGCAAATGTAAAGCATCAATGCTTGATGCTTGAGCCCACAACTTCATGTTCAATGATGTAGATCATTCATGATCACCACCATTCCATCATGTCCAACCATTATTAATAATACGGTTATTTCACCAAATACCCCCGACAAATTAAAAAATTCACCATATACCCTCAATGTTCCAAAAATTCACCATATACCCTTGAGTTTTCGAAAACGTTCACAAAATGCCCTTTTTCTCACTTCCGTTAACTTTATTTACGATTTTGCCATCATTAAAGCCTAACCCTAACCCACCCAAACCCTAACCCTAACCCACCCAAACCCTAACCCATCCAAACTCTAACCCACCCAAACCCTAACCCCCTGCCCCCCCCACCCCCCCCCCCCCCCCCCACCCCACCCCACCCCCCCCCCACCCCCCACCCCAGCAGCCCCTCCCCTACCCCCACAGCTCCCCCTCCCCTCCCCTCCACCGCGCCCCCCCCCTCCCCCCCCCCTCCACCACCGATTTCCCCGACCCCCTCCCCCTCCCCCTCCACCACCGATTTCCCCATCCCCCACCCCTCCCCTTCGAATTCCCCGGTCCCCCACCCCTATTTTCGTCCGCCCAAAACCGAACCCCTTCCCCTCCACCGGCGCTTGCCCCCTCCCCCTCCACCGTCGATTTCCCCGCCCCCACCCCTCCCCTTCGAATTCCCAGTCCCCACCACCTCCCATCCCCGGTTTTCGTCCGCCCAAAACCGAACCCCCTCCCCCTCCACGGCGCTTTGCCCTCCCCCTCCACCGTCGATTTCCCTAGTCCCCACCCCCCCCCTCCCCGTTTTTATTCCGCCCAAAATCGAACCCTCCCCTCTCGTTTCGAATTTCGGGCTACGAGGGAGGGGGAGTTTTCTAAATGCTCGTGTGTTTGTGCAATTCGAAGGGGAGGAGAATTCCGCCGGTGTTTGGTGCCCAATTCCACCGGTGTTCGAAGGGGGAGGGGGTGAGGTTAGGGAATTCGACGGGGAGGGGGGGGGAATTCGACGGGGATGGGGTGGGGGTGGGGGAAATCGACCGGGGAGGGGGTGGGGGCCGGCCGCGGTGGAGTAGACCGGGGGGGGGGAGGGGGGGGGTGGGGGGGCTGGGCAGTGGAGGGGAAGGGGAAGGGGAAGGGAGAGGGTAGGTTAGATTAGGGTTTAGATTGGGGGTTAGGGTTAGATTAGGGTTAGGGTTAAATTAGAATTAGGATTAGGGCGTAATGATGGTAAAATCGTAAATAAAGCTAACGGTGAGTTAACGAAAGTTAGAAAAATGGCATTTTGTGAACGTTTTCGAAAACTCAAGGGTATATGGTGAATTTTTGGAACATTGAGGGTATATGGTGAATTTTTTAATTTGTCGGGGGTATTTGGTGAAAAAACTGTTAATAATAACCAAGAAAGAGCAAATTCATGCTCATCACTTTTAAACCTTCTCATTGTTTTTTTTTTACCTAAGTGATGAAGCGCAATGATGTATACGGGATCTGTTCTCATATTTTGGGTACCAATAACCCACAAGACTTTACCAACTAATATAAGCTATATAACATCTACTAAACCTTTGCATTGTTTAAACTTACTTTAGTTAAATCTCTTATAACACACTTATACAACAACTATTTTATTTATGCAAACATGGAGCTTAAATAGAAAGAAGAAATAAAAATTTTAATTGTTATATACGTTCAATCAACCAACTAACTTTTTTTCCCACAAATCTTAATCAACAAAAGCATCTTCTAATTCCACGTACATTTTATAACCTAAAGAATATTGTAATACTGCAGAATAAAAAAAATCTAGTTTTAGACTAATGAAGTAGATTCCGCTAAAACTAGTTAAACTTTTGAGTGATAATTGACAAATTTATTTTACAAAAAAAACTTTTGATAAAATTATTATCATAAATTACAAGCGACTAAAATTAATCTCAAAGTATATAAATTATATTTATATGTCACTGAATTTAATCAAAATTCAATAGCATATTACATGCATGTAATGACCTTGGACATTGAGCAGACCAAGAAACTAGTTTATACTAATATTCCCCTACAAAAAACCTATCCCTTCTCTCTCTTTCCTCTCTCATTTTTCTCTAAAACCCTAAGATTTTTTTTGTTATTTTTGTTTATAATAAAAATTCAGTCTCTCTCTAATGAAGAGTTATTCTATGTACCCATATATTGGGCTACATCTACCCATATGTTGGGTTTTATTTATCTCCTTTGTGAAAGTTTGAGAACTTTGTTTTGGATCTTTTGTTTTCTTTTATAGATTGACTAGTTGACGAGAATCTACGCAACTTTATGGGAGATGTCAGTTCTTCATTTACAATCAATTGAATCAAATAAAGTTCTACATCTAAAATACAACAGATCAATAGATCCCCAGTAGAAGGCTGTATCAAATAGCTAGCGGTGTGAAAGAGGAGTTGCAAAATTGTTAGATCTTATCAACGATCGTGGTTTTGGCATAATAAAATTTTATTTGATAAGATTTGATATGTATTTTTTAGTTTTGATTTATGTCAATATAAATGTTTATTATTCCTCAATCCATTAGGTCAATTCAAACCTGAAGACTCGGGGGCCATGAACAAGTATTCATTAATAACCTGACTTGAAGATTACCCGATCGACCCAAAACTATATATTGACCCCAACCTGACGTATTTAGTTGTTTGCATGATACTATATATAGTTACTCCTTGGTGCTCCATTACAAAAGAAACCCGCTCCTCTCACCACTTCAATCGGGTATGATATACCCTTTACATGCAGGTTGTCTTCCTCTAAGAACCTATAATGTATTCTCATTTATCGCTACTACAAACAAGAGATTATCAACCACAACCATCAGAGTGAAAACTCGTATATCAAGCTCATCGAACAACAAATGTCTCCATAGCAATCAGTTTCTTACTAGGTTTACTTGTTTTTCAGTACTAGGTTTACTTGTTTTTCAGTTATCTGGTCTGTAAGAGATAGAAAAGCTCAGTTTAGTGTCCGTTCATTTTATGTTTTCGTTTGTGTGTTATTTCCCTAGGTTGTAATTTAATTTTTAATTAATGTAAATTTTCTCAATGTCAAACAAATTAAAATATAAAAGTGCCACCTTCACTAAAAATCGTCAAGAAAGATCACATGAACTAGTCTTTTTTCTGGGGTGTGTGTGGTAATCAAGCCAAAATTACTCTACTTTTCATTTCAAAAGAATAATAATTACTCTACTTCTTTTTTGAATTAAGTACTTCGATTTAATGATCTATGAAAACAATTACTTTCTGGCCAATAAGTATAAAATCTAGTTATTACTCAAATGACCTAATTTTTCATTATAACTTTCATGTTGACTTAGTGGTTGTTTGGTATACATGAAATTATGTAGGCAATTGAAATTCCCATGATTTTCTGATTTGGGTAATTGTTTGGTTGACAGAAAGTGGGGAAAATGGGGGCAATGAAAATTCCTTGGGAAATTGAAATTCCCACAAAACGTGGGAATTTATTCACCTAGCCCCCCTTTGGTCATTCAGAATTCCCACATCAATTCGTGGGAAGTGCAAATTCTTTGATGTCAACCAAACATATTAAGGCTATTTTCTAGGAATTAATAAGGGAAGTAACTTCATATGATGAAAATTCCCATAGAAATTAAATTTCCATGCATGTATACCAAACAACCACTTAATTATGGTTGGCAACACTTTCTAAGAAGCATATAGAGTACCGATTTATACAGGTCAGGTATTCCAAGTAACAACTTTTTGTTTTATAGGTTAAGATATGATTTTGCAAATTCTAAAAAATGAAATTTTCATATCCTTAAACTTTAAAAAATAAATGAATTCACACCGTGTACCTCTAGGTTTATAACAAATCCACCCTCTACATTTAATTGCTATAAACATAAAAAAAATATGTTAATTAAACTCCCAATCTGTTAATCAAAATCACAAAATCAATTACTCCCTTTGTTTCCTTATCCCTTCTATCTCAGAAAACTTTGGTGTTTTGATTAACAACTCGAAAGGTGAATTAACAACAACTTGTATTTTTAACACTATAGGTATATAGTGGATTTACTACAAACTTTAGGGTACACGACGCAATTTTAAAATAAGGGATTATTTCCTCTGTATTTTTTTATTTTACCCATTTGGAATCTTGACACAGTTCACAATTAGAGAGAATCTTTCAAATTTTTCTCAATTTATAAGAAAAAATATAGTCATGTGGGGTCTTATTTAATTCGTCTCAATGAGTACTTTATTAGTCTTCAATCGTTATAATACTTAAGATCCAAGAAGTGCATTAATCATCCGTGCATCTCGAACAAAATCCCTCTGTTATCAAATAAACATGAGATATTTAACAAGTAGATTTTTACAATTCTTCAATTAAACTTGTTATATCATACTATAGCCATGTTTATTTCACCTTGTTTATACTGAAGTCCAATTACTGAATCTAAATTGATTTTCACTAAGCTAAACTTATGTATCTTGGTTCTTTATTGTTTTATTTTGTATAGTTTACTGATTTTCACTCGACTAAATTAATTTTAATAAATATTATCATTTTAAGTATTTAAAGTGAACTGAACAAGACGTATAAAAAGATAACTCACCAACCGACAAGGAACTTGCTGGCTGTTTGAACTGCAAGTAAATCTTCCTTTTTGTTTGTTTTAGGAGTGAGCCAACTGGTAAATAAATTCAGACCTATATGTCCATGTTGCTTATCCTGCACATATGTAAAGAAGTATGTTATGTGTGGCTTGACGAGGGATGTCAACGGATAGGACCTGGACCAGATCCTCTAGGATCCAGATCTAGATTCGTTTTTTAGGCATGGACCCATATCCTACCCGGATTGGGGATCCAAATCAAGATCCAATGGATCCTACGGATCAGGGTCCAAAACGGATCCTAACCTGTTTTCTTCAAACGACCATAATTTTCACAATAATTAAAGATTTTGAAGAATAAAACAACGCCATTTAGCATCTTCATTTGTCGAGTTGAAGTAAGCAAGCATTCAACCTTAATACAACAAATCCAAGCATAAATAACATTAAGAGTTTAACACAAATAAATAACAATCTTCAATAATGTTACAATTATTTCAAACAATTAAAATATAGTTTACAATGTTACATATTAATTATATATTAAAATTAAATAAAAGTGTGTAATGGCTTAAGCATTGGGTTTTAGGTTTTAAGTTTTACCCTTTTAATTATATATTTTAAAATAACTTTAAAAAAACGAGTAAACGGATCTGGATCCGGGTAATAATTTAGGACCCCGTCCAGATCCGTTTTAAAAACTAGGATCCAGATCCTATCTGGATCCGTCGGGTCCAAATTTTGAGGATCCAGATCCGCTAAAAATGGACATGGATCCACGAATCCGGGTAGGGTTAATTACCCACTGACATCCTTATGCTTGACTACCACAATAAATTTTCACTTTTGGGAGCACTATCTTAATGTCGAAAACGTTAAATGTGGGCCCCTTTGACTGAAAAACTAAATGTTTTCCTTCAATAAAGTAGTGCTCCCAAAAGTTTTGCCTTTTATAAGGTAGTAATTTTAAATAAACCTTTTATAAGGTAGTTGTTCACAAAAAGAGTCTTTTACAAGGTAGTTTTTGACAATTGTTAAAGATATAGATAAGTAATTGGAAGTTTCTTTATTATCTGCCTTATAAACACGTTATTTTGCGAGAAACAACTTAATTAAAAAATCTTGTGATAGACTACCTTTTATGACTTTTTTGTTGCAAAAAGGTACCATTTGACAGATTTTGATGGATTGAGTAATTTTTCAACGTGGACTTCTTTTTCTTAATTTGTCCTTTGCGATTCCTTTTTCCAGTGTATACCCCCCCTCCCCACACTTCTTTTCCTTCCTCTCTAATCAACTTTGTTTGAGTTAAAAAAAATTGTGGTATGTATATCTTCCCCATGTCAGCTTCTATGGCTCTAGCTTGTAACAACTAACCCTTCAAAAATAAAATAAAAAACCTTGTAAGTTCTAACAACTTACGCATTGGTTTTTTGTTTTGTAACTCCTCTGTTGTCCTATCCAGGCCCGGTCCTAAACAAGTCCAAAATGAGATTCTGAACAGGGCCTCCCTTTTAGAGGGGCCTCAAGTTTAAAAAGAAATTAAAGAAGTAAACCCAAGGTGGCAAGGCCCAGCAAAAGTACTAGGCATCAGACATCAGTACGCATACTGCATACACGCTGCACGCATAACCAACAAGAGATCTTCTCTCTCCTCACTCTCTCTCTTTCCCTCTCCTCGATTTTCTCGTTTCCCGAAATTGGCGAAAAATCACTTCTTCCTCTCTCTGGTGTCTGTTCTTACACGCCGCTCATGAAGTATGAAGCTACTGCAGTACTGCTACTGAAAATAAAAAACCGCATCACCGAGATCTTCTTCTTCAACGGGAAAAAATCAATTACTATAATGGCTATAAATTTACAACTATCATCTCATCTTAATTCACATCTGAAATTCAGAAATTCAGGTAATTACACTTTGCTTAGTTTAATTTTGATTTTTTATTTTCATGATAAATTTTGTAAATACCAAATTATCCCAATTAAATTGGCGAATTTGGTGTTAGTTAGTTTAATTTACTGATTTTTATTGCTTAGTTTAATTTACTGATTTTTATTTGGTTTATGTAGATTTTGGTGTTGGAGGACTGACTTTGAATTCAGAAATAATGATCCTATTGATGATAGTCTATTCACTGCTCTTTTCGGTGTTACATTCTTACAATAAGAGTGAGTGATATACAGTAAGCTAATTTCTTCTCTTGGTAATGAAGCTTTTGATCATCTTCTTTTATCAATTATCAAAGTTTTACTCTCTTAGTTTTGGGAAAGGCTCGTGTGACCCTATACTTTCAAGCAGAAGTACGGCTCCGTTTGGTAGGGCGTAAAATATTTTCCTGGAAAATTATTTTCCTTTATTTTCAATTTTACATTGTTTGGTGTGCAAAGGAGTGTAAAACCATTTTCCTTAGGAGTAAAATTGATCTCCCAATGATGGAAAACCATTTTTCCTTCAAAATGGATGGAAAATCATTTTCCTTCATTTTCCTTATCTCTCTTGTACACTCCTCCCACTGCCTCCTTACTTTCCCTTTCATTTTCCTTTCATTTCATCATTTTTCTTACATGGAACCAAACAACGGAAAACTAATTTTGGAATTGTGTTTTCCATTGTAAATTGTTTTTCATGAAAATCAGTTTACACTGAAAATGTTTTACGCCCAACCAAATGGAGCCTACATGTGGATGAGATCATGAGAGTCATTATACTAATCTAGGTTGGTCCTCCAGCCCCACAACTCATCCGTCAAATACTTGAAAGCTATTTAATAACGCTTCTTTTGAGCCCAAGCCCATGCCCATGCCCATGCCCATGCCCATGCCCATGCCCATGCCCATGCCCATGCCCATGCCCATGCCCATGCCCATGCCCATGCCCAAAAGGAGGATCATGCAAGTGGACCATGACGTTAGGGTCCATGTTCTTACATCCCACAAGGGTACACCATAAATATGAAACTCAATTCTTTCAACAAGGTACATTGCACTGCAAGCAACCAAACACTTACACTCACATAATATTTCAAACTCCATACTTGCTAAACGCTAATCTTAGCTGCCTAACTTAAGCATCGGAGAGGATTTACTCGACAAAACCCCCAAGGTTTATTTACTTGAATTATCATCTATCAACAAAACCTACATTAAACCCACCAGCACTTCTCACATCTCATCTTATATTGGTTGTAGCTGTTTTGTGCAGAAACACTCTTCAAGAAGCAAAATGTAGTGATACCTTAGGTGTTGGAAGTTCAACAATTCTCAGTATGAGAGAGGAAAAAGCAGGAGAAAACCCTTTGTCCCACATGGAAGAAAAAACAAGTATCTCCTTTGTTTAGATATAAAAGTTCTTTAGAGCATCGTGTTTCGTAATGGGCTAGAAGGATTGGTAACCACACGTGCATGAGCTGGGCTCGCGGCGTGAGCTGTGGGTCTATGATCCTTTTTGGACCCTGTAGGCGTGGACGATGTATTATATATAGACCTGGTTATTGGGCGGGGCGGGTCAGGGTCAGTGCGGGTCGGAAGCGGGTCGGTCATAGGAGGGTCGCCTCATAAAGGGTCGATAGCGGGTCGGGCAAAAATGGGTAGCGGGTCGATAATGGACGGGTCGGTAAACGAGCAAGAAAAACAAGGAACAAAGAGAGCCAAAAGTGAGTATAAATGAATGTGAATCCGAATATGTAATTGTTTTTACAAAACCTATTTTGCTTTTCAAAATTATTGGGTTTTTTTGTCGGCCCTATAATGCCCCTGTCCAATAATGACCCTGTCCAATAAAGCCCTGTCCAATAAAAGTCTTGTAAAATTGACCCTAACCCTTTAGCCATTGGGCTACCCTGTCCAATAACCAGGTCTAATTATATATGTATAGCTAGAAGGTAATAGTTGGCGTGTAGATATTTGATGATGATCAGATGTGCTGCATGGTTTTTGGAATTTTAGTCGTATGAGTTTGTTGTAAGCGTTGACTTTGTGTTAGGAACAATTAATGCAGAGTGTTTGAGAATTGTGCTAGGCGAGATTAGTAGATGAATTGTTGTGCGAAGAGGATGAATTATAGGGTCAACGAGGATGGTTGATGATCAGGTAGTGATAGGTATTTGATAATCATGGAGGTATATGGAGTTATTAGGCTTTTAACTGATGGTGAGGACTAGTGAGGGATGAGTTAGAATTCAGCCGTGAGATATAGAGGGAGGATGAAGGTGTGCGTGTTACGTGAGAGTTGTCGAGTGATTGTTTGTGCCGAGTGAATTTGTGATTTAGGCCTTGGGAGATTGTTAGTTGTGGTAATTTGTTTGGCAATATATATATAGGTTTAGGTAGTTGAGTTGCAATAGGTTTGTGAAAGATAGTAGGTTTCTAAAAGATTTTTATTAAAAAAGATTTTAGAAAAGAGTTAGATAAAAGATATTTAAAACACTTTAGAAAAAGATTATTTTTATAAAAGATATTTTTATTAATAAAACTAATCAATAAAATTAATTAATTCAATTAATTAAATTGGGCTAGAAAAGGGGTTTTAAAAATTGGGCTTTCATAAAACTATTTTTAAAAGATTTTTGAAACACGGGCTTTTATAAAGTTATTTTAAAACGTTTTAGAAAGTGGGCTTATTAAAACTATTTATAAAAAAGTTTTCGGAAATAATAAATAGAGTTAGAAAATGGTTGGGCTTCAAATGTTTTATTTTTGACTCGTTCTTTATTCTTTCCTCGATCCGGACCAATTGGAGCAGGGTATTAGTCATCATAGGGTACTAAATGGGAAGACACGATTATGTGTCTATAGACCCCAATCATTTTGGTTTATCGCTAATTGCAAGGATTTCGCCTTAGCGCGAAATCATCTTTTAGGACAGTGGTTTTCATTCCCATGTCGCTGCAACTTCATTTGATTGCTCAGTTCTGTAAGTTATTTACTGTTTTATTGCAACATTAGGACCCTCCAAGTAGTTTGTAATTCTGATTGTTTGGCCTATGTCAGAAACTCAAACAACAAAAAGAAAAAGAAAGGGAGAAAAGTACCTGATAGTTTTTCTTGTACAAGCTAACCACTGATGCATGTGCCAGCAACGTATAATGAGCTGCAATATATGGCTCAGTGGTGGAGTTGCCTCTTGTACACGATCCAAATGGAGATGAGCATCTTCATGGGGGAAATGTTCCCGTATCATATCCTTCTGGTATTACTATATTGGGCTGATTAATTGTGGTCCAATATAAAACGCGATCTCCGAATTCTCTGAAACAGACATCAGCATATGTTGTGAAGTCTCCCCTGCACCCAAACATATACGAGAGAGGAAATTAGTTTCTAGATTGTACAATATACTGGCTAGTGGCTATGGCCTATGGCGACTTAAAAAAGATATAAAAAAGGAAATATTAATATAATGAGAGATCCCAGCGATAAGTGAACATTTTTAAAAGGTTTCAACTATTAATTGACTAAGGCTATGTTTGGGAACATAAGCTGAAATAAAGCTGAAACTGATAAGATAGCTGAAAGATGCTGAACTGATAAGGTAGTTGAAAATTTCACCACCTTAAATTGAGATGTTATATTTTGCTAGATTGTGTAAAACTCCTTGAGTCTGGAGTGATTCTATTGATCAAAATATATAGGGTTACAATAATCCGAGTCCTAACATAGTTAGGAAACTATACAAAGTATATCCTAAAACAGTGAGAAAATATTATCCTAATAGTATTCTCTATCACACCCCCGCAGTCATAGCGGGAGGAGGACGTAAGCTAAGACTGGATTTGAAATCCAAGAATAGTTGTCGAGGAAGGCCTTTTGTGAAAATATCTGCAAACTGATACCTAGTAGGCACATGTAAAACACGAACTTGTCCTAAAGCAACCTTTTCCCGAACGAAGTGAATATCCAACTCAACATGTTTGGTGCGTTGATGCTGAACAGGATTGCTAGACAAGTAGATAGCACTGATATTATCACAATAGACAAGTGTAGCCTGACGAAGTGGACAATGCAACTCTAGTAATAAGTTGCGCAACCAACAGGATTCAGCTACAACATTAGCGACGCCTCTATATTCTGCCTCTGCACTAGATCGAGAAAGAGTAGCCTGACGCTTAGAAGACCATGAAATAAGGTTGTCCCCTAAAAAACAACAATATCCGGAGGTAGAACGGCGAGTGTCTGGGCACCCACCCCAATCAGCATCAGTATAAGTGATCAGACGCAGGGAAGAAGTAGGATATAAATGTAACTCATGATCAATAGTGCCCTGAATGTAGCGCAGGATCCGTTTCAATGCATCATAATGAGAGACCCTTGGGTCGTGCATAAACAGACAGACCTGCTGAACAGCATAAGAAATATCAGGACGAGTAAAAGTGAGGTACTGAAGAGCACTTGCAAGTCTGCGATACAAAGTAGGATCATGAAACTGTGGTCCAGCATCTGCACTAAGTTTGGACTTAGTGTCCACAGGGGTAGCAGCAGACTTACAGCTAGCCATGCCTGCACGCTCTAGAATTTCCTGTGCATATGTATGTTGAGATAACAACATATAAGATGGTGTCCGAGTGACAGCAATACCCAGAAAATAGCTCAATGGACCTAAATCAGACATCGGGAACTCAGTTTGTAGCTGAGTAATGATCCGTTCTTGTAACGCATCAGAAGAGGTAACCAACAAAATATCATCAACATAGAGAAGTAAATATGTTGTGTCTGAGCCATGATGAAAAGTAAAAAGAGAATTATCACTCTTGGTAATAACAAACCCCATATGCAAAAGATAAGTAGCAAATTGTTGATACCAGACACGTGGCGCCTGTTTAAGGCCATAGAGAGCCTTACGCAGGCGGCAAACATAATGCGGAGTGCGAGAATCAACAAACCCTGGAGGTTGATGCATACACTGTCTCACGAAGATCACCATGGAGAAACGCATTTTTAACATCAAACTGATGAATAGACCACTTGCGAGCCATAGCTAGGCTTAATACAGTACGAATAGTCTGTGGTTTAACCACAGGGCTAAATGTCTCATCACAGTCAACACCAACTTCCCGAGACCTGCCATCACAAACAAGACGAGCTTTGTGCCTTTCAAGATCACCATTAGATTTCAATTTATGTTTGAAAAGCCATATGCAATTAACAATATTCACCCCCGTAGGCCTAGGTACCAATTCCCATGTCCCTGTTTTAATAAGAGCACCATATTCATCTTGCATTGCCACGTTCCAATTTGGGTCATTTAAGGCTTGTTTGTGGTTTTTGGGCAAAGGAGATTTGTAGGGGTAGGTGCTGGAATTTTGTGTGAGTAAATTATATTTTGGATTAGGCTTTATAATGCCCATTTTTGACCGTGTAACAGGGGGGGAGGGAGGAGGCCTAGTGGGTTGGATGGGGGGAGCCCACGCAATGGGGGAGGAGAGTAAGGCAAGGTACGCATGGGGGCTGGGGTAAAAGCAGACGGGGAGGTCTGCTGGGCATGAGAGGCCGCGTGTGTTATGGCGCGGACAGGGGGAGGGGTATGGTGGGCCTGGGATGACGCGGGAGGCGTGACACTAATTGAGGAGGGATGGTGCTGGTCCGTGTTATGTGAAGTGTGGGGCTGGTGCATAAGGAAGTGGGTGAGTGATAAGAGGTTTTTAGTGTGTCGTTAAAGCACCAAAAATCGCTTTTCAAACAATATTTATAACTCCTAACAAGCAATTACTAAGAACGTAGTAAAGGCAAGTCAAGGGTCGATCCACAGGGAAATTGGGATTAATCAAAGTCTATTAAGTCTAAATTACCTAATTGAAGGGTTTTTGGGGGTTTTGAATGAATTTTGTAACAACTAAAACTAACTATTATCAAAGAACTAGCAAATAATATGAGATGAAAATATGAATAAGGAAGACACTAGAGTTAAGGTTACTAGTATGGATCAAAGTGGACAACGATTATTAATGCAATTGTGATTCAAAGGCAACGATTACGCAAGGTTTAGTTTTCCTCTAAAATACTCGAGTCCTCTCTCGAATGGTCCTCGAGAATGATCGCTTAATCAATCAACTAAATCCTCTCTCGAATGGTCTTTAGTCAATTGATTAAGAGATCCAATGAATTTGGAAAACCCCTAATATAGGATCCCCTTAATTTCTACCCAATATCTTGGCCTAGAAATTAAGTTGATTCATGGGGATGATAAAAGAGTTCATAATTCAATTAAGAACTTTTGAAATCAAAATACCAAAGCACAAATGTGATCAATATCTATCCTAAGGCCTCAAAACACCAAGATCAATGCATAAACGTCTTTAAATCATCACAATCACATTAACAATACATTTAAACCCTAATCCATACTTTCACCCTAACCCTAGATAGGAGACTACTCACTAATCATGGATTCTAAGCATAAAAACATGAAATCTATAACTAATCTAGGACTAAACATGATTAAGAGAACAATTATTCTAATAAAAATAAGCAATTAAGAACCTACAATATAAGAGATCTAATAATATGATGAACAAAGAATAACAATGATAAGAGAGAATAAAAACTGAAACTTTGAAATTAAATTGAATAAAAAGTACCTTCGATGTGTCGAAATCACAAACTTTAATCTAAGGATCTCCAATCTAAGAACAAAACTAATGTGTTTATCTCTCTAGTATGAGCCCTAATAATACTCTCTAAAAACTAGAATAAAGCATAAGTCAAAAACTAATCAACTCCAATGTTATTAAGGCAAGCCTCGTTTTTTTTCTTCACGGATATGAATGGTGCGGGCGCACCAAAATCAGGTGCGGGCGCACCATTCCTTCTGCTCCAAAACTGACATCAAGCGTTGAATGGTGCGGGCGCACCATAGATTGGTGCGGGCGCACCATAGATTGGTGCGGGCGCACCATTCTTTCTGATCTGGTCGGACAGTTCAACGTAAAATAAGCATAACTCTTTCGTTTTAGATCCAAATCAAGCTTATGACTAGTCGTTGGAAAGCTATCGAAACAAGCTTTCACTTCCAACTGGAATCATTTTCATTCGATTTGTGGTTCGAAAGTTATATCCATTTGAAGTTCCCTATACAAGATTCTGTTGTGCAATGTGCTCCTTTGTGCGAGCGGACATGGGCATATTGTAAGCGCACCATTTCTCAACGTGTGCTCTATTTTCATTGCTTCCTTTGCCAACTCTACAACTCGTAGCCATCTTAGTAGTTCCACCTATATTAAGAACATGGCAAAACAGGGTGAAAGTAAATGTACTAGAAATTCGGTCAAAAATGACTGAAAATCTAGCAACATGTCACTATGATCAAGAATGATCAAGTGAATGAAATAGAAGGGGAAAGGGAGAAGAAAGAGAGAAGAACGGGGAGAAAGAGGATCAAAATAAGCTAAAATGGAGTCCATAAAGTGCGTTTAAAACGCACTTATCAAACTCCCCCAAGCTTAGCATTTTACTTGTCCTCAAGTAAACCAAGAATGAGAAAGAAGAAAGAAAAGAGGAGAAAAAATGAAAAAGAAAAACCTTGCAACACACTAGCCTAAATGTTCTATATGCAAAGCTACAAACATGACATGCAAGCAAAATGAGTTCATACCAATATTTAGTAGACCAATCAAACACAAGAGGAAAGATGATTAGGAAGCACAAGAGTGACTTAAGAGATCCAATCCACCAATCAACCGAGTCTTCTTAAAAAATAGGCTTTCTAGGAGTGATTTCTCACCCCTCTCCACTTCCAAGTCCCGAGTTTGAATCCCCCCTAAGGATGCTCAACCATAATAGCTCGCCTCTACCACATTTTGATGACCCTCATCATGACTTGCACAAAATCTCACCCGCCACTACTAAATTGACCGAGTCCATTCTAGAAGTCAAAAGGGACTTTATTAAGGTTGTAACGGGGCTAGGTTAAAGGTGTGGATAACAATTTAGGAATGTGGTGCAAAAAGGGTAAAGCTGAGTACAAACTAGGGGGTAGAAACTCCCCCAAGCTAGTCCTAACACCAACTTAAATCGAAATCTCACACACAACTTTGATTCTCATATTGATTTTCACTTTTTGAACATATTTTTCATTTTTCTCAACAATTCGCTATCTTTATTTTCTTTCAATAGAAATCCAAATGAAACAATAAGAGCTTTATTTCTTTCTTTTATTTCTTTTGCCTTTCCTTTCTCGCAATTTTCTTCAACTTTTGCAATTATACATGCACATTAACTTACTTTCAACCAAAGACTTAGTATCAAAACAACTTAACTCAACACAAACTAGACATGTACTCCACTTTGGGGAAAGTTTGGCCATGACTTATTATGAGGGTTAAGCAAAAATAGGATAGAAAGGCTCAAATGGGTTGAGAAGCGGATAATTATGCCGGTATAAAAACTTTTTGGCTTTTGAGCTCCTATTTCTAGCAAAAATAAACGCCCTAAATCATTCTTCTATATGCTCGGTCTTATGCAATCTTGGGGAGCTAAAATGCAAGTCAGAAGTTAGGTGATCAATGGTGAGGGTTGTAGATGAGTCTTAAGAGATTCTTGGCCCTCCTTCGGGGTTCACCGCACAAGGGACAAGGCAATCCAATCAACCAACTCGCCTAGTTTCAAAAGGACTCTACCAAAAGTTACCGATCTCAAAGATCACCTAAAGTCATAGCAAGGCTTCCAAAATCATCAAGTCAAATGCAAAAAAGGTCTTCCAATCAAGTTATGAACACTCTTAGCAACATATCATGCATGCAACCAAACAACTCTAAATGCAGAAAAGAAAGAAAGAAAAGAAAATATTTTTGTGTTTTTTTTATGCAAACCTAACATGCAAAAGCACTAAAAAAAACCTAAATACAAAGGGGATGAAGAAAATATTGAGATGGAGAGAACACATGCTAACTCCCCCAAGCTTAATACAAACTCCGTCCTCGGAGTGTACAAGCAAAGAGAAAGTAAGGGATGAGGTAAGGGCACAAAGTCAAGCAAAAATCCTAACCAAGTAAGATAAGGAGAAGGGTTTCAGAATACCTGCCAAAAAGAGCTCTTTTAGGATCATTAGCTAGACATTACCACTAAATAATTTGACAAAGATCTCAATAGTTTGTCATAAGCATTAGCACACATTTCACAGTGGATCAAATAGGTATGACATAAACAAAGAGCATGCACAAATTTCAATGGGTCTATATGCTTACCAAGTGATGAGTGTCGAAAATAATGAAATTTCCGAGAGAATCCTGGAAAGTATGAAGAACAAACATCAAAATTCAAATAAAAAGAACAAAATAATGAGTTCTCCTTTTGATGGTCCTTGCAACTTTTAAGCTCGATTCCGTCCTCGATGACTTCCATTTGAGTCTTGTGAAGGTTTAAAGAGGACAAAGGCTCTACCAATGGTGAAACTTTGAGGAGAGGGAATAAGATGGGGAAGGAAGGAACTAAGTCGAGTTTCCTTGAAAAGGGAATATGAAGAGGACGAGTAGAAACAAAAGTCTCATCAACTACTTCTTCAACATCATTAGACTCTATAGTGTAAGCTTTCTCAACAAATGATTCCTCTACTACGGGGTTCTCATCCATATCCCAATCATCATCATCTTCATTGGTTATAGTCATGCAAGAGTGATTTTGATTATTGATAATTCGACCCAATGTTTCGATTGATCTTTTGCTAGATTCGACAAAGTTTTCCATCATAGAATCACACCTCTTTAACAAGGACATATTTTCTTTGAGTGAATTAAGAATTTCATAATAAACATGTAGTTCACAGCTAGAGACATCTTCTAAATTTGAGAAAGTATTACTTCTATGGTCCCATTCATAAGTGTCTCTAGACAGCCACCCAAAGAAACTCCATGCTTCATCAAAGTGTTGGGATCGAAATTCACCATTAAACATAGACTCCACTATTTCTCTTGTATGCATATTCAAACCCTCATACATCACCTCACACATCTCCCAAATCTCAAGTCCATACTTAGTTAGAAGACTGTTCTCAAATCTCTGATAATAATTCCAAAATGGTTCATCCTCATATTGAGGAAAAAAGAAGTTTGCCATTTTTTGGAATTCTCTTAAAAAAAAAAAGACAAAAAATAATTATATACAAAATCCTAGACTCGTATAAACAGCACTTACCACATAAAAAAAAACAAAATAAAAAAATAAGCCAATAAAAAAAGTAAAAAAAAAAATCAATTAAGCGATTTCAAACTTAAAAGAACTTCAATCAATAGCACAATTTCCCCGGCAACGGCGCCATTTTGATAAGAGGTTTTTAGTGTGTCGTTAAAGCACCAAAAATCGCTTTTCAAACAATATTTATAACTCCTAACAAGCAATTACTAAGAACGTAGTAAAGGCAAGTCAAGGGTCGATCCACAGGGAAATTGGGATTAATCAAAGTCTATTAAGTCTAAATTACCTAATTGAAGGGTTTTTAGGGGTTTTGAATGAATTTTGTAACAACTAAAACTAACTATTATCAAAGAACTAGCAAATAATATGAGATGAAAATATGAATAAGGAAGACACTAGAGTTAAGGTTACTAGTATGGATCAAAGTGGACAACGATTATTAATGCAATTGTGATTCAAAGGCAACGATTACGCAAGGTTTAGTTTTCCTCTAAAATACTCGAGTCCTCTCTCGAATGGTCCTCGAGAATGATCGCTTAATCAATCAACTAAATCCTCTCTCGAATGGTCTTTAGTCAATTGATTAAGAGATCCAATGAATTTGGAAAACCCCTAATATAGGATCCCCTTAATTTCTACCCAATATCTTGGCCTAGAAATTAAGTTGATTCATGGGGATGATAAAAGAGTTCATAATTCAATTAAGAACTTTTGAAATCAAAATACCAAAGCACAAATGTGATCAATATCTATCCTAAGGCCTCAAAACACCAAGATCAATGCATAAACGTCTTTAAATCATCACAATCACATTAACAATACATTTAAACCCTAATCCATACTTTCACCCTAACCCTAGATAGGAGACTACTCACTAATCATGGATTCTAAGCATAAAAACATGAAATCTATAACTAATCTAGGACTAAACATGATTAAGAGAACAATTATTCTAATAAAAATAAGCAATTAAGAACCTACAATATAAGAGATCTAATAATATGATGAACAAAGAATAACAATGATAAGAGAGAATAAAAACCTGAAACTTTGAAATTAAATTGAATAAAAAGTACCTTCGATGTGTCGAAATCACAAACTTTAATCTAAGGATCTCCAATCTAAGAACAAAACTAATGTGTTTATCTCTCTAGTATGAGCCCTAATAATACTCTCTAAAAACTAGAATAAAGCATAAGTCAAAAACTAATCAACTCCAATGTTATTAAGGCAAGCCTCGTTTTTTTTCTTCACGGATATGAATGGTGCGGGCGCACCAAAATCAGGTGCGGGCGCACCATTCCTTCTGCTCCAAAACTGACATCAAGCGTTGAATGGTGCGGGCGCACCATAGATTGGTGCGGGCGCACCATAGATTGGTGCGGGCGCACCATAGATTGGTGCGGGCGCACCATTCTTTCTGATCTGGTCGGACAGTTCAACGTAAAATAAGCATAACTCTTTCGTTTTAGATCCAAATCAAGCTTATGACTAGTCGTTGGAAAGCTATCGAAACAAGCTTTCACTTCCAACTGGAATCATTTTCATTAGATTTGTGGTTCGAAAGTTATATCCATTTGAAGTTCCCTATACAAGATTCTGTTGTGCAATGTGCTCCTTTGTGCGAGCGGACATGGGCATATTGTAAGCGCACCATTTCTCAACGTGTGCTCTATTTTCATTGCTTCCTTTGCCAACTCTACAACTCGTAGCCATCTTAGTAGTTCCACCTATATTAAGAACATGGCAAAACAGGGTGAAAGCAAATGTACTAGAAATTCGGTCAAAAATGACTGAAAATCTAGCAACATGTCACTATGATCAAGAATGATCAAGTGAATGAAATAGAAGGGGAAAGGGAGAAGAAAGAGAGAAGAACGGGGAGAAAGAGGATCAAAATAAGCTAAAAAGGAGTCCATAAAGTGCGTTTAAAACGCACTTATCAGTGAGCAAGGGGGAAGTGTCATCAAACCCAAGAAAGTCATAATGGGCTAATGGTAAGTTGTGTCTATTTGCAAAGGGGAAATTAGATTCATCAAAAAGTACATGACGTGAGATGATAATTTTATTGGTTGCAAGATCAAGACACCTGTACCCACTATGGTGACGAGGATACCCCAAAAAAACACATGGTGTGGAGCGAGGGGCAAGCTTGTTTTTAGAGGTAGCTGTAAGATTGGGAAAACATAGACATCCAAAAATGCGGAGATGGTCATAGGATGGTATGACAAAAAATAATGCTTCGGACGGGGTTTTATTTTTGAGAGCTTTTGTGGGCAAAATATTAAAAATATATGTGGCGGTCTCTAAAGCATAAACCCAGTAGAAGGAGGGGATGGAAGCATGAAATAGGAGTGTGCGAATGACATTATTAATTGTGCGGATCATGCGTTCTGCTTTGCCATTTTGGGAGGATGTATGGGGGCATGAATATCTGAAAACAATACCATGTTGGATACAAAATAATTTAAAGGGGTCATTATCAAATTCCCTCCCATGATCACTTTGAAAGGCTTTAATAGGGCGTTCAAATTGTATCTGAATATAGTGTTGGAAATTGACAAAGGATTGGTAAGTTTCAGATTTATATTTGAGAGGAATAGTCCACACATAATGAGTAAAATCATCAAGTAAAACTAAATAGTATTTATAAGCATCACTACTCCGTGTAGGAGAAGTTCACAAATCAGCATGAATAATGTCAAACGCACAATATGTAGTAGTATGAGATGTAGCAAAAGGAAGTCTAGTGTGTTTCCCAATGGGGCAAGTATTACAAAACTTGGAGTCATGCTCCTTAGTATAGTCTATGAAATTGCTACTCCTAAGAAAGCTTAAAGATTGGTCGCCAGGATGACCAAGACGGTTATGCCAGGTTGTTTGAGGAAGAGCAGTGAGGGCGGTGGCAAGACAGGTGGATGGTGGAGTGGTGGTGACTGGATAAAGATCTCCCGAACTATTGCATCTCGTGAGAATGTTCCCCGTTTTGAGGTCCTTCACAGAAAAACCATAAGGATCAAATTCAATGGATACTAAATTATCGGATGTGAATTTTCGGACGGAAATAAGATTTTTAATTATTTGTGGTGCTAGGAGGACATCACGAAGGGCGAGTTTGTGGGGAGAGATGGAAGTATGACCATAACCCGTTATTGGAATACGGCCCCCGTTGCCAACTAAAATATGATTATTAGTGCTCAAATTAAATAAGGGCATGAGAGTACCTGAATTATGAGTCATGTGAGATGTAGCACCGGAGTCCATGTACCATCCATCATCAGGTGGCTGCAATGTCATAGTGGAAAAGCGTGGCCCAACTCAGTGGGGGTCATAAGGGGCCCGTATTGGATCGGATAAGGATGCTGTTGGGCCACATAGGCCTGGGGAGTAGGCGCTGCATAGCACTGATGTCCGCGGTATGTGGGCTGGGCTGTGACTGGCCCAGTGGATGGCCCGCACTGAGGATATGGATAGGGCGCTGGAGCCCAAACTGGAGCTGCTGCCTGGGGGGTCCAATAACCAGTGGGCTGTGATGGTGCGGAGGCCCATTGCGGGGAAGGCTGCCCTGTCCACGTTTGGGCCTGCTGTGAGTTAGAGTAAGTGCCACGACCCCTTCCCCTACCTCTACCTAGGTGGCTGTTGTTGCGACCCCTGCCACGACCACCGCTGCCGCCACGCGTGGGCTGGTGAGTCTGTTGTTGGGCCGGCGGTTGTGATGGGCTGGGTGTTGCATCGTTTTGAGCAACAAAAGTGTGGGCCGTGGTTTGGGCTTCTTGCGCTCGACGAGATTCTTCAAGGAGGAGTCGAGATCGTGCCGTTTCAAAGGAAGGTAATGGGTCAGTTTGTTGAATCATGGAAGCAACTGTGTCATAGTCTGTGTGAACAAGCCCAGAAACCATGCGCAAGACTAATTTTTGCTTAGAGATTATTTGATCAACATTAGATAATTGATCTTTTAGATGCTTGAGTTGTTGACAGTAGGCAGATATGTCGGGAAAGTTGGACAAGTGTAGGGCATTGAATTGGTTTTCCAAATACACAGCGCGAGTGTGTTTATTGTCCTGAAAAATCGCTTGAAGGCGATTCCATGTTTCTTGTGCTGTGGCTCCTCGATATAGAACAGTTTGAAGAAGGTTAGAGGAGATTGTACCATAAATCCACTTTTTCACAATCGAATCTAAACGATTCCATAAATCTTGAGGAATATATGGGCGTGGAGTTTTGGGATCAATATGGTCCAATACATTACAAGCATGGCAATGTATTTCAAACAGTTCCACCCAATTAGAATATTGGGCTTTTTCCCGATCTAGGATGATGGGAATTTCGTTCTTGATGTTACTCACAGCCTGGGCTGGGTGAAAAGCAGCAGGAGGTGGAGGAGTTGGGGTGGACGGTTGGCCGTCGCCTTCGCCAGTCATGGTGGCGTATGGGGTGGTTTAAATTAAAAATATGAATTTTGTGACGGAAGCAGTAGAAGAGCAGTGGAATGCTGCCGAGCAAAATTAAAGCAAAAAATAAAAGAAAAGGCTTTGACTTGTGTTAAAAGATGATAGGCAGCATAAACCAAGGAACAAAGGAATAATTGGCGGCAAGCACAAAAACACACTGCAACTAAGGTATGTTGTATATGGAAGTAGTAGAACAGATGAAAAAGATGTGCTTGGAGGGACGAGAGGTCCAAAAGTGCCGATTAAAATATTTTGTGTAGGGAGGATAACTAACCTACGCTCTTGATACCATGCTAGATTGTGTAAAACTCCTTGAGTCTGGAGTGATTCTATTGATCAAAATATATAGGGTTACAATAATCCGAGTCCTAACATAGTTAGGAAACTATACAAAGTATATCCTAAAACAGTGAGAAAATATTATCCTAATAGTATTCTCTATCATATTTAATAGCAACTCAATTTCAGTCAATTTTTGAACTTAAATTTTATTTAAGCTCTTACCCCAACCACGACTATTTATTTTAGGTGACTTAAACTTTTAGCACCTATTCATTTAAGGTGACCTAAATGTGTTGTCAAACAGAGCCTAATTGTCATTGTACATGTCCCTTAAAAGATAGTGTTTTTTTAATATACCATGATAATCTTTTACTAGTTGAACAAGTTATACTTTTTATATAAATGGGACTCACTCCCTCTAAAAAACCTACTCCAAAGTCATGCATGGTTGCATCTAATTTCCCTCTTGAAGAAAAATTTCCAATAGGTTCATTCTAAACAATTATACCTCTATCAATTTGAAAATCGATATTTGTCCTACAAATAACAAAACCTAGCCCTAAGTTTTTTCCTACAAATAGCAAAACCTAGCCCTAATTTTTTTCCAAAACTTGATTGAATTTCCCCAAACACACTTGATTGGTGTTCCAAATATTGCATCAACATCAGTTTTAGGATTCATATTGCAATTTCTAATCTTTAATTAAAAAATTTCTGTAATTAATCTTTAATATTGTTCTTCTCCTTGAAGACAAATTGCATTTATTTCCTTGGTTTTCACTTAATATATCCTTGAAGACAACTTAGATTGAGGAATCCAGGCCCGCTAATATACCTACATGTGGTGCTCTTCTCCTTAAAGACACATATCGCTATTATTAATGTTTTCGACTACAAAAATTTAGTCATAGTTAAAAATAAACTTATCAGATTTTCTCTCTCAAGAATGAGAGCCTCTCACTCTAGAGAGTCCTTGAAACGTTGACCTTCAACACCTCTTATTCTTCCATAGATCCCCTGCTCCCTAGATTTCTACCATCTTCTATCTGTCAAATACTCCTGGACTTTTCGTTTTCCTAGTTCTAGGCCTAGTTGGTACTTAAGTAAGCTATTTTACTTCCTGTGTGTTTCAATTTCGTAGCTTTCTACCTTTGCATGCACAGTAGAGAGTTCCTCAATGTCTTCCCCAAATAGCTTTCTTCGTAGGTTAGGTCCAAAATTAATATTAACAGAGAAAGACCAAGTTCCAGATGCCCACATCTTTAAACAGGCCATAGTGGGGAAATTCAGAGACTACTGTCACTCTGATGAGTATAGTATTCAACTATGGGTGGACGCCTACTGTATCAGGCATGGTGAAATTCAAGTGAGGAAATATGGTTCTATTTTCCTCTTCTTTTGCCAAGAACGAGCTGATCGTGATATGATGTTAGCTTGTGGTTGTGCTTGTTTCCAGGGTGCCTTGCTTACCTTCTCTACCCTTCATCCCCACAGAGATTTCAAGCATCTCCAAGAACGTGAAGCTGCACTGTGGGTTAGGGTTGAAGGGTTTCCCTTCTTATATGCTTCAATTGAGGTGGCCAAAAGAATTTTATATAGGATTGGCCATATGTTCTACTTTGATGAATCTTCTCTTCCAGGTACTCCTTCGCATAACTTGCGTGCTCGTATGTGGATTGATCTCCAGCGCCCTTTGTTATCGGGATTCTATATTCAGGAAGAGAATTTCCCCCCTGGTGTGGGTCTATTTGCGCTATGAAGTTATTTTTGTATTTTGTAAAAATTGTGGGCGTGTGGGTCATGTTAGATCCCGGTGTAAAAAGGATCCCATCAGGGCTCAGGGGGAAATTGGTTCGTTTATGGTTAAACTTTGTGGTCAGCCTGAACACATTTGCATGGATCGTAAATTCAAATAACTTTCCCTTGTATTCCAGTAAGATGATAGGGTTACCAACAACAGACAAATTCCGAAATACCCGGCTTAATTTTTTAAGTGGTAGTGAACTTGCCCCCCAAATCCTAGGGCTTCATCCTCGTCGTCAGATGCCTCCTCGGACTCTTCTGATTCCGGTGGGCCTGCACGCCCCCAAGACCCGGGACCTTCAAGACGACCTAAATGGAGTCGAAATCCTCCAGATTATTCTTCAGCGGGAAGTAATAATGGCAAATCTGGTGACCATTCCTTCCTTCGGCCGGAAAAACAGATTAGGTATTCACCGCCGACTCACCAAGTGGGGAAAAAGAGGTAGATGGCATTAATTGAGGGTGTCATAAAGCGCCAGCGACTTACCATTATGCCTGCGCAGATTGAGGCCATGCAGTCAGCGCTTTTGTCGAGGTCTAGGTACTCGTTGTTCTTTAATTCATGAATTTGAACTACCTGCTTCTAACCTCAAAGTCGATAATACTCATAAAGTCAATAAGGATTCTAAGGGGTTGCATAGTAACCCTAAGGGTATGTTGGATATTTTGGAGGATCAATCTGCTGTTTTTGTGTTTTCTCCTAATAAAATATGGGAAAGTCTTCTGACAAGTCCCCTTTTATTCTCTGGGGAAAAATCTCACTAGGACCTGTTGGATAAAATCCCTTGGAAAGGCCACTTCATTTCCACTTCTTTAAATACTTCTCAGTTAGTCCTTTTCTCCAACTCATCCACATCCAACTACTGGTCCCCTTCTCATTTCCCTGTACTCTCAACCATGGCCAAAAACTTTTCTGTTACCATGCAAGAGCAAAATGAAGAATATGATTTAGCCCAAAGATACTTTGGCCATTCTCCGGGGGCTTCCCTACAGATTCAAGTGGGGTAAAACCGCTAGATTGAGGTGCGGGCCTCAGACCGCTTAAGGGTCCCTGTTAACCCGGATAATGATCCCTTTAAGCCCACTCACATGCACCGGGCGAATAGGGATCCTTTAGTAGATACAAATCCGAATTCGGGTTTTTCCTTTCCAGTCTTACCCTCAGTCTTGGTCAATCCAACCCTGTTCCCAACTTTTCAGTCTTATTTTCATAACCCATCTTCCCCAAACCACAATGCATCATCTTCCTAAATTCACTCAGTGCCCACTGCGGGTTCTCGGCCAGATGAGGAATATTTCTCCCTGGATTCCGACTTTTCTTTGGATGAAATGAAGATGTTGGACTTGAGTTCCTCTCCTAACTGGATGTTCGAATTAAAAAATATTTTCCTCAAATTGGTCGGGAGAGGCGTACCCGATCAAAATCCAGGTCTGGTTCGTGGCGAGCAACTGGTGTTTTAGATGAAGCCGTAGGCCAGGGATTTGAGGTTGGAAGTAAAAGATCTTTAACTCCTGCCCACTCAGCTTCGGATGTACTGTCCATCCCTGAGCTAATTTATGCAGAGGGCAAGCAAAAGAAGAAAAAGACTCAGAAGGAGTATCATGGGTTTGCTGGAGGAAAGGCCAAACTTAAGTTTGGGGTTGATGACTTATCTCCATTGTTTTTTGACTCGGACATTCCAGACGTGGCTGGCCCACAGCCTCCGGAGGAGAAATGAAGCTTTTCAGCTGGAATTGCAGGGGAGTGTTGTCTGACTCCCCAATTTTGTCTTATATCAGCTTTGCTAGGTTCTTTAGTCTAGATGTAATTTTCCTTTCAGAAACATTATATTTAGGTAATGATTTAGTACCAAGGTTTTCTAGGTTAGGGTATGGTAGTTCTTGTGGGGTTGATGTCGTGGGGAGCTCTGGGGGTCTTTTTTGTGTTGGACTGATAGTATATCCTTTTCCCCACTTTTTGTATCTAAGAACATCATCCTTTATAATGTAACTATGAATCATGTTGACTATGTTTTGATCTGTGTTTATGGCGCTCCTCATCTTGACGAGCGTAAGCAAGTATGGGAGAACATCTCATCTCTCATGGAAGGGAAGGAAAAAATTGTGATCATGGGGGATTTTAATAAACTTGAATTAAGTGATCAAAAAATGGGTGGTAATGGTTATATTCCTGGGGCTAATTGGTTTCGACAATGGCGATTTGATAATTCATTATATGACATTCACACTGTGGGAACTCCATACTCATGGACTAATAAACGTCAGGGGCGTGCCTGTGTCTTTGAGCAGCTTGATCGTGCTTATTGTGATGCGAAATGGAAATCATTATTCCCTACTGCTGAACTCAAAGTTTTACCCATCTTTCTCTCTGATCATAGCCCCATTATATTAGATTACTCTCCTTTAGTGCACAAATTTAGACGCCCCTATAAACTTGAGGCATGGTGTGTCAATTTCGAGGAGTTGCAACCAATATTGGCCCAAGTATGGGAACACCATGTTACAGGATCTACTAGGTTCATTTTACAACGCAAACTTCAAATGCTTTTAAAAGCTGCTCGTCAATGGTGTTTGTCATATAAAAAAGAACGTGGCCTTAAGTGGGATGATATTATTGACTCTTTGGAAGGTATACAATGTCAAATGCACTCACATGAGCTAAGTGATGGGGTGCTTGAACACCTACGACGCACTGAGGATGAAGCACACATAAAATGGGTATATTGGAAACAAAGAATGCGCTCTCGCTAGGATAATTTGGGAGATCTTGGTACCTCATTCTTCTACAAATCAGTAAAAGTTCGTGGCCAACGTAATGCCATCAGAGGCCTTCAAAATAGTGCAAATGAATCAGTATGTTTACTTCTCATTTCTCTTTTCTGTTTAACCCATCATCTTTAAACTGCACCTTGGAGTATAATGATCATGTAGAGTGGTTTTCCCATCTCCCTAAAATATCTGAGGACAATGCTATCTCCTTATTAGCTCCAGTCACATATGAGGAAATCCGCCAAGCGGTTTTTAGTATGCACTCTTTGAAATCACCAGGGCCTGATGGTGTTTCGCCTATCCTATTCAAGTCTAAGTGGGACTTGGTTGGTCCACAAACTTGTAATGCAGTTAGAGCTTTCTTCTCGCATCATCGTATGATTGCTGAGCACAATAAGACGTACATAGCCTTGATACCCAAAGTTAATAACCCAAACTCTGTTAATCAATATCGGCCCATTAGTTTGTGTAATACAACTTACAAAATCATTGCCAAAATTATGGTTAGAAGGATGAAAACTGTTCTTAGTGAGATGGTTGGACCGGAACAAAATGGCTTTGTTCCAGGACGGAGCATTACGGATAGTTGCCTCATAGCACATGAAGATATTCATTGGCTTAATCAGAAGCGACGTGGTAAGAAGTACTTTGCGGTCCTCAAAATTGATCTTAACAAAGCTTATGATCGAGTAAATTGGGAGTTTTTGCTACACGTTTTGCGAGCCATGAATTTTCCTAATATTTGGATTCAATGGGTGCAACAATGTATTTTGACGGTTTCATTCCAGGTACTTGTTAATGGCGGACCATCTACCCCATTCTCGTCTTCGGCTAGTATTCGTCAAGGGGACCCATTGTCACCCTATTTGTTTATCTTATGTATGGAGGTTTAACTTGTCGGATAAAAGTGGCCCAGCAGGAAGGACTTGTGGAGGGGATTCGTATGGCCAAACGTGCTCCCACTCTTACTCACCTATTTTTTGCGAACGATGCATTGTTGTTTTTCCGGGCAACGCCTGTAATAACCCTCATGATTGTTTTAAAGGGATTTAGCAGGCTACTCATTCCAACAAGATGCATCTTTCTTTTAGGGAGCTCATTTCCTTAGTTACTCCACAGTTAAGCGTGCTTGGCTGGAAGTAGTCCAGGGATGAGTGACCTCCTAGGAAGTTTCTCAAGGTGCGCATGAGTGAGGACAAAATGCGCCGGAAGAACGTGTGTTGGTTATTGAGGACAGTTGTTGGCCCTGGATACGCATTGGTGACAATAGACTTGACTCCGGATGGGTCGGTGTTACAAATGGTATCAGAGCAACCATGCGACCGCGTGTTGATCGTGTGGATAATTAATCCAAGGTTAGTCGCCTAGCGGGGGGGGATTTTGGCGCTATATCACCGGCTGCGTGTCAAATATGTGATTAGTTTCCAGGCTGGGGGACCCACGGGCCGTATGCCGAATATGTGGAGTCCTCAGGCGCAACGAGGGCGTTGATGTCCTCAAGTGGGGGCGTATGTAATACCCCTCATGATTGCTTTAAAGGGATTTAGCAGGCTACTCATTCCAATAAGATGCATCTTTCTTTTAGGGAGCTCATTTCCTTAGTTACTCCACAGTTAAGGGTGCTTGGTTGGGAGTAGTCTAGAGATGGGTGACCTCTTGGGAAGTTTCTCAGGGTGCGCATGAGTGAGGATAAAATGTGCCGGAAGAACGTGTGTTGGTTATTGAGGACATTTGTTGGCCCTGGATACGCATTGGTGACAATAGACTCGACTCCGAATGCGTCGGGTGTTACAACGCCAACAACCTGTGGGTTGGTCCGACAACTTATAGATGAAATCTATCAAATGTCCGGTCAAATGGTGAATTTTGAAAAATCTTATGTAAAATTTAGTCGCAATACTCCGTCAAGTTTTGTTAGATTTATGAGGAAACCTCTAGGTGTTCATAGCCAGGACAAAGTGGACTCCTACCTTGGGTGTCCTATGGATATTACAGGACGAAATACGGTAGCTCTGTGTGGTCTTATAGAATCTGTACAACAGCGTATCTCTTCATGGCAATCTTCTTACCTTTCACATGCGGCAAGGCTCCTCCTCGTTAATTCCATGCTTGTGGCCATGATGACCCACCTCATGTCTCTATATCTCCTGCCAATTAAAATTTCTAAAGGCCTATCTTCAGCGGTACTCAGATTTTGGTGGAACGGAACCTCGGTACGTAAGCCCATTTATTACCGCAAGGCATCATTGCTTCATAAGGATAAGAACGAGGGTGGCTTAGGTCTAAGACATCTTGGCAACTGGAATGTGGTTTTATTGGGTAAGCAATGTTGGCGCATTCACTCCCTGCCAACCTCTTTGGTTAGCCAAGTGATCCGTGGGAAGTACGGGGGCTCACCGTTCGAGTTAATCTCTAATAATGGCACCTCTCGGAACATGTCATGGGGTATGTATAGTTTAGTTCGTGCAAGTCAGCAGTTTCAAGGGGCTATTGGTTGCCGTATTGGTCGTGGTAAAACCACTCTGATTTCCCAGCCCCGAGGGGTTCAAGGGAACCCCGCTACTATTCGCCCTCAAGCCCCCCAACGCCCTCTAACCAATTTATCTCGGAGTATATTGTAAATAACCATTGGAATTATGGGCGTATTCGATCAGTTTTTGACATATCTACAACTAGGCATATTCTCGCCATGGATTTTCCTTCAGCCTTGGAAGAGGACTCGGCTTATATTGTATTCACCAAGAGCGGAGACTACTCAATTAAACAAGGTTATTGGTGGTTATAGTCTACTGGGGTCAAGACAGCCTCCAAATTATGGGTGAAAGTATGGCGCTCTAGTATGTTTCCTAGATGGAAAGTCTTCTTGTGGCGTCTACTAAACAATGCTTTACCTACGGGACATAACCTTTAGAAGCGTGGTATAAGGGTGGATGGGAATTGTTGCTTTTGTTCCTCATCTTTGGAGTCCTCGGAGCATTTATTCCGTGACTGCGATGTGATACAACATGTGTGGAGCTCCTCTTGTATGGGGATTCGGACGAGTGCAGCGGCAAATATACCACTGTCTCAATGGGTAAGAAACTTTCTTTCTTTTTTTTTTGGTTTGCTGCAGGTACAGGAAAGAGGGATCGTGAAGATTGGATTGCGGGGTTTGTAGCAGTGTTGTGGAGCATCTGGTGCCAGCGCAATGATATCTTATTTCGCAACGCTTCTGTTAATCCTCAACAACTTATCAGTCTTATTATGGAAAATAGCCATAGGTGGTGCAGGACACAATCTTCGTTGGATGTTATTCCACACACCCCTTCTCGAGCTATGAGTGGAACTAGTTATCAATGGTCTCTGGGTAGGCCTGTTCTCCCTACTTCTATTATCATTGTTGATGGCGCCTGGAAGAAAGGAAAAGACGAAATGTTGAACGTTGCAGCTGTGGCCTGGGAGTTTCTAAATCACCCCTCACATGGATCTGGCGTGAGTCGAATGTTTGCTCTAAATGCAACCCATGCAGAGCTGAGTGCTATTTGGACTGGATTAACCCAAGCAAGGAAGGTAGTCTCCTCAGTGGCATTATGGACGGACTCTACTTTAGCAGTGGAGGCTTTACAATGCCCGGAGAAGTCGAACATTCAATTTCATTCCATAGTTTGTAATATTCACAACTTAGCTTCCTCTTTTGACTACTGTTCTGTCACTAAGGTTGATAGGAAAATGGTTCATCCGGCCCACCTATTGGCAACCAGGGCCTGGAAGGACTCATCTTATATTATGTAGTTTCCTTTGTACTCCATTGCCAAAAAAAAAAGACTACAAAAATTTAGTCGTCAGACGTCAATATAAATTTGCGACCAAAGTTTTAGGCGACCATCATAATTTGGTCTCTGGTTGTCGCAAACTTCTTTTAGCGGCCTTTGGACCATCATGACTGATTTATACTGCGCTAAAACGAGATTTTCTTGTAATGCATATGATAAATACACATGAATTATGATGAATAAGAATAGTTGGATCCTCTCACGTGCCCATTATTTAACGACGTTAGGGAAAATCATAGTAATATATGTATCATAGATTTTGTGATTATTGTTTTTGTTAAATCGTTAAGTTTAATAAGTTATGTAAAAAAATACATAACTTATTTCCCTTTGTTCTTAATTATAAATTCTTCCCTTTTCTTTTTAAAGGTTACATTAAATCGTTCAACATCTTTTGCTTTAATCTTCTATTCCTACATGTCAACAGTCGGTGCAGATGGGTGATTTTAGGCCTATTAGTCTTTGTACGGTGCTCTATAAGGTGATTTCGAAGATGATGGCCAACCGTCTCAAATTGTATCTCCCTGATCTTATTTCTGCTCATCATAGTGCTTTTGTGCTTGATAGACTTATCACTGATAATGCTATCGTAGCTTTTGAAATTTTTCATTGTAAGAAGCGTAACGGTGACGGGAAAACGATCACGATGGCTTTTAAACTTGACTTGAGCAAGGCGTATGATAAGGTGGAGTGGGTTTTTTTGGAGAAGGTGATGGATATAGTGGGTTTTTGTCATGGTTGGGTGGAGCGTATTACAGAGTGCCTGTCGTCTGTAACATATTCTTTTAAGCTGAATGGAAAAGTGGAAGGGCATATTATACCTATGCGAGGGCTTCGGCAGGGAGATCCGTTGTCCCCGTACTTGTTTCTCCTTTGTGTAGAGGCTTTTTTAGCGTTGTTGGGAAAACCTGCGGTAGAAGGTAAGATTCATGGGGCCCGGGTAAGTCGTACTGCTCCTCGGATTTCTCATTTATTTTTTACAGACGATAATATTTTGTTTACTAGAGGAACACTTCCGGAATGCTCTGTTGTGGCTGATATTCTCAGTACGTATGAAAGAGCATCTAGTCAGAAAATTAATTTCAATGAATCTGAAGTGTCGTTTAGTAAGAATGTAGAGTTGAATAGGAGATTGGAGATTAGCTCTATGTTTGGGGTTCGTGAAGTTGAGCGGCATAGCAAATATTTGGGGCTCCCGACGGTGATTGGTAGATAAAAAAAAGATGGTGTTTTCAGTGTAAAAGGAGAGAGTGTGGAAGAAGTTGCAGGGATGGAAAGAGAAGTTGTTATCTAGAGCAGGGAAAGAAGTGTTAATAAAGGCAGTTATACAATCCATTCCGACTTATATGATGAGTCTGTTCCGTATCCCTGATGGAATCCTAGATGAGATAAAGTTTATGTGAGCTCGTTTTTTGTGGGGTGCACGGGGGATGGAGCGTAAAATGCACTGGGTGAGTTGGGAAAAGTTGTGCTTGCCGAAAGCTATAGGTGGAATGGGATTTCGGGATTTCAAAATTTTTAACCAAGCTTTATTGGCTAAGCAGGGGTGGCGCCTTCTTTGTGACACGGGGTCCTTGGCTTATTCTGTTATGCAGGCTCGTTATTTTAAAAATCATGGTTTTGTGGAGGCTCAGAGGGGTTATGATCCACGCTATGTGTGGCGAAGCATATGGGGTGCAAAGGCTCTTCTCCTTGAGGGATTGAAGTGGAGAGTGGGAAATGGGGAGCACATTCGAGTATGGGACCATGTGTGGCTACCAGGGGACTCGGCTTCCATAGTGCCCACTCCAAATCTTGAGAGTCCCGCCAATTTAATGGATGCAGATTTGATTAATGCTAATCGAGAGTGGGATGAGGAAGATTTAGCACTTCACTTGATAGAGGAGGATGCAGCTTTGGCTAAGGAGATTCCGTTGAGTGAACGACAACCTCTAGATGTGCAGTACTGGTGGCCAGCAAAAGATGGGAAATACACAACAAAGTCGGGCTATTGGCTTGGGCGTTTGGGTCATATACAAGGTTGGATGAATGTGTTTGGTGGGAAAATAGTGAAGCTTGGAAAGTGGTTTGGGGCATTGGAGGGCCACCTAAACTGAGCCATTTTCTATGGCGGGTTTGTAGTGGTGCGTTGGCGTCAAAAGGAAGATTACATGAGAGGCACATTGTGGAGGATGGTGGGTGCTCTCTATGTGTGGCACATTATGACTCCATTATTCATGCCATCGTTAAGTGTTCTACTGTAGCTTTTATCTGGGATACTTCCCCTTTCAAACAACATTTGCTGGATGGACCGCTATCTTCTTTCACAGACCTTTTTATGTGGATGCATTCGAAGCTCACAAGCCAGGACCTGTTGGCTTTTGCAGGACTCGCGTGGGCAGCATGGTCTTATCGAAATTCTGTTATTCACGCAGAACCTTGGAGCTGAAAAGAAGCGGGTGTGGTGGGTTTTTCTCGGCTGGTGCTGGATTACAAGGAGTATGTGGGTGCTGTAATGGCGAAGACTGCTGTAACAGGGTGTGTGACGTCTCGAGCTAGCTGGTCCACGCCAAGAAAGGGGTGTGTTCGGGTTAATGTTGATGCTCCAGTGATGGAAGGCATAGGTGTGGGGTTGGCCGTGGTTGTAAGGGATGCTAGAGGGACGGTGATGGCCTTGGCGGTGCGTCGACTCAGAGTACATTGGCCTGCAGCAATGGCCGAAGCAATGGCAGCCAAATTTGGGGTACAATTTGTGCAGCAGCTGGGGTATTCAAGCATTGAATTGGAGAGTGATGCTTTAAACCTGGTGCAAGCTATTCAGTTGAAGAATTTTGGCAGATCTCCTACTGATCTTATTTATGAAGATGTTCATTTGTTAGGCTTGAATTTTCTTTCTTTTTCTTTATCTCATGTTAAGAAGGGTGGGAATACGGTGGCCCATTTAGTTGCTAGACATATTCCTGTTAATGGCTACGAACAAGTTTTTGTTGAGTCTTTTCCACAAGGTATTCTTGCCATAGCGAAAATGGATATTGCGTAATAATATGGTTACCGTTTTCCCCTAAAAAAAACTTTTATTGACAAAGAAAATTACCTATTTTATCCTTTGATATCCCCTCATAAGACCCACACCACTTAATTTCTCTTGTTAGACAATACAATCTTCTCAGTTTCTCTTCTTTTCCATGTGGGTAGTTCACTATGCCTATTATTCTCTCCATTTTGCTTTGAAAATGTTGCTTCCTCCACTCCAAAATTAATGCAACATTTACCTTTTTTAAATATTTTTTAATTAATACAACACTTGTATACATATAAAAATAAGATATACCTATATATGAGACCACTTATACTAAATAATTTTTCTCTCTCCTTACTTTAACATTAATTATAACATAATACTCTATTTCTAGCTCCCTCCTAAATCTCTGTGCCTATTACATGTATACTTTTGAACCAAGCTTGCTTGGTGGAGGTGATGGAGAACTCACATTGTGACTTTGAGGTCACAAGTTCGAACCCCACTACCTACTTGTGCGTGGGAGTAGGAATTCCCTTATATCCTCCCTACTCTCAAGCGTTGACCTGTGTACCTGAGCTGGCTGACCTGCGACAGGTGATGGTCCAGTAGGGTCCTTCTTCTTACCAAGGGGTCCCCAGTGGGGCCCAAAAAAAAATTACATGTATACTTTTGAGGCTCCTTTTTATTTCAGAAATGACATTACTATGAAACTCTAATTTGTGAGAGTTAGGATACATGAGTAAATAAATATGCCTTTATGGTTGGCCAAATAGCCTAACTCATTCCCTTTGCCTTGATATGTGTTGTTAGGGAAAATTTTGAGTGGCAGAGGAAGGATGAGGAATGATAAACCTCTATTAATTTGCTAGATGTTTACAAACATCTATCAGGGGTAAAACTGTCAATATATATGGGAAACAGTTGTCAGTCAAACAAAAAAGTTATCTCGAAAATTGCAAAGTGTCAGTCAAATCAAAAAGTAGTCTCGAAAATTCCGATGCTAAAAAATAGTGTTCATGCTACTACAACTAGTGTTCGTGTAACTAAAAATAGTGTTCATGCAACTAACAAATAGTGTTCATGAAATATAAATAGTGTTTTATTCCTCTTCTATTCCATGGGACCCATATCACCACCTTTTCTGTCTTTTATTATTTTTTATTGCCTGCTAGATGAAACATCTAGCAAATAGAGGTTTATCATTCCTCAGGATCCCATATTTTCATGTCTAATCATAGGTATATAGCATTACATATCATGTGTACTTATTGATTATTTCATGTGGACATTGGAAAGAAAATAGTTGGGTTAGATGAGTAATTACACAATTTGCTGATTGACCCATCCTCCATAGTCGTCTTCAAGTGCTTGTGGTGTATCCATGTGTAGTAATACCACATGCGGTTGAATCCCTGTTTAACCAAGAGAGAGGGAAATCATCACTTGGACGAATCCAGAACAGTAGGGAAAATATTATCTATATTATAAGAAAAGAGGAGGGGACACCAAATCCCATAAAAAAAAATATCTCAACTTTTAAAAAACACAAAACCACAAATTAAAGGACTACTTTACGTGAAAACATTATTAATTTTTACATTCAATATTAACAACTTTAATTTTTTATTTTAAAAAATCCCTAATTTAATAGCACAACTCTTTTTGCATGATTAATTATTGAGTGCTTCTTGGGTGTAACATGTTAAACCATAACTTACTATGTAACAACAACTCATATGTATAAACTTATATAATTATATAATGTCATTATAAAACTCATTCATGTCATTATTGACGTGTTTCATATCATTTTGGAGCTGTTTCACGTTATTTTTAAATATTTTTTCATGTCTTTTTAAAATATGTTTCATGTCATTATTGGTGCGTTTCATATCATTATTACTGACTTCTATGTCATTTTTCAGTAAAGTTGTATCATTTCTCCCTATTTTATTATTAATTTTCAACTCTTTATATACCTTATCATAACACAAACTTATAACAGTTTTAAGAGAAATGATATCATTATTACTCACTTTTATTTCATTTATCAACAAATGAAACTTGTATTATTTTTTCCTATTTCATTATTATCATTTGTCAACTCTTTATATACCTTATCATAATTACACAAAACTCATATCGTTTATAGGATAAATAATATCATTATTACTTATATTTATGTCATTTTTCAACAAACTTGTATAATTTTTTCCCTATTTCCTTATCATTTGTCACCTTTTATGTACCTTATCATGATTACACAAAACTGATCTCTATTATATAAGCCAAGGGGGGAGCAACGGTGTCCTCCTAAGAATTTACATATTCACCCCTCCACAACATAAATATTACAATCCAACTACACCCTCCAACAGTAAATCAAAAACTATTACACGCATATATAAACTTGCCAAAAAAATATTCAATCAAATCTCTATTAAACCCAATCAACTCATATAATGGTCAATCACATAAACTTGCCAATAAAAAAAGATTCAATCAAATTAAATTTACATCCAATCAACTAAAAAAATTCATAATCAAGAACTTACCAAAAATTAATACCACAGACAATAAAAACAACACGACATTCCCATTACAGAGACAACTCATTCTCAAATAAATTTTTCCATAATACAAAATCAATTACAAACACAAACTCCAAAAAAAATTCAATTTTCTTCATTACTTGGATATGCAATTACATCACTTATACTTATTTATTAAAATGTTTTTAAATATTATTTGTAAGTATTTAAATCTTTCTTACTCACCAAATGGAGGTGAACTTAGATACGTACTTTCATAATTTTATTTTTGATTATTTTATTACCGAGCAATAATTATACCTAAAATATCACCGCACGCATAGCGTGCATAAAAAGCTAGTATCATTTATAAGAGAAGTGATATCATTATTACTCACTTTTATGTCACTTTTCAACAAACTTGTATCATTTTTCCCTATACATAATTATTTTTCAACTCTTCATATATATACTTTATCATTATTCACAAACTAATATCATCCATTAAATCTGACTTTTATGTCATTATTCAGCAATCTTGTATTATTTTCCCCTATATCATTATTATTTTCAACTCTTTGTATATATACCTTCTCCTGTGAGTAGGGCTGCACACCGGTCCAGAACCGGACCGGACCGGACCGGACCCGGCTGGACCGGTGGACCGGTTCAATGAATTTGCACGGACCTGGACCGGACCGGAATTGATTCCGGTCTAGACCGGACCGGACCTGTTTTTCCCGGTCCGGTCCAGGTCTGGACCTGTTGGACCTGTTTTTGTTTTTTAGGGTATTTTTCCTAATTTAAAAAAAAAAAGCTGCCAGTTATAAATTGAGCCCCTTTGTTTCGGCCTTATCCTCCACAGCACCACCTACCACCATCCGCCCTACGAACCACCGCAGGTACCAAGATGCCCCTCTACCGCCCGACGACCACCACAACTGTCTGCAAGCACCTGTGCGTGCCACTTCCCCGGACCCCGCTGCACTCCTCCCGCATATTCTTTCTCTCTCCAAAAAAAAAAAGAGTTCAAAGAAACAGCACAAGGAATTTTAACAGATGCAGACGAAAGGTATAATAAAACTAACAAGAACATGATGCAGATGAAAGGTATAATAAAGACAAGGTAAAAGAAAAAAGAACCAGTGGCCCCCCTCCTGTGCTCAATTTTGAACCCCATTCATCTATCAATTCTATACCATGTGACCACCTTAAGAAAAAGAATAAAGGGAAAAACATAATTTCCAAGATCCAGTCTAGGAGGCCATTTTCCCTAACAGAGCATCCTATAGAGTTCGTTTGAACTTTGAAGAGATAAAGGAGGTGAGGTGTTGGAGATGGTAGTGGGAGCCTGAGAAGGGGGTTGGTGCGGCTGGAGCATGGAGAAAGATAAAATGGGCTAGGGTTTAGGTATTCGGGAGTAACTGAGTAAGTTACTGATGTTTTAAAATTCAGAAAAAAATTAATTTTTTTTTTTTAAACTGGGTCAACCGGTCCGGACCGGTTTCCACCGGTTTTTACCCGGACCGGACCGGTTGCCCGGAATCCACTTTTTCTTTGGACCGAGGACCGGACCGGAATCCTAGGTCCGGTCCGGTCCGGTCCAAATTCCGGTCCGGACCGGTTTGTGTGCAGCCCTACCTGTGAGGGTTAATTGAACTGTGCGAAAAAAAAAAGCTTAGACTGATGAAGAGGTTTCCTTCTCCTATGAGGGCGGGGAGTGAAAGAGAGAAAGTGAGAGCACTGGTTGTGGGGGGTAGTGTAGGTTGGAGGGGGGCCGTGTGTGGCTGCAAGAGGGAAGATTAGGTTCTTTTTAATTGAATTAATATATTTTTTTGGAGGGGAAAAAATCGGCAATGTTTTTTACCGGTCAAACAAGTCACGGGTTAAAATGACCCATTTTGGGTAGACATATTTCAAAAGTAGGATTATTCCTGAATTATTAAAAGGTGGGACCATTATGAGATTATCGGCCAAAGGTGGAATTATTCCTATCAATTTTTTCAAATTTTAATATATCGAGTTATGTAGCAAAAGTCACATTTTTATCTATTTACATAAAATTATATTCTTAATTAGGTGGCTTGTTCAAAATCAAACTCTAATTTTTTATTATGCACTGATGGTGCAGATTGCAGATCCTTTAATGACATAGCTAAAAAAATCCACAATATATGGCACAAAACCTCTAAATATTACCCATGCTCTTTTTTAATCTATATGGATTGACTTTCAGGTTGGCCAATGTATTACACTGACGATCAATATACTTTTAAATTAGTAAGTGAAAATAATAAATAGTTAATATTTGCAACGAATTTAACAAGACACCACATGACTATGTTTTTATTTAAATAGAATTCATAATTTTGCATCAAAAAAATATAGATTTCATAATTGATTATAGTGAACTACTCCTTATTGATATTCCTATTTTTATTTTTTTTGGTAAAATGTAAGAGATTATATTACTAAAATAGCAATCAAGATCCACCACAATACAGGCAACAGCCACAAAACACAAACACCCCAAACAACAAATAAAAACAGCAGCCTACAACAACAACAAAAAGAAAACAGACACTACAATTAGTTATTACAGCTTCTCTCTAGATTTTCAAGCCAGCTCAGTTCATGATCAGCCCATCTTTGATTCACTTTGCTTCTGATTCTGCTGCAGACATCCCTCTTAATATTCTTCAGCACCACTTCAGGTCTTGGAACCGCATTCTGCCAATATGCATTGTTTCTACTCTGCCATACATTATACACAACAGTAGCAAGAGCACAATAACAACTTTTTTGACATCTCTTACTCTTATATTTCCTTCCCCATTTCTTTCAGGTTGTATACAAGTATTCATCTATATGGATTTTGATACCAAGCCATTCCATCACACCAACACAAATGAGTCTGCTAAAATGACATCTGAAAAACAGATGAGAGCAAGCATCAATTCCAGAATGACACAAAGAGCCTTGGATCCGATTACACAAACCCGGCTGCCGCAAGCCTCTCCCTTGTTCTCACTTTCCCCAGAGCTATCATCCAAGCAATAACTGAATGCTTAGGAATGTTAAATTGTGACCACACCCAGTTATGCCATTGAAGAGGCTCAAACTGACCCTTCAACCATTTATAACCCTCCTTTGCTGAATATTTTTTACTACCATTCAACCATCTATTGGTATCATTATACCCTCCTCTCAACAAATCTTTTACTTTACACACATTCTTCCACCCCCAGCTAGCAGACTTTGGAGGCTGATATACCCACCAGTTAGCATCTTGGATGTAGATGGTGTGAACCCATTTTATCCACAAAAGATCTTCTTTCTGAGCCACTTGCCAAACATATTTACCCATTGCAGCTGCATTCCAAGTCAAGCAATCCCTGATCCCTAAACCTCCATTTTTCTTAGGGATGCACACCTTGTTCCAAGCTATAGGGGGAGGTCTGTGCAGATTGTCTTTACCTTCCCATAGAAAAGCTCTACACAATTGAGTAATTTTCTGCATAACAGTCTTTGGTAACAGGAAAATCTGAGCCCAGAAAGTATGCAAACTAATTAGGATAGCATTAATCAATGTGACCGTAGCAGCATAAGAAAGATGTCTTGAGCTCCAGCATAAAATCCTTTTCAACATCTTATCCACAACAATATCACAATCTGCTTTTGTCAATTTTCTAGCAGTAATAGGCATTCCTAGATACCTAAAAGGGAATTCCCCTCTCTGGTACCCAGTAACTTGTAATATCCTATTTGCAATTTCTTCTTTTACACTCCCAAAGTAGACAGCAGTTTTCTCCTTACTAGCATGAAGACCAGAGATTTCAGTAAAAGCAATCATGGCTCTTTTCATCAATATTGCAGACTTCACCTCACCCTTACAGAACAACATCAAGTCATCCGCAAACATTAAATGGCTGATCTTGAGGGGAGAACATCTGTAGTGAAAACTAAAAGCTTCCGTCTTACTCATAATACTCAGCAACCTTGTGAAAAACTCCATTGCTAACACAAATAGCAAAGGTAACAGTGGATCGCCTTGTCTGAGGCCCTTCTTGCCTTGGAAAAAAACCACATAGGCTTCCATTTATACTCAAAGTGAAAGAAGGGGTAGTAACACATAACATTATCCAATCAATAAACTTTTTAGGAAACTCCAGCCTCTCCAAAAGATCTCTAATGAATTCCCAATGTAAAGAGTCATAGGCTTCCCTTAGATCTACTTTCATTGTACATCTAGCAGGGCCATTTCTCCTCCTATATTGTTTCATAATATCCTTACAGAGGAAGATATTATGAAGGATAACTCTGTTTTGCACAAAAGCACTTTGAACCTGATTGACTATGTTTGGTAAAACCTCAATCAATCTACTACATAGCATTTTAGAAATTATTTTGTATAAAACATTACAACAGGCAATAGGCCTAAATTGAGTAACATCCAAAGGTTGCACATATTTAGGAACTAGGCATAGAGTTATAGAATTCACCTGCTTCAGTAACTTACCACTTTGAAAGAAATCCAAAATGGCTTTTGTAACATCTGCACCAATACACCTCCATGATTTCTTGAAGAAACCACTAGTGTAACCATCAGGCCCAGGAGCTTTTGTGTCATCAATGTCAAATAAAGCTTGCTTGACATCCTCTGCACTAAAGTTCATGCAAAGACTCTGTTGCTGATCTACATCCACAAGCCTGCCTTCCCTGATCACATTCTTGCTAACTTTCTTCTGTAATGGTTGTTGATGACCCAACAACCCTTTGTAATAATGTAGAAATGCATCCTCTATCTGTTGTAGGTCCTCAACCCAAACACCATTCATATCTTGCAATTTGTAAATATGATTATGAGACCTTCTCTTCTTTAAACAAGCATGAAAATATGCTGTATTTTCATCTCCCCCTTTAATCCAATCCCCTTTCACTTTCTGCTGAAGGTAACTGTTTCTAGCTTTATTCAATCTTTCATAAAGCTCCCTAGCTTCCTTCTCCTGATTCAACAACATCACATTACCTAAATCCACATAAACTTTCTCCTGAGCCTCTATCATATTCTTCTTAGCAACTTCAGCCTGTTGCTCTATATCCGAGAAGTACTCTCTATTTAACATTTTCAAAGTTTGCTTCATTTTCTTCAGCTTTGTCACAACTTGAAACATAGGACAACCTTGAACATTCATCTGCCAGCCATTCTGCACTATTTCCATAAACTTATCAGACTGAGTCCACATATTGAAAAACCTAAAAGGTTTAGGCTTAGTAACAATATGTGAATCCATTTTAATTATGCAAGGGCAATGATCTGACACCCCTTCAGCAGAAAAAGTAACATTTGAATGATCAAACATCACCTGCCACTCATCATTCACTAAGACTCTATCAATCTTAGAAAAGACTCTATCATCCCCATCCTGCTTATTTGACCATGTGTAATAAGGGCCTTGAGCAACATGCTCTTGAAGACAGCAACTTCGCACACATTGTCTGAAACTCTCTACTTCATCAAGGGTCACCTGAGAACCAATTCTATCAGTGAGATTCAGGACATTGTTGAAATCACCACACACTAACCAAGCTCCAGGACAAGTGCCACTGATTCTAACCAACTCCTACCACAAAACCAGTCTATCTTCAGCCTTATTAAAACCATATACCAAAGTAAACCAAAAAACCTTCCCTGAGCTTCTATGAGTAATTTTACTATGAATGTATTGAGCATGGCACTCAATAACATCAACATTAAATTTACTTGGGATCCACACCATCCAAATCCCACCTCCTGAATGATGCTGATAATTTGTAACAACACTCCATGCACTACAAAGCCTAGGATAGACCTTTGCAAAATTTCCAGGTCTCACCCTAGTTTCAAGGAAGCCAAACAACCCACACACATGATGATTCAATAACCATTTAATATCACCATGCTTATTTGGGCTATTTAGTCCCCTTACATTTCAAAAACCAAGACTATCCATTTGGGATATTAATTACCTTCTCTCCCTACACTTCCTCCACTACTCCTTCTATTATGCTATGAATTTCACCCACAGGCTGAGCTTCTTCTGCAATTTTGCTGGCTTCAACTTGAATTAACCCACCTGACACAGCTTTTTTAGTATTATTTGACTCCTCTATGTCATCATTTTCCTTTTGATGTTCACTTATACGTGCCAGTATGCTTCTGTTTACAGCAGTATTTACAACCTGAGGAGGTTGAGCTACCTTTGGAACCCACCTCTGCTTAGGTTGTATTTTACTCTTAGCAACTTCAAATCTCTTCTTCCTACACTCTTCAACAGTATGCCCAATTCCTCCACAATCTGAGCATTTAATAGGTTTACATTCATACACTACTTGTTGATGAGTCAAAACTCCTTTCTCATTCACAAAACTAATCTCATTAGGAAAGGTCTGGTTAATAGAAACCTCCACTAATACACGAGCATAAGCCAACATTTCCTTCTGAGCAGTTGCTCTATCAGATCTTATAGGCGTTCCTATCAGTCCAGCCAGCTTGTTCAATGAACTCTGCCCCCAATATTTCTTTGGCAAACCCACAAACCTAATCCAAGTAGGCACAACAGACACATCTTCAGCAAACAAATCAAGATCATGCGTCCATTCTTTCATTATGACTGGCTTCCCATCATAGAAAACTGGACCTGCTTCCATTGCTTTCACCTTCTCATCAACAGACCTAAATCTAACCATAAAAACCCCATTATCTCTCATAACAACCTTTTTAATCCCAAATTTCCTCCAAACTCGTCTAATAAATCCATCTACTATACGAAGTGGAGGTTTCACCCCCAAAATATAACAGACAACAGCAGATTGCCAGTAGTCAATCTCAGATTGGACATCATCAAGAGTAATATGAACTGTGTTCATTTCAGAATTACTTTGATTAACAACCACATGCAACTGTGATAAATCCAAACCCTCCTCTCTAATATGATTAAACAATGATTGTCTCCAATTAGCATGACTAGTAGTACCAGGATTACTAACAAGTTGTTGCATAGGGTGAGGGGAAGGATTCACCTGATTCACAACAGACCTCATTGGAGTTCTAATGGATGCAATCCAACTATTCATCTTCTCCCTCGCAGCTTCAAAACTCGCTTTGTCCATCCTAGAATCAACATTATCCACCAAATCACTTGCTTCCTCATCATTCTCCCCCTCCTCCGAAGTCCAGCTCAGAGCAGCTACCTCAGCAATTGCATTCACATTCTTATGTTTTTTCGCATCAATCATTTGTGGTTTCTTAACAATCTGAACAGGAGCCTTCGCTTTTTGTCCACCGTTTCCCTTCTTTGCCCCTTTCCCCATGGATTCAGCAAAGCTGAGGAACAAAGTCGAAGAAAATCAATGGAACAGTAGAATTTCAAAAATCTAGAGAGAGGGAAGAGTTTCTCTCTCTAGAACACATAATATATTCCTATTTTAAGTTGCACATTTTACAATGCACATTGACTATTAATATATAAGATTACGTATTTGTAAAAAAATTATAAAAATTTAATATCATAAAAGTACTCATGAGATGAATCAAATAAGACCCACATGATTTTGTTTTTTCCTATATATTGGAAAAAATTTAGAAGATTCTATATAATTCTTAATAGTGGCAAGATTTTAAGTAAGAACATCAATAAGGAAGGGAGAAAATATGTAAATAGTGCACAAGTACCAAAATGTGTAAATTGAAAGAGAATGAGAGAGTGATAGACTATTGTAGCTACCATTATTGGTGAGTTCATTTATAAGATTGTTATAATATTCCACTGCTTTAGGATTGGTTGGTCCTCTTCCATCTGAAATTGTAAAACAGAACAAAAATGTTATTAAAGAATTGAATAAAACTTTAGCTACTAAAAAAATAAATAAAAATTACCCCTTAAAAAATAAAGGATAAAGAAAGAAAAACTATGTAGAATAACTATAATTATATTGGTAACTTTTTCATAATAATCCCCATTATGGGGTGATAAAAGTCCACATTTTAAATAGAGAGATTAATTAATAAGGTACTCCCTAAACCTTAGCCGCTCGAGAGAATTCTCCAGTGAACACCTCCAGCGAAAACAGCAAAGACGCAACCCCGAGAGGCTCGACGACCGCCTAAGCCGCCTTGACGCTCCTCACGGTGGCCGTCGAGCCCCTTCCCCGTTCTACCCCGTTCCCCTGTTCACTTTTGTTTGGTTTTTTTCATGGCTTAGGTCTGGTTTGCCAGGGAAGCGTCGAGAAAGTCGTCCTCTTGTTGTCGCTGCCTGAGCGCAAGTACCGCTGGAGTTCAAGGGCTCGTCGAGAATGGCAGCAAGTGCCGTCACCTGGAAGGAAGTTGTTGTTTGAAGCCATGTGTCGTCTTGAGCGACGGAGTACGATCTAGTGATAGTTTTTTCTTGCCTTTCGATTGTTAAGTGAAAGTTGTTGAAGGCGTTGTGTTATGAATCTAGTGGTCGGTTCTTTAGTTTGTGTAGGTTATGCTCTCTGTTTTAGCCTTAGTTTAGGTTTATCCAGATCCAGATATCTTTGCCATTTTGTGTATGGTTGTGCTTGGGTGATAGTTAGTGGTGATTGGTGGCCAATTGAAGGTTCTAGGGTTTTACTACGACAAGGGAAGATCTTGTCGGAGGCCCTCCAATTTGATTTAGGGTAAGTTTCAACCTCCAAGCATTTTAAGTTTCAGTCTCGCAAGACTAAACTTTGGATACCCTCGCAGCAGGGTCAGAAGTCACTAAATGACGTGAGTTCTTTGTTAGTTCAATCATTAGAATCCCATGATGATGTTTCTGTTCAAGGACCTTGGGATTTATCATCTAGTGGACATCGAGGTCTAAAAGATGAGATGCGGCAATCGATCTCTGAAGATCGTCTGAGTTTCGTAAACATGTTCCCTCTCATTATAACAGGTCTTTTTCACCAAGATATATAACCCAACCCCACCCACCACTAGTAGAATAATTGTTTATTGCTGCGGTGATATTGTTGCGGTTTTACTCATACGCAGCAATATATCACGTAAAAAGAAAAGGAAAAATAAAAAATAACCATATTGCTGCGGTTTTGGCCGAAAACCGCAGTAATATGGTTTCAACGGAATTTTTTTGAAATTTTTTTACTATTTGACCAAATATATTGCTGCGGTTTCCGGTAAGAACCGCAGCAATATATTAACATAATATAAAAAAATATTATGTGAACCTATTGTTGCGGTTCCTATACAAAACCGCAACAATAGGCTTTTAAAATTATAATAAAAGGGCCCACGTAGAATTTCCTTGTCAAGTTAGTGGGTGGGTGCGTTTATTTCTCTCATTTACCCAGCTAGGGTTTCCTCTCACTCTCTCTCCTCCTCTCTTCCTCTCATCAGTTTCACGCCTTCCCCTCATCTTCTCTCTCTCCTCCCCTCATCTTCTCTCTTCCTCTCAATCACGCCGGTCGACCGTTCGAAATCAACGGCTCAATCACGCCGGTCGACCGTTCGAAATTAACGGCGTCGCCAGATTCGCAAGGTCGCTCGCCAGATTCGCAAGGTCGCCGTCGACTGTTCGTTCGTTCCTCAACCCTCTCTCGTGGGTCGTTCGTTCCTCAACCCTCTCTCGTGGGTCGTTCCTCAACCCTCTCACGTGGGTCGCCGTCGACTGTAGTGACCGCAAGGCCGGCTTTGCTGATCTCACTTTTCGTAATCGTCGATTGAACTTCGCTCCTTCCATGCCTGTAGTCTGTTAATTATTTCGTGATTCTCCATTTCTTGAAGCAGACAGTGGTCCGTCGAAGCATACGGCGGAGATTTGGCTCAATTTTTTTTTTCAGATCTGGAATTTTTTTTAATTTTTTGCGATTTGTCCTAACATTAAACGCTCCTAATAACGAAATTTTGTTTTTATTTTTTCTATGTTGCAGCGTTTTTGTATTTTCGGTTTAGTTTCTTTTTGCTTTGGTTTTTGTTATGAGTTTGTTCATTTTAGTTTCTTAGTGCTTTGGATTTTTGTTGTAAGTTTGTTCATTTTAGTTTCATTGTATCTTTGTTTTTGTTTTGTAGATCTATTTTCGTATCTTCATTTAGAAAATTGCCATACGACAATATTCTAGTTATTGGAGTTGATTTAAAATTACCATAATTTTAAAAAAAAAAATATTTTTTGTTTTTTTACCTGTACCTATTGCTGCGGTTTTTACTCAAAACCGCAGCAATAGAGTTAAACCTGTTGCTGCGATTTTAGGTAGAAACCGCAGCAATATGTTACCCTATTGTTGCGGTCAAAAACCGCAGCAATAGGTAATTACCTATTGCTGCGCCCTTTATTGTTGCGCGGTCAAAACCGCCGCAATAGGCCATTTAATGACCGCAGCAATAAGCAATTATTCTACTAGTGCACCATCGCTTAAGACAAGTTTCATTTGAACTGGATAAGTCACAAGTTGTTTTTTTCTTCATAGAGTATGTAAGAGCAAATGAAGCTCACTTTAGTATTATCTGTTGGCTTTTTGTTTTATGTTTGGGTTGCATTATCATTAGGTTGTTATTTCGTTTTTTAGTTAATGTAAATTTTCTCGATGTCAAAAAAATGAAAGAGAGAGATTTACGAGAAGCTTGTGTTTGACATTGCGAATTAATAAAATCTAGAATAAAGTGCCTTGGGATCATTTGTGTATATCCCATACAGTTAGAGTTGGTAAAAGTTGACACGACACGATAATACTACTCGAAACGAATGCAAAAAAAATGAGTTAGCATTGAGGATTTCCAACCCGTTTAGTAAAACGGGTCAGTTAACACGATACGTCTTACTAAATGGGTTGGGTTAATGTTGATGTTTCCAACACGAAGACGACACGCTTGAACCCGTTTAACACAATTGCTACACAAATTTAGGATATATTAATTTAGAAAATTGGTTTAGATTTACCAAAAAGTAACTTGACACAACATGAAAAGGTGGTTTAGTATGAATACTTCTCAACACATTTAATTAAAACGGGTCAACATGATATAATATATTTATTAAATGGGTTGTGTTAATGTCAAGAATTTTCCAACCCGTTATATATGACACAAACTTTTTTTTTTGAGAGGAAAAAAAAATGTTAGACTACAGTGTGGCTTATCGTGAATACGACATAAACACAAACACAAACATGAAAACGGCATGAACACGACCTTTTTACCAGTTGTACGCCTCTACATATACTATGTACAGACTACAATGTGCTTAGAGGTGGCCAACAGTACGGGCCTATCCAGTCCACCCAGCCCAGCCCGCCTCGTGGGTCGTGCGGCCAGGTTCGTGAACATCTCGGTCCAGAACCGTGAAAACCGTGAAATTGATGGATGGGCCATGGGCTGATTTTTTTGAGCCCAGCCCATGAAAGCTCGCTGGCAAAACCGCCCTAGGAATCAGCCCAACCCAACCCGCTAAATCGTTAATATTTGATATTTCTATCTGTTTTCATTTAAACTAGTTCTTGTCCCGGGCCATACGCCCCGGATTATTTACCGGTGTGCATTTGAACTCTTCAAAAATACAAATATTTGTCTTTAAATGATTTTTCCCCCACAAAGACCAACATGAACATTGTAGTGTACACTAGTGGAAAAAAACGCAAGGGCTGCACTGCAAGGGCTGCGTTTCTTGAAAAACGCAGCCCTTCATTTACGAAGGGCTGCGGTCAATGCAAAAACCGCAGCCCTTTTAGTGAAGGGCTGCGGTTTTTAAAAAACCGCAGCCCTATAAGTAATAAAGGGCTGCGTTTTTTAAAAAACCGCAGCCCTTCACTAATAGGGCTGCGGTTTTTAAAAAAACGCAGCCCTTTATGGGCTTTTTTTAAAAATTTTTTGAAAGGAATGAATTCGTGGGCTAGCTTAAAATGTTAAGTGGGCTAGGGTTCTCACTCCCTCATTCTCTCTCCTCTCTCACGTCGCCACAGCCTCCCTTCTCTCTCACCCTCCTCCTTTCTCCCTCCTTCCACAACAACACGACAACAGTAATCTCCTCCTTCTATTTCACCCTCCGGCGGCAGCAACACCACGCAGCAACATTTTGCAGCAACGTTCGTCCTCCTCGTTCGTTCGTCTTTCGTTCGTCCTCCTCTCAACAAGGGTTCGTCCTTCGTCTCCTCTCAACGAGGGTTCGTCGTTCGTCTCCTCTCAACGAGGGTTCGTCGTTCGTCTCCTCTCAACATTTTACAGACGCGATCTGCGCCGCCTTGCCGCGCCGCGCTGTTCTTCCTCGTCGTCGAACTCCGCTTAAGCAACGACAACAACAAGTGATAATTTTTCGTTTTTTAGATCAATAATTTGTTGATCTTTGTATTGATTAATGTTCATGTAATTTCATATCTATAATTTTTTCTCTTTTGTATTTTCGTTTGCTTTTTTTCATTTTTGTTCGTTTTTTTTCAATTTCGTTCCTTTTTTGTCATTTTCGTTCCGTTTTTTTTTTCATTTTCGTCGTTCGTTTTCTCATTTTCGTTCTTTTTTTTCATTTTCGTTCCTTTTTTTCATTTTCGTTCTTTTTTTTCATTTTCGTTCCTTTTTTTTCATTTTCGTTCCTTTTTTTTCATTTTCGTTTGTTTCATTTTCAGATCTATAAATTTCGATGGTTCTTGTTGATTTTCCCTGTTGTAAATTTCTTGATATATTTAGGAGTAAAAAAATGAAAAAAAAAATTTTTTTTTTTGGGTCAAAAGGGCTGCGGTTGTGGTCAAAACCGCAGCCCTTTGTACAAAGAAGGGTTGCGTTTAAGGCCCAAAACCGCAGCCCTTCCAATTTTTTCCACTAGTGGTAGTTGGTTAGTGCATTACCATATCAAATGAGAGTTCATGGGTTCGAGTCTTGAAACACACATTTTAATTGTTTAATGTCTCATTTGATTGTGTGGGAGAGGGAAGAGTACATGTGGCAGCATGACATTTGTTTGTCTTGGGTTTTATATATATATATATATATATATATATATATATATATATATATATATATATATATATATATATATATATATATATATATATATATATATATATATATATATATATAAAAGTGTAGATTGTAATGAGTAAGATGTAATGATTACAAAAATAAATATTATTGATCATAAAAATTACTAATCGTATTAAATTATTTTCAAGTGTAAAATATTTAGTACTATGAGTCTATGATAACAAATGCAATATATTAAATTATTTTCAACTTATTAAGGCCAAAATTATATAATAAATGCAATATATTAATATATCATTAATATTACTCATCATCTCATGCTTAATTAATTTGTTTGAACAGTTTTATGTTATAAAAAACCCGCTAGCCCGGTCCAGCCCATCAAACATGTGGCCTGCCAAACCCGCTACATGAACTGCGAAAGCCCAGATCCGTCGTGGGCCGAGCAAGTTAGCCCACCATGCCAGCCCGCCCAACCTGCGAAACTCGTGGTCCGGTTCTGGGCCATGGTGAACCAATCCAGTCCACTTCAACCCGCGGCTCAGCCCGCCCAAACCGCCCATTGGCCACCTCTACTTTGTGGCTTATCTCTATTATATAAGCCAAGGGAGGAGGTATGGTGTCCCCATTTGAAATGACTAGAATACCCTCTATTAAATAAAAACAACATTTTCTTTTAATAAAAAAAATTAATATAGTTTATTAACATTTACAATCGTTAAAGAACTATACTAAATCTGCCGACAAGGAATTATTAAATCATCGACCAAATTTATCAGTAACGGTATTGAACGGTTAAAAATCGGTCACCTTCAATCGAAAAAGATAATAACATCTACAAAAGAACCTCAATAATTTACATCAATACTAAAATAATTTTAGATTAAAAAAATATGTCCATTCGTACCTAAGTTCTTTGACGCACGCATCGCGTGCATATACAACTAGTTACACCAGGTTACAACTCCCTTGACTAAATGTTAGACTTTATTTGTTACTATAACAAACTTTATATTGACTTATCGTGAATTGAAGATGAGCCTTGAACAGATACTTCATACTTGGGCTTGGATTCAATGTTGGAGTGATGACGAGGCCCATAAGTAGGTTCCCACAATGGGTATTTCAGAAATAATCTTAGCAACAACAGTTCTATTTTGAAAACAATTCTAATTTCTATGTTTCTCAGACAGCCTATTCTAGGTCCCTGATAACTTGTTTAGCACGTTAATCTCTCTAATTTTTATTAGTTTACCCATTATTTTTCTACTTTATCATTTATTAGTTTATCCACTTTTATTTTTTATTTTTGGAATAATCCTATCAGTTTTATTTTATTATCATTACTTTCTTACTCAATTTTTCTTGGCCCACAAAGTTAACTTCAATACAATATCCAATAAATTAGTACTTTATCTTCCCTTTTATGACCCACATGTCTATTATTCCTAAAACTTTGCGCTTAAAGAAGTGGGTAAACTAATAGTCTAATATAAACTGGAGGAAATATTTTTTATTTTATTATTATTGTAATTTTTACTTCTCGCATTCCCTCCACAAATTCTTGAGATGTTACTATATTCTTAACACCTTTAAATTACATTGTTTTTGTTACTACATCAACTTCTCTTTGTTCATTTCACTATCGGTTCAGTTTTATATCTCAAAACTTAATCATCTACTTCTTGGTTTTGTTATAAAATCTTTATTATTGTTGTTGTTGGCTTGTTGCTGCTGCTTTCACTTTTACAGTCAAGTTCATTCAAATTAAAAAATTCCAGTCCAAAACAATAAGGCCTTACATAAGGATCTTTTTACTGAAAATGATTTTTTTTTTAAAATTGACATGATTATCTGTCATTATTTGAATTAAGTCATTAACCTCACCATAGCAATGTTGAATGTTGTGTTTCTTTGAAACTTATTATTAAAGGAGTCATTAAGAATCATACAAGATGAGGTATAGTTAAATTTACTAAATTTAGATTGTGGCCTAATACTTTTGGGACAAACCATGGTACTATATAGAGAAAGTTAAAGATACCAAGTAGACTTTGAAAAAAAGGAAGAAAAAAAAAATCGTATATAAACAATAAATAAATAATGCTTTTCTAGTCTAACTTTATAAAGCACAAAATATTGGCAAGTTATGAGTTGCTTCTGGGTGCATCTAGTATACACCAACCTAAAGCTATTTTTTGTTCTTTTGCTTATTTGAAACTCCTCCCATCTTGCTTATTTTGCTCATTTGAAATGAGCAATGAAAATCGTGCAAGAAAATAGATTTGAACTTACCATATGTATAATACACCTAGATACTACCTCCGTTTTCACAATACATTTTTTTGGGGCTCCACTGGGAAACCCTTGGTAAGAAGAAGGACCCTACTGGACCAACATCTCTCGCAGGTCAACTAGCCCAGCTACACAAGTCAATGCTTGAGAGTAGGGGGGATATAAGTGAATCACTACTCCCAAGCACAAGTAGGTAGTGGGGTTCGAACTTGTGACCTCAAAGTCATAAGGTGAGTTCCCCACCACCTCCACCAAGCAAGCTTGGTTCCGTTTTTACAATACATGCACCATTCATTTATTCACATAGTCCAACATACTTATTTGGACATTAATAACTCTAATTGCGCATAAGTAAAAATTATAAAAAAAATTGATATTTAGAATCCTCGCATTGAGACGAATTTAAAGAAGAATTATGTTTTTTTTATATAATGGTGAGGAACATTGTCAAAGTTAGTTCATGAATAGTGCCCAAATAAAAAAATGATGCATTTATTGTGAGACACAGCCCTTACGCATGTGGTATATGATAAAAAGTTATATCGAATAAGTGGACGGAGTGATGATATACTGTACTTGGAATAAGTCTTGACCATGAGATAGAGAGCTTATACGCGGGTAATCCTGTATCCACCATCAGTTTGATATCTTCCTGATGTTTAAGAGAAAGAAGGATATATAAGACTAAATCCATTGCAAAGATGACTTCCTCCGTTCTTTATTAATTGCAACATTTGAGTGTTCACTCTTGTTAATGCATAACTTTAACTATTAATATCTTTAATTACCTTTTAGTAAAAATTATAAAAAGTTGATATATTAATAATATATTCGATACGAATCTAACAACACTCTAATTGACAGTATGACTAAATTTTTCCCTACATAGAATTACAAATGATGGCGATAGAGTTGTATGTGAATATTGAAAAAAAATCCAATCATTACAACTAATAAAGTAGGGAGGAAGTAGAATCCCGACTAAAGTATTCTAAGTTTCAACGTTTTGTCAAAATGTCTAGAAAAGACAGGAGGGAGAAAATGATTTACAACTCCTTTGGCCTCCTCTACTGAAGAGAGATAAATTTCTGTTACATTGTATTGTTTATAGGCTAACCATGAGTCATGACATCAAAATTTTGAAGAGTTGCAAATTTAACCCCCTATAGTTTTGGTGTCAATAGTTTGAATTCTTATATGAGAACACTTTTTATATGAGAAAGGTGGTCAATAAAATTATAATCCATATTAGTGAAAAAAATACAATATTTATACAATGATATCTTATCTAGAGAATTTTTACAAATTCACTGTTGATACCCTCTTTGCCAGAGTGGGTCAGTGGGAGAAGGGCGGATGCTCACATGAAATCAAGAGAAAGTTGTCGAGGCATTGTAGCCATCTAGACGAGGGAGGAGTTGCGCTTTGCTGTAGGGAGGACGGGCCTTGCGGGGTGAGAGAGGAGAAGCTTGCAGATGGGCATGGGACAGTGGCATGCGAAGGGGAAGCGGGCGGAGTAGCTAGGCAGTCCTCCCCCCAGTAGGCAAGTGTTGATGTACGACTATTTTGTGTGCTATTATTCAGGTTGTTAAGGAACGGGAAAAAAAATTCCTCGAGGAAAAGGCAATCGTCTTCGGATGAAAATTTCAAAATGTGATGGTAAGGTGGAGAATGACAATTGGAGTGTTATTAATGCGAAAATGGGTAAAGAAGACTATAAATTTTTAAAAAATTTGATAAGAATAATCTCAATTATAATAAGAGGTGTCTTCTGAAAATAAGTTCTTTTAGAATAATCACAAATTCACAAATCACAACTATAATAAGAGGTGTGTTCTGAAAATGAATCGATAACTTGAAGAAACCAATTCTGAGGTAAATGAGCCACGTGGCAAATTCTGATTGGTTCTTTTACATTTTAAAATTCTCCTCTTTTTTAGTTGTGAAAAAAACATTGTACATTTCGGATATAGTAAAAATTGAAAGGAATAATCTCAACTATTGAGCATCTTTCCAAAATAATCCCAATTTTTATTAATTATCAGAATACTTCTAGGTAACCTGAAACCTGTTAAACAGGTTACATTTTTAATTTTGCTTTTAATTTCATTTTTTTCAAGTACAAATTAAGGGGAGGTCTACAATTTCCGGCAAAGGCTATATTTTTTTTTATTTTCCGATTCATGCTCATGCCAGAATAACAGAGAGGAAAAGTGGTGTCTGGACTGATGGTCGCCGGAATATTGGCAGCATAATGACACTTAGTTGGTGAAGAAGCAATAGGTTACCTCTTTTATTGATTACAAGTCACTTTGGTTTATTTTTGGATGACACCATGGGATTATTAGAAGCGGAAGATCTATGTAGTTGGGATCACTTTGATCAATTTTTACTAATTCTTTTTCCATTTAATTGTTGATTACTCTATCTGTATTTTTTTGTTCTTCCTACTTGGCATCTTAACACTATTCACAATTAGAGAGAATTTCCTAAATTCTTTTTAATATATAAGGAATAATATAGTCATGTGGGGTTTTGTTTGATTCGTCTCAATGAGTGCTTTATTAATATTCAATTGTTGTAATTTTTACTAATATGTAATGAAAGATATTCAAGGTAAAGAAGTGTATTCGCAAACATAGGAGGACAAAAAGCGAGGAAGTACATTTTAGGTCTTGCTCCCGTGTTCAATTCTTAGTCTTTTGTTTGTGGAGAGAGTAATAAGGTGACTCATGCTCTTGCTTACTTCACTCCTTGGGAGGGAGTAGGAGAATTTGGTGCTCAGATTTTCGGCCTTTTGTTGTTTCTTTGTTGGCCAATCACTATATTAAATATTAATTATAAAGTGTTGCAATTATTTTGAGATCCTTAGATATAAAAACTATTGTAATTATCGTATATATTTTAACCAAGCGAGTACATGTCAGAATTTGTAATAGGCTCTTATTGTTAGTCCATGTTCTTTTGGAATGAACATAACTAAACAGAACTGAAACTGTGAGAGGAAATTGTCTGAATGGTACTGAACTGATTTTGAACTGAATTTGTCTGAACTAAACTGAACAGAACTGAAACTGTGAGAGGAAACTGTTTGAACTGAACTGAATTTTTCCAAATTAAACTAAACTGAATTTTTTCAAATTAAACTTAACTGAATTTCTATTAGCTCAGTCTAAAAGAACAAGGGTGGGTGTTTAAGCCTTTGTCCAACATGATTAAGCAATCAGCTAACGAAACTGACCTTGTATTTATGATACTGGTCACATGCTCTCTCCCTTATATAAGCATCATCAGGATCTCCTGCAACAACATTAGGAGTATTCAACAAGGCTAGTGCTTCCTTCCAAAAAAAACAAGGCTAGTGCTTCTGGCAACTAGGGGTGTTCATGGGTGGTTAACCGGGTAACCGGAAGTATCGGTTCGCCATATTTGCGAACCGTAACCGTTCAAACCGGTAACCGCATAAACGGTTAACCGGTTTTTCGGTACGGTTTTCCGGTTAACCATTAATCGTTACTCAAGTTTTATCAAATTATTTTACTAATTTTATATATTAGATTTTAAATTTTTCTCAACATAAATAGTGTAAGCAAACGAGAAAATTTTGAATCCACCACAAGTATTTCATTTTCTTCTTATTTTAACAAATTTTAAGGTCCTGAATTCTGAAATTGTGAATTCAGTTCCCAAGGAGGTATTAATTCACCAAAGACTTCATCATGATTTGCAGCTCCCCATCACTCTAAATCACTTAAACATCACCGAGAAGCATTTCAAGCACAGGACAGTAACCAAATCTATGTCCAATCAGAATATTTCCAACTACAGCTACTGAAAGTACTACTCCCTCTGCTTTTTTTTATTTGCTACATTTGATTTCTTGGGAATGAAGCCACTACTTTGACCGATTATTTTGATTATTTTATAAGTAAAAATATAGTCATGTGTGATCTTGTTAGATTCGTCTCGACGTGTAGATTCATAATATCGAATTTTTATAATTTTTAATTAAGCGAAATAAGAGATATTAAGAGTTAAATAATGCTTTGAAAACCGTGCAAGTCAAATGTAGCAAATAAAAAAAAGCAGAGGGAGTATAATTTTGAGACTTCCGGTAACAGTGAGTGCACAGAGGCATTTCTTAGTCTCCCTCCATCAAAAGTGATTCATCAATCTCTACACTCTACACTACTTTACTTACTAAATTACTGCATTTAATAAAACAAATTAATTAATATAATTATTATAAAAAATTAAATAATAATAAAATAAAATAAATTTATGCGATTTTTCGGTTAACCGTTTTATAAAAAATCACAACCGTAACCGTACCGTTTAACCGTAATTTTTACCGGTTCGGTAACCGAACTGTTTAATCCCAAATTTTCCGGTTCGGTAACCGGCCATTTTGACCGATTTTCCGGTTTTTCGATACGGTATTTCGGTTTCGGTTTTTTGTGAACACCCTGGCAACCTAGAAAAGAAAAAAAAAAAAAAAAAAAAAGGCAAAACAAGGCTAGTACTTCGTCAAAGCATATCACAATACTTTAAAGGCTAGTACATCTACAACAATTCAACTAAATTTAGGTTATGATGTCTACTGCCTTGTCAAATTATATGCACCAATTTAAAGAAAGTTGAGTAACGTGGAGAAGGTAATTTTAAGGATTTGTAAATAAGGGTTTATGTAATTGTGAGAAAAATTCCGTTATTTTTTTTGTAAGTTGATACTTTATTTCTTCAATTACCACGATTAAATATAAATCGCTTTCATAAGCCATAGTTTTTTCTTTATTTCTTCAATTACTTTTTTCCTCCAATTTCATAGACCATATATAATTTCTGAATCCATGATATTTACCTTCTCAAAATGCTCAAAATCCATCTTCTGATGCTTTGAATTTGACAAATTAATTATTTTCCATGAAAACCCTAACCTAATTTTTATTGAATTGATGTGGATGTTACGTAATTTTTTTATTTTTTGACCTTGGTTGTTTTTGCGTTATCATGGATGGAAGAAAATGAACGACGAGGAAAATTAGAAAGTAAAACCAAAAAGTGGGTCCTACAAACGTTTTTCTTGATGGAATTTAGTATCAGGTGATGATTTATAAAAAAAGGTGTGATATGAAGTGGTGATTTAAAAAATAAATATAAGGTGGTTATTTTCAAAAAGTTGGCTTTTATATGGTAGTTATTGTCAAAAAAATTATATTTATTATGACCACCTAAGAATCATAATAAATATAAATCACCTAAGATTTTCATTTTAATCCTTAAATATAATCACTCCCTTCCCTATTTTGTAAATATATACAGTTTGATAATGTTGTGTTCAACTTATTGTGAATGGTTTTAGAAAAAATAAGTTTAGGTAAGTTATAATATATTCCAAATTAATAGTGCCTATATGGTAATTTATTAATATCTATTTTGATTACACTATTTAATAATGTAAAAACAACATAAAACTGATAATAATACATACATATGATATTACTCCCAGCCATATAACAATTACCAAAAGTCATAACTACTTTTTAGCGTATATATATTATATATCATCAATATTAAAATTTATTATAAGTACTAATAATATCATTATCAATATTTAGTAATTAATAATAGCAAAATACTTTCAAGTAGATCCAATAAGTGTCTATAAGACTCTGTTCTTTTGATTGGAATAAGTCGAATCAGATCTGATACGATCCGATCCGAACCGAACCGATCGATCTCGAAATGAATAAGTCTCGAAGCGAAGCGGACCTGCAGGCGGGCGGGCGATCGATCGATCTCGAACCGAATCGATTCACCGAGTATTATTAATAATTACAAGTAGAGTAATATTTTTATCATCATTGATAATAATAATAATTAATAATATTAATGATAATGATAATGATAATAATAATAATAATATTAATACTAATACTAATAATATGCATAATAATAATATTTTTTTTTACGCTATAATAATAATAATATTCTTATGAATTGAGTAATATTAATAATAACAAGAAGAATAATAATGAATATGAAGTAATAATATTATTAATATAATATTTTCCTCCAAGATTGCTATTCGCAAGTCAATATATACAAAACCAATAGCATGTTTCACGCCTAATATTGTAGAATAGTAACAATAGCATACATGACTCCTAATTCTAAGCAACATAATATTGACTTGCCTAATTTACAAAATACAAAACTATATTTACATATATTTGACTACTCCTAAATTTACAAAACTATATTTGACATATATTTTAAAAAAAAAAATTGCTACAATCAGGGAAGAGTTGCTACAATCATGATAAAACTTGAATAATATCTTCAAACAAAAATCCCACTTTTTATTGATGAATTTGGGATTTTACCAGAATATGCTATTATATTGCTTGAAAATTGCACTTCCCTCCGGTGCTATTGCTTTTTCTCTTCCATGATATTCTAGGTTTTGTTTATGTCTCCTAAAAAAAAAAATATATATATATAAATATATATATATATATATATATATATATATATATATATATATATATATATATATATATATACAAGTTGTTTGGGAATTAAGCAGTGACTTCTACAGATTTCTTCCTCCAGGTCAATTTATAATTCCTCCTTCTCTCCCATTATATTTTACTTTATGACTGAGTTTTTTGCTCCTATTTTTTTTAAGTATGAATTTTTCATTGTACAGATTCTCCCATTTGCAACTGAGTTCATAATTATCACCAGTCATTCAACGCCTGAAACGACGTATGTGATTTATCTCAGAAATTACAAGTATTACCTAATTGTGTTCCTCCTTATCTATCCCCTCCCCTTCTGATTTTTTCAAATTGTGTATTGAGCTAGTTGATATTAAGTTGCTTTTTCTTAATTTATATCAGAAAGTAGACTGATTTTTCTATATTTATCAAGTGCTATTACTGGCTAAGTAATGTAATTTGGCATGTTAGTGTTGTGAGTGATTGTTCCAAATTTGAGTAATTGTTCCAAACTATAATATAAACACTAACTCCCAAATTTGATAGCTTATATTCTGCATACTAATAATCTCTAACTTGAGATGATCTCACCTGATAATACTACCCCTTATACATATATAATGACATCAAACCACATAAAATTTACAATCACGACAGCAATGCAGATATAGCCATCACATCAAAAGCCATGTTCATGGAACAAAATCCACACAAGCACAAAATCATAAGTACTTCGATCTTTACCGAGCTTACTATTAAACTGTAGCTTATTATATTAGTAATATTGTATTTTAGGTATATTGGTTGTATAGTGCCGTAATTATACAACCAATATACCTAAAATACAATATTACTGACTAATTGAAATTGAAGATTGAAATCAAGTAGTTTTTAGCGATTTAGCATTCTAGGCTTTGTTAAATTGTATAACAGGGGAAACTTTCTTGAACTTTTGAAATGGCTAAGGGAAAAAAATGTGAGGATGTTAAAATGTCACTTTTGAAAATGCAACCAAAAATAATCATATGACTTCCCTCCGATGAAGATGGCTCATAGGGTGCAAATGTAATCTGAACCATATGATTTTTTTTTCCTTATTTTGGGTTGTAAAACTATGCATATTTTGGATATCTTGGTTATTGTAACACTTAGCATTAAACTATTTATGCAAACTTTAGGTTGTTGATAATTGTCTGCTATTTATCGCTATTACATGTTTCCACTTATGAGTTTATAACTAATGATAATTGTCTGCTAGTTATTGCTATTAATTATTTTGTTGCTATTTAAACTAAAGATAGTGGGTTGTTGGATTTGTATCATGAATTAAAGATAATGCCAAGAATAATATGGTGGATTCTGGATACCCGAATACTGTTGGGTACATGTCTCTGGTTCGCTTGATTAGATACCACATACCGGAATATAAGAAGAGTCCACCTAAAGGGATGCTAGAACATTTCAACTATCGACATTCATCACTGAGAATGTCCATTGAATGCGCATTTGGTCACTTAAAGAAAAAGTGGAAAGTGCTTCATAATATGCCACAAATGTCAGAAAAGTATCAGATGTCTATTATTGTTGCCACTTGCACACTTCATAATTTCATAAAAATGCACAAGCTTGGAATACCAATTGGGCAACATGAAGCAAGTGTTTGTGGAAGTGTTGATGTAGGGATGTTTGATGACCATCGAAAAGCTTCCATGTTTGAAAGACGAAAAGCCTTAGCAAGGCTCATTTGGAGAGATGTTAAACTGAATGATGCACATGAAGCTGATGGTGAAGATAATAATGAAGATGAGGTGGAAGAAAATGACGAGGTTGGAGATCGTATGGAAGAAGATTATTAGGAAATTTAGAATACTCTTTTTGTTTCTTTTAATTGCTACATTTCCCTTAAATGTTCTTTTTTTTAATTGCTACATTGTTTAAACTTATTTATTTGGAGTTCTTCACCCACCATAAAGTAATACTCCCTCCGTTTTCGAAAGTTCTCCCTACTTTAACCAATTTTCTCTCACAAAATTATTCAAAATAGGAACAACAAAATAAATCGGAGGGAGTATTACTTTTCTATCTTTCGCTTCTTTCACCAAAAATTACTCTTTTTATCACTTGTCTCGCTCCCTTATTTTATATTCAATGGGTTAACAAATACCCTCCAAAAAGCTTAAAAGTGACATTGCCAAAAATAATAATAATAATAATAATAATAATAATAATAATAATAATAATAATAATAATAATAATAATAATAATAATAAGAAGAATAATAAAATAAAAATAATAATAAAAATAATAATAATAAGAATAATAAGAATATAATAAAATTAATAATAGTAATAATAATAATAGTAATAATAATAATAATAATAATAATAATAATAACAATAATAATAATAATAATAACAATAACAATAATAATAATAATAATAATAATAATAATAATAATAATAATAATAAGAATAATAATAAGAATATAATAATAATAATAATAATAGTAATAATAATATTATTAATAACAATAATAATGATGATGATGATAATAATAATAATAATAATAAAAAAAAAAAAAAATCAATAAGTTGTAGTCTGAACTGATCTGATCTGAACTGAACTGAATAAGTCTGAACTGAACTGAACTGATCTGATCTGAACTGAACTGAACTGATCTGATCTGAACTAATCTGATCTGATCTGAACTGAACTGAATTTCCATTTATTCAGTCCAAAAGAACAGAGCCTTAGCCTTGAGTTCTATTAAGTCTTTGTAAGTTCCTATAAATTTTGAACAAATTCTAATAAATCTTTTTAGTAATTCAAATAATATAAGTTTCAATGAATTTGGGTTAAGTTAAGATAACATACTAGGATTATAGGTGTCCAAGATACTAGGCGTCCTACCATCCTCCGAAGCCGCTCCTTCCACCTGTATATGGTCAACATGACATATATAGACCTATCAATAAAAACTTAACTCGAAATCTGACTTGAACACAACTTGAAAAAATTGGTTTAGACCAAATAGTTTGCAATCTAAATTCTAAAACCCATTTTGAACCAAACAATTCAATAAATTTTGGATCAAACCTGAAAAAATCCATTTCAAATAACGGTCCATAATACTAAAACATAATTCACGTTAACCACACTTATAACCCTTTTAAAAATACGACACTATATTATTATATGGTTCATAATACTATATTCTTTAAACTTACATTATGAGAGAGTTGTTCCCATAAAAACTCTACGTACCCTACTACTCTATCGTATCCAACCCTTTTAAAGCCGAAGAGTTTTCTCTGCCTTATAATGTAAGTCTGAAGAACTAAAAATAAAAAACTAATGAAAAACTTAACGATGATTTAACTGAGGGGTACAATATAGAATAAAAAAAATTCAAAGCTAGAATTTGAAAAGAAAAAAATATTCATAATATACCGTAGAAAATAGAAAAATACATGGGTACATTATCATAAAAAAATCAAGAAGATTCTCTTTATAATATGTGATTTATAAAAGGTTGAACCTCTTTATAATATGTGATTTATAATATAATAAAAGGCAACTATAATTAGAATAAAGTTTGTTGTAATATGAAGTATTATATTGTTTAAATTTACAAGTGTAATTGTGGAAGATGGAAAAGATTAGAGCATAGGGGAAATTAAAGAAAAAGGAAAAAAGAAAAAAGAAAAAGAAAAAGGAAAAAAAGAGAATGAACAAAAGTAGATAACTATAGACAACAAAATGTTACCCAAGTCATCGAACATGAGACCTCCGTGTTCTTCAGAAAAGTGCTTCTACCACCGCGGCAAGCAGATTTCATCAGTAACACATTGCTAGATTTTGTATATATGGTGTTTTTTTTTCTCCCAGCCTATTTTTTTTTTTTAGGGGTAGCGTATGCTACCCCTTGTTACTTACTAGATCCGCCCCTGATTTCAACCCAATCTTATTGCATTTTATGCGATGATATGAGATCTAAAATGGTTTTCGTTGGACTTGAGCATCATTAGTATGGTTGGATTTGGTTGTGACTTGTGAATGATTATGTTTATTACAATTTGCTTTTTAAGACGTAAATTTTGTATATATCAGTAAATGTTGTGTATCACATTAAAAAGTGCAAATAAAATCTCTTAACTAGTAATGTCAACGGGTAGGATCTGGACCGGATCCTCTAGGATCCAGATCCAAATTTGTTTTTCAGGCATGGATTCAGATCCGACCTGGATTGTCCGCTGGATAATAAAATTGAGGATCCAGACCCAATAGGTCATACGAATACGGGTCCAAACCGGATTCTAACCTATTTTCCTCAAACGACCCTAATTTTCACAATAATTAAAGATTCTAAAGAACAAAACAACGCCGGCGACGCGCGACGACTGCTCGTGGCTTCGACTGATTTGACTGCTTGAGGGAGTTCTCTGCTTTGTGGCTCGTGACTTCGACTGATTCGACTACTCATGGAGTCGTGGGCTCGTGGCTCGGTGATTGGCTCGTGGAGTCGTGGCCGGAAGAAGTGAAGAGAGGGGAGTGAAGAGAGATAAATGAGGGAGTAACGGCTAGGGACCTTGAGGAAATTAGGTTTAAGGTATTTTAGGGTTTTGAGTTTTAAACTTTTAATTATGTATTTTAAAATAACTTTTAAAAAACGGGTAAACGGATCTGGGCCTAGGTAATAATTTAGGACCCGGTCCAGATATGTTTTTAAAACCTAGGATCTAGATCCTACCCGAATTCGTCGGGTCCAAAATTTGAGGATCCTGATCCGCTAAAACGGATCTGGATCCACAGCTCCAGGTACGATCTATTACCCACTGACATCCCTACTCTTAACCCTTTGGATTAACCCGAACTAAAGGGTTCTAGGCCTTGAACTATCATTACTCAACCCAACACGAAAGTATCCTGGTGAGAAATTAACCCAAAACGTGGAATCATCTAAAAGATGATCAATCTGTTTGAAATTCCTCTATCTGGAACTTTATACATATAGATCTAGACACACATACATGATACACCCCACTCACACCTCCCTACATACACAAGATTGCACAAGAAATCATCTTATGTGAGAGATGAGGATGACTTCGGGTCACGCCACTTCTTATTTAGAGTAACGACCATAAAAGATTCGAGTAAAAAAAAGAAGTTAGAGCCACGTCACTTCTTATTACTTATGGTCAAAACCGTCCTTGTAAGGACTAATATGGAAGCGTTGTAGCAAAAAACAATATAAACAAATATAAGAAGCGAAAAAATAAGAGCAATGACAAATACAAATTTAACATGGAAAACCTCCCACTTAAACCTAGCACGGGTAGAACTAGCATCTTACAAGATCTAATTCCACTAGGATCAGGAAAACACAAAGTTAGCGTGTATTTTTATATTAGTTCCACTAGAATCAGGAAAACACAATTGTGACCATAAATTAAATTGTCATCATTCATAATATTGGTGTCTAGCATTCATAATATTAAATTGTCATCATTCATAATATAAGATCATAATGATGACAATTTAATTTTCTAATACAAATAGGCCAAAATACTTATATTTACCAAAATTATAAATAATGGTGTTGAGTTACCATTATTCATAACAAATGTAAAGTGCTAAAAACAAGCTCGTGAAGAGTTGACCTGATATGCAGAAGATCCGGCCCCGAAAATGAAGTCAGGAGGGAAATCAGCTTTGGTGTAGCCAAATCCAGAACATGGTTCTGGAGCTATCAGCAGGTTGAGAATCACATATAGACATAGTAGTAACATTGGATTGAAGGGGGAAATTCTAATTAAGCTCACCATTTTCTTGATTGATCAACTTTTATTTACGGAGACTTTTTGTTTTACATATATGCATTTATATATGATAAAAGGTAATCACAATTAGTTAATTATTATTATTATTAAATGACACTAATGGAGCTCGTGTATTAGTACTTAAGTGGTCTCGTGTTACGAACCCCATGTATAATATTCCTATTGTCCACTTTCCAATAAACCAGTCAAATGAGATACAGATACATCCATACAGGCTACAGCTGATGTTTCATTCCAAATATTGTTTATAGAAGTATAAGATAAGATGTGGACTTTTTCTTGTGGAGCCATTTCCTTCAATTTTGTCCAATTCCAAAGTAATATCCATTCTACCCCGGACATTTAAATTTACCAACATCTTAGAGGTGTTTAAACTTTGAAGACTGTCGAGAGATCGTGACCCATAACAATTTTATTATATAATTAAGCAAGTGGTTCTTAATGATGACAAAATAAATATGAATGCAGGAAAGAGAAAGATGAGAGCACTGAAAACGAGAGGAATCTTTTTGTATTTCTCCAAAGTTGATTCTGCTGAATACATTCCTTGTTCTTATACTACTTGCTAGCTACTACAAGACAAAACTAGGAAGATAGTAGGAAACTACCAACTAGGAAATTACTAGGAAGCTACCTAGGGAGAAAGACACCTGGATTGAATGCAATACATCTATTACATCAGCAAGTAGTGGGCCTGTACAAAGGCACATGATATCAAAGACCAGCAGTGGCCCATAATAGCAGAACATGGATCATTGATCTACTAATTTCATCACTCCCCCTCAAGATGGTAGTGAAGTAGAAGAGTGAGCTCCCATCTTGACTAAGAGCTGCTGGTGTTGAGCCACAGGTAAACTCTTTGTGAGAATGTCTGCCAATTGTAGATTAGTAGGAACATACCCAGGTTTAATGACATTTTGAGTCACCTTGTCCCTGATGAAGTGGCAATCTACTTCAGCATGTTTAGTGCGTTCATGGTGAACTGGATTCACTGCTATGGAAAAAGCAGCTTGATTATCACATTTGAGGGTGACAGGAGCAGTAGATTTAATTCCAAGTTCCTTCAGTAATTGAGATAGCCACACCACTTCACAAGTTGTGAGGGCCATAGCCCTGTACTCAGCTTCAGCACTTGACCTAGCAACCACCTTTTGCTTCTTGGTTTTCCATGAGATAGGTGAGTGACCAAGTAACACACAGAATCCAGTTATGGATTTTCTAGTAATAGGGCATCCAGCCCAATCACTATCTGAGTAGGCAGTGAGAACTGCTGCAGAGTGAGAGGCAAGAAGCACACCTTGGCCTGGAGAGGATCTGAGGTACCTTAACACCCTCTTTGCTGCTTGCATATGAGTGGTGGTAGGTTTTTGCATAAATTGACTCAAGGTGTGAATGGTGAAAGCAATGTCAGGCCTAGTAAGGGTCAAGTAAATGAGCTTGCCCACTAGGTGCTGGTATGGAGTAGGGTCTTTGAGGAGTTCTCCTGAATCTGGGAGAAGTTTGATATGTGAATCCATAGGAAGTTTTAAGGGTCTCACATGTATCATGATAAACTCCTTGAGCAAACTAACACATACTTCTTCTGGGACAAGAAGATGCCTTGCTTTGTTCTGTCAACTTCAATTCCCAAGAAGTACCTGATATCCCCCAAATCTTTCATATGGAATTGAGTAGCTAGAAAGCTTTTAACTGATTCAATTGCTGCAACATCATTTCCAGCAAGCAACAAATCATCCACATATGCTAAGACAGTCACAAATGAAGATCCATCTTCCTTGGTGAACAATGAATAGTCTGCCTTGGATTGATTGAATCCATACTCTTTCAAGGCTGTTGAAAGTTTAGCAAACCACTGGCATGGGGCATGCTTGAGCCCATATAGGGATTTTTCTAACTTGCATACCAACTCAGGGTGTGCCTCCTTGTATGCTTTTTCTCTCTGACCTGTTACCATCTCACTGCGAGGTCCAGGGTACCCATGTGGCATTTTCATGTAAACATCTTCTTCAATATGGCCATGAAGAAATGCATTCTTCACGTCCATTTGACAGACATGCCATTCCTTAAGAGCAGCAGCTGCAAGCAATGATCTCACAGTTGTGAGTTTTGCAACAGGTGAAAAAGTTTGTTCATAATCAATCCCTTTCTTCTGTCTATTACCCAATACCACCAGTCTAGCTTTCTCTCTCTATAGTGCCATCAGGATTAAATTTGGTTTTAAATAACCATTTGCAACCAATAGCTCTCTTATCTGCAGGAAGAGCTGTGATCTTCCATGTGTTGTTATTTTCTAAAGTTGTCAGCTCCTCATTCATAGCTTTCACCCATTTTTCACTCTGAACAACATATTTAAAAGCAACATGATCTTCTACTTTCATCACTTGATTAACAAAAGCAGTAAAGGCATATGATGCTTCAGACTCCCCCACATTGGTGACAGGGGCTGCTTCAGGCTCCCCCACACCACCTGTTCTTGTCTTGGTGACATAGTCTAACAGCCATGTTGGAGGTTTAGAAAGTCTGCTAGACCTTCTTAGCACAGGTGCAGGTACAGGCTCAGTGTGAACAGGCTCAGTGTGAACTGGAGATTGGGTGTGAGTTTGAGTTTCAGTAGGTTCAGTTGTAGGTGTTTGTTGTTGTGAAGGGCTGTGAGGCTGGGTTGTGTGAGGTTGGGTTGTGGCTGTTTGGATTGTGGTGTTTATAGGTTCAGCATCATAGTCAAAGTCACAGAGGGTAGTATCAATGTAGGTTTGGCTATTAGATGTGATGTTAGGCACGGTTGTGGGTAAAGGTTCAAGATAGTTTTCTCCTGCATTTTTGTTGTATGGAAACACAAATTCTATAAATCTTACATCCCTGGAGACAAAGACTTGTTGAGTTGTCAAATTCAAGAGTTTATACCCCTTTTTCTCACTTGGGTAACCCAAGAACACACATGAGACTCCTTTTGATGCAAATTTATCCCCACTTCTTGCTGGATTACTAGCAAATGCCAGACATCCAAAACATCTTAAGTGATTATAGTTAGGTTTCTTTCCCACAAGCTTTTCATACGGTGTTGCATTTTTTAAAACAACATTAGGCAACCTGTTTATAATATGAACAACTGTCAACACACAATCACCCCAATAACTCAAGGGTAGACATGCTTGCATTCTTAGAGCTCTAGCCATTTCTAAGACATTTCTATGTTTTCTTTCAGCTCTACCATTCTGTTGTGGTCTGTCCACACAGGATGTTTGGTGAATGATCCCTTCTTGAGCAAAATACTCTCTACAAGGCCCATCATCAAACTCAAGGGCATTGTCAGATCTTATCACTTTAATAGATTTTCCAAAGTGATTTCTAGCAAATTTCCCAAACATTTTGACTACTTCCAGGCTTTCAGGTTTGAGTTTTAACAAATACACCCAAGTAGCTCTGGAAAAGTCATCAACCAATGTTAAAAAATATCTATGTTTGTTTCTTGTATTTACCCTGTAAGGCCCCCAAATGTCCATGTGTATGAGACTAAAAGGTTCAGATGCCATAGATTCACTCAAGTTATATGGCAGTTTAGTGAATTTTGCCATAGGACAAGTTAAGCAAACACATGTAGATTCATTAACATCATCCTTAACACAACCAATCAGTTTCCATTTTTTCAAATGTGGCATGCCCAAGTCTATTGTGCCACAAGGCATATTCTTCTTTCCTACTTTTAACATGATTAGCATACTTTACACAAGTTTGAGGTGTGCTAATCAATTTTCTTTTCTCTACAGCTCTTTCTACAGCTTTATTTCTATCTCTTCTCTATGCCTCTGCTAAAGAGTAAGATCTTCTCCTTTCTTCTTCTACTATCTTCTCTCTTGGCTCATCCACCAGTAAGTACAGACCATCCTGCACTCTTCCAACTCCCTTAATCTTCTGAGTAACACAATCCTGAATCACACAAATATCATTATAGAAGGTCACTTTGCAATTGTTTTGCAATATCAACTTGTTTACAGATAACAAGTTGTGTTTGAATTCAGGAACACATAGCACTTCTTTCAACACCATGTTATCTTTCAGTCTCACCTCTCCTGTGTGAGATATGTTTACAGTTTCTCCATTAGGAAGATTAATCCTAGGTCTCTTAGGACTTTTGACAGCTTTATCAAGCAAGTTTATATCAGACACCATATGGTCAGAAGCTCCTATATCAATCACCCAATGTTTCATTTTAACAGAAGTAGTATAACATGTAATCATACCTGCAAAGCTACTGTCAAGCTCTTCTTCTGTTTCTGATCCAGGTTTTGATGCAGATGGTAGAAGTTTTAAGAGCTGCTCAATCTGATGTTGTGTGAGATTCTGAGCACTCTCACTTCCTTGAACTTGAGCATTTCCAGCCATTTTCTGCCCTTGGTTCCTTCCTTTACTCCATTTGTTCCCTTGAGACCACCCCCCTTCTTCTTTGCCTTGATTTTTCACCTATTTCTTGTATTGTGGATGCCATTTTGGATGACCTTTAACATACCAACACTTGTCAGCTGTGTGATTCTTCTTTCCACACACACTACAATTCTTCTGTTGCTGCTGACCCACACTATACATTGCTGAGGATTCTAGGCTTAAGTTAGAGAGACTCAAGACATCTCTCTGCATCTCTTCTTGCTGCAATGATGCACAAACTTCTTCTACAGTGGGAAGAGGACTCTGAAGGAGCAGTTGACTTCTCTGAGGACCATACTTCTCATGAAGTCCATTCAGAAATTGGAAAAGTCTATGCTCCTCTTTGTATCTGTTGAGAGTTTGTATGAAGTTATTTACCTCAGTATTAACTTCAGTGATGGGTGGAAGAATGTTGAGAGCATCCTGTTCTTCCCAAATACCTCTCATAGCAGCATAATACTTATGGATCTTGGCATCATTCTGCTTTGTTTCATAGATATCCCTCTCAATCTTGTACTTTCTTGAGCCATTTGTAACATTGTACATGGCTTCAAGGTGTTTCCAGACCTCTTGAGATGTATTGAAATACGGTATGGTCTTCTTAATGTGTTCAGACACATAACCATGGAGCCAAGCAATGACCATGTTGTTACATGTGTCCCACTGGTCAGCTTTCTGCGCATCTTCACTCTCCTTCTTTATGATACCAGTGACAAAACCCAACTTCCTCTTAGCTGCCAGGGATATTTCAATAGACCTTCTCCAGGCTCTATAGTCATTTGCTCCTTAAAGCTTTTCAACTGAGATAGAATTAGGACCATCAGAAGGGTGGAGATAAAGAGGATGTTGTATATCAGAAAGGCTGATCTTTTCTTTAGACATTATGTCTTAGAGAATGAAAATTTCAAAGTACAAGATGAATATGGAAGGAAAAATGAACTGGAGGAATTTTCTAACGATTCTTCTATGAAATCAGGCAGTCATCTTGTTACCTGCTTTGATACCATGATGACAAAATAAACATGAATGCAGGAAAGAGAAAGATGAGAGCACTGAAAATGAGAGGAATGTTTTTGTATTTCTCCAAAGTTGATTCTGCTGAATACATTCCTTGTTCTTATACTACTTGCTAGCTACTACAAGACAAAACTAGGAAGATAGTAGGAAACTACCAACTAGGAAATTACTAGGAAGCTACCTAGGGAGAAAGACACCTGGATTGAATGCAGTACATCTATTATATCAGCAAGTAGTGGACCTGTACAAAGGCACAGGATATCAAAGACCAGCAGTGGCCCATAATAGCAGAACATGGATCATTGATCCACTAATTTCATCACTTAACAATTTTATCATTCTTTTAATAATTTTGAACACAATGTTAGGAATACGTCTTGTAGGCGCTAACAAATCAAGCAATCGAAGTATAACATACGAAGGAATTAAGAAATCAAAGCAATAAATAACACAAAAAGATTTAAAGTGGAAACCCTTGAATAGGGAGAAAACAACAAACACTGACCTAGGACTTTGAATATGAGATGATGATACAAAGAGAATTCTTTAATCTCTCTATACTCTCTAACCTCTCTCTAAGGTTCTCTAGTCTCTCTAGATTTAAGAATAATAATCTCACTCAGCATACAATGAATAAACGGCCTCAAACATATTTATAGTAGGGTTAAAACGAAAACCTAATGTAATAGGAAACCGAATCCGAGTAGGAAAACAAATTAAATCCCGTAGGTAAGGAACACCACGGCAAGGCCGTGGCCTTCCTCTCAAGCCACGCCCAACCCGTGGCCTTGAGTTGTACAAAGCCCCCCAAGAAACGCATAGTCAGTGAACACCACGGGCAGGTTGTGGTGTTCATCCAACACCACAGGTAGGCCGTGGTCTTCTACTGTTCATGCTTTAATCCATTGTTGTACTTCCCCAAATGCTCTAGCTTGGCGCAATATTATAGCTCGAACACAACACACACACACGATACAACAATACATCGTTCCTTCACCTACTCGCTTCATAATTCATATTCAACACACCTTACAATCTCCCACCTTGAAGATCCTTATGAATGAAGAACACAACCCCAGTGAATATGTATTCATGGTCTCAACTTGTCATCATCACTCTCTATACGTCACCTAGTGCAGAACCACTTCCTACTCACATAGGAAGCAACACCGAGGCCTCACTCGACCTCGAGTCTTCATCGTCACAACACGAACCATAAGGACTCTTCATAGTTCTACGAGCATCCCGACAATGCTCCCACCCGAACAAAACATCCTTCTCAAGGCTCAATTTCTCACGCACAACACTCATGTGTGCCTTCTTCACCTTGTTCGTTCCACGATCCACTTTAGCCGAAGAGACACCGACTTTACCATCACGGTTCCTCTTCACAGGCCTACTGTATACAAACTTTTGACCGAACGACACTCTTTGTAAAGTTTTTTTATCCCTTCCTTAACTACCTTTGTCGTGTTCCCCATGGTGTACATTGTTCCGCTTCTTGCCTCTCGAGCTACTACCATAGCACTCTTAGCAACTTTCCAGCAGGAACCACCCTCGAACACTACCTTGTAGCCGTACTTGTCAAGTTGACTAATGATATCAAGTTTTTCATCAAATCAGGGATAAACTTGACATCCTTCAACTCAAACACGTCCCCACTTGCAAGCTTCATGCTCACATCTCCCTTGTCTTCAACCTATAATGGTTTATCATCTGCAAGGTACACTTTCCCGAGTTACTGAAATTTTAGATTTTGAAACAACTCCTTGCAGGGCGAAGAATGAAACGAAAAACTCGAATCTAAGATCCATGAACCAGTTGAGCTCTCTCTGCACCGCTTACCACCAAAGCATCAGAAACATACTCCGTTATAGAGTTCGTCGAAGCATCACTCTCTTCATCACTATCTTGATCCTCCTTCTTTTTCTTCCCCTTATCGGTGTCTTTGGAATTCTGGCATTATCTCCTATAGTGACCTTTCTCGCCACATTCCGAACACTTCGTTTCTGCCTTACCAACTCTTACACTGCTCTTTCCCCTGGACTTTCCCCGCTTAGTTCTCCCAAGTTGTCTCCTCCCTCTACCCTCAACGTTGTATGCTCTACCGGATGACTCCCTAAAATCCTTACGACGAGTACTCTCACTCAACATCAAATCCCTAACATCATCCAACTTTAGTGCTTCCTTCCCTGCGGAATTACTAATAGTAGCAACAACAGTCTCCCACTCTTTTGGTAAAGAGGACAACAAAATCAAAGCTTTTACCTCATCCTTAAAGGTAATTTTCACAGAGGCCAATTGACTAATAATTTTACTAAATTCATTAATAAATTCAGCAGTAGATTCACCATCAATCATCTCAAGTTCAAACAAACGACGCATTAGATATACCTTATTCACAGCAGAAGGCTTCTCGTACATGTCTGAAAGAGTCTTGATCAACCCCGCCGTTGTTTTCACGTCCTTGACATTAAAAGCAACACTCTTTGCCAATGTCAATCGAACCACACCTAGTGCTTCCCGATCCAACGTTGCCCAATCTTCATCTTTCAATGCAGCAGGCTTCTTTACCGACAGAGGTTCGTATATTTCTTTCTGGTACAAATAATCCTCAATCTGCATCTTGCAGAAACCAAAATCCTTACCATCGAATTTATCGATCCTCACCTTTCCGTCATCCATTATACTTATTCAACACGATCTAGCCGCACAACGATTCAACCTAGCTCTTGATACCACTTGTTAGGAATACGTATCGTAGGCGCTAACATATAAATTCAAGCAATCGAAGTATAATATACGGAGGAATTCAAAAATCAAAGCAATAAAGAACACAAGAAGATTTTGAATTGGGAGAAAAACCACGAACACTGCACTAGGACTTTGAATATGAGATGATGATACAAAGAAAATTATTTAATCTCTCTAGATTCTCTAACCTCTCTCTAGGGTTCTCTAGTCTCTCTAGGGTTCTCTAGTCTCTCTAGATTTAAGAATAATAATCTCACTCAACGTACAATGAATAAACGACCTCAAACATATTTATACTTGGGTTAAAACGAAAACCTAATGTAATAGGAAACCGAATCCAAGTAGGAAAATAAGTTAAATCTCGTAGGTAGGGAACACCACGGCCAGGCCGTGGCTTTCCGCTCAAGCCACGCCCAACCCGTGGCCTTGAGCTGTAAAAAGCCCCTAAGAAACGCATAGTCAGTGAACACCACGGGCAGGTCGTGGTCTTCTACTGTTCATGCTTTGATCCATTGTTGTGCTTCCCCAAATGCTCTAACTTGGCGCAATATTGTAGCTCGAACACAACATACACACACATGGCACAACAATACCTCGTTCCTTCACCTACTCGCTTCATGATTCATCTTCAACACACCTTACACACAAAGCATGGTGTCGTTAATCTTTACTTTGATATAAGTGGTGACTTGGTGTAGTAAGAATCAATTTATGAATAATTTTTTTATCATTATATCTAGCGTAGCTAAAAGAATATGAAGTTCTAATCACATTATTAAGAAACATTATTATGCTAGATTTAGAAGGCAGTGTAAGCTATATAATGATACTCGTTCAAAATACATTAGTGAGTATTTAGTTAAGGCTGAGAGTTGCAAAATACTCCAAAATCAAGAATTAATTTCGAAAGAGGCGACATATGACGTATCGTGCATATGTGGAGTCTATTTTTTGTTTTAGAGTGCGTCTTGGGTGTAACATGTTACACCATAACTTATTGTGTAACATGCATAATGGCATAAACTTCAACAAGAATGACATGTACTATACAAATAATGACATGAATCTCATGTCATTTATTTCATGTCATTTGAGTTTATTTTACAAAACAAGTGGTAGTTTGTGGGTTGTTACACCATAAATTATGGTGTAACAGTTATACCCAAGAATTTTCATTTAATTTATTGGTCATTATATACAACATTAATTGCCACTTACATAACCTTAATTTAATTAACTAACCAAATTCTGAATAAATGAGAAAACTACTGAAATCACTTATATTACAATCAAAGGGACATTGAACGTTTCATATCAAAGTAATTGATCAATTTCATAACTAATTATTTATTCATTGAGTGCGTTTGGATGTAACTTATTGTGTAACAAAATCTCACATGTGCAAACTAATATAATTGTTTCATGTCATTATTGAACTTTTTTATATTATTATTGATGTGTTTCATATCATTTCGGAATTGTTTCATGTCATTCATAATTCATGTAATTATTGGTATGTTTCATATCATTTTGAAACAGTTTTATGTCATTTTTAAACTGTTTTATGTTATTGTTGGTATGTTTTATATCATTTAGAGTTCTTTTCCATATCAATTTGGAATTGTTTCTTGTCATTTTTAAATATGTTTAATGTCATTTTTTAAATATGTTTCATATCATTTAGAGTTTGTTCCATGTCATTTTGGAACGGTTTCATTGCATTTATAAACATCTTTCTTGTCTTTATTGGTATTTTTCACATCATTTGAAACTGTTTCATGTCATTGTTAAATTTGTTTCATGTCTTTGTTGGAATATTTTATATCATTTAGAGTTTTAGTCAATGTCATTTTAGAACCGTTTCATATTAAACATCTTTCATGTCATTATTGATATTTTTCAAATCATTTTAAAATTATTTACATGTCATTATTATATATGTGTGATGTCATTTATAAAATCTTCCACAGTTCCTGCTAATTTCTCCACACTCCAAATTTCGTCCACACTTTTAATTTTCTCCTAATTTTGTCAACACTCCACTCACATTCAATCCCATCAATGGCGAAAAAACCTCCAACCAAATCGAAAAAGACAGAGGGGAAAAAAGAACCCTAGCAGTTGCAGCAAATCAATCTCAAACTCCACAGAGGAGAGAGAAAATAATAAAAAGCCGAATCATTCAACAATGACGAATAACTTGGCCTCGATTTTCGGTACAGATAAAGATAGAGTGAATTATCCTTTCTACTTCAAGATCGGAGCATACAGACATGGCAATCGTCGTTCCAGACTCTACAGAAAGCCTAGCATCATTCCTACTCTTTCTCGGAACTCCGTGTTGATTCATTCTGAGATAGGGAATCCTACTTTTTCTTTCCTTCTCCTCCAAATAGAATCTCTCGATTATTCGAAATTTCCATTTTCAATCGTCGATCTCGAATCCTGAGGTTCTGGCTATACCTTATTTTGCAACTTAATGGCATCGGAGGATGTGAAGATGATTGAAATGAAGGTTGTGGGGAGGTGGCTAAAAGGAGGGAGATTTTAGGTTGGCGATTTCATGTTGGAGATTTAGAGTATTTATGTAATTTGATTCATGGTACGTTAGTTGAAGTCGCTTGGTTAAGGTGACGTGGGTTAAACAACATAGGATATATGTTTTTGTACTGCCTTCGTGGCTCCAATGGATAAAAAAAACATAGGATATATGTTTGCTAGATTAGGAGCGTCAGTTCAATGATGGAGAGTTCGTTCTGGATGGCAAGACCAAGCAAAAGATCGAGCAATTAAGTTCCTGCCAAAATGGAGCTTAAGCTCCATGTTAAAGCGTGCGCTCCGTGTTGGAGTGTTCTATTGGGGAAAGGGACGGGTCTTGGTGATGTTTCTAGTTTATGCGGTTATGTTCTCTTTTGACGAAGTAACTGCGGTTTCCTAGCACTTACTATATATATCAATATATGAGAACTTCTCTTATATTAATGTTTTAGTGGAAAAAACGTGTATTATCTTCCTTGCACAAGATTTAGAATTTCATCAAAATCAGCTTTCAGCATCTCAAATCTCACAATACACTTGTTCCCATTTGACAGTCTTCATAGCGAGCGTGAAGATTGTTGTTCTTCTTTATATCTCGAGAGTAGATTCTATGCAACCCATGCTCAAGTGTTGGGTCGGAATATTACTTTTGGGAAAGTGCAATCATGCCTAGAAGATCGATATTATTACCATCTTTTAGGGCATGTTCTCTTCGCCATAAAACAACTGAACTGAACTGATTGCAACTAAACTGAACTGAACTGAATGCAGCTGAATTGATCTGAATTGAACTGAACTGAATTAAATTATAACTAATAGTAATGATAATAATTTAGGAACTGAACTGAACTGATTGGAACTGAACTGAACTGAACTGATTGTAACTGAACTGAACTAAATTGAACTGAAAATAAGCTAAGGAGAACAGACCCTTAGACCCTTGTCCACTGTAATCAATCTGACATTTCACACATGTAAATGAGTTGTTGCACCATCACTTGTGGTGTAACAGTTATACCCAAGAATTTTTGTTATTTATTGGGTATTAACTTCCTAATGTATATTTTGGAGGTAATTCAACCTAATATTTTTTAGAGACTTTGCATTAATTTATGGGTTCACTCAGCACGCGAAGAAGAAATGACAAGGTTCCTTCCATTTTGGCCTTTTAATTGGTTCTTTTCTTTATGACGAAGTTTTTTACATGATCTATGTCATCATATCGTTCCTTTTTTGAAAGTCAAAATTATACTTCTTCTGTTTCACAATAAGTGAAACACTTTCCTTATATGGCATATTCACAATAAGTGAAACCAAGCTGTAAATGGCAAAAAAACATTGTTGGAACACAAGGTGACACTCAAGAAGGAGGGGGGGGTTGAATTGAGTGGCTAAATCTAATCGATTTTCGTAAAAACACCCTTATGGCACAGTGTCATGCACTTTGTTATTCACTCGTAAAATCTCCGATTTATGTTTTTGCTCAACCGAAAATGAATCAACCAATAAAACAATGAAATCAAATAATAAAACACTGGAATTTAACGTGGTTCAATCTCACCTCTGAGATCTACGTCCACACAAACTACTCTTTTATTATTTGAATCGTAAAATATCAAACTCTTGATACAATTCGATTCCCCCACTACTAACTCTAGTAGTGCTCCCCAACACTTAACCCTAAGTGTTGCTACTCTCCTATAATATAAGAATTACAGAAAGAAAGATTCATCAAAGACGTGCTTCTTATTCAAGCAAATAGAGGATCGTTACAAGCTTTGTTTAGAAACCTTAACTTACTAGAACTCTGTGCCGTACACTGTGCTCTGGGAGTCCGTTTTCAGCTCTCAAAATCTTTCTCTCTCCAAATCTGAAAACGTGTTTTGCTATAATGATTTCTACCCCTTATATAATTCAATCAACTGAATAAGAATCCTTCTCCAAAATGTATTATCTTTTTGAACAATTTTTATTCCTAAAATAAAGGGATAGAATTCTTTTCCTATTCAAAATCCAATTTTATCTTTTATAAAAACTGATTTTTTTCTTTTCCTTATAAGATAAGGATTCCTCCATATCTTATGCCAACTATTAATCAGATTTTAAATCAATTTTTATCCAAAAATCTTTATCAAAATCGTTTTCTTTAAAAATCAGTTTTTCTTTTTATAAAACATTTTATCCGAAAATCTTTACAATAAATATTTTCCTTTCAAAACTAATTTTCGAAATTAAAAACTCCCCTTTTTATATTCTTTAAATATAGACACATGAAATTAATATAATTACCTATTTTCTTAACTCTAAGAAAATAGTTAACCATCCTAATTTCATATTTCTAATTTAGCACAAAGTTCCAATACCTTAATTACATTGCATAAACATGACTAAGAACATAACTAGACCTAAGCTTCCATATCTTCAAGTTCTTGATCTTTCATGAACATCCAATCTTGATAGCTTTCTTAGATCACTGTTACATACATACATGTTATAGCATAAAGCGTTTATCATCATCAAAATAACATTGACTTAGAGTCACAACAAATTCCCCCTTTTTGATGATGACAAACAAATAATACTTCCCCCTCAAAATATGCACCATTAATCACATTAGGGAAAAATAACTCAACATCATTCACAAGTAACATGGTAACCAAGATAACCAATTCATTAGTCTAAGTATTATACCCATCTTCCCCCTTTTTACATTATCAAAAAGGAGAGCATCAACATGTTTCGCGAGTCAAAGTGAGATATAGTCAGCAAAATAATGCAAGTAGCTCAAGCAATAAATACTAAGGATGCTGGTGCTATGTCATAATCCAACTCACAATCCGAAGTCATTAAGCAAAAAAATAATCCAACTCACAATCCGAAATTATGAAGCAAGAATAATCATGAAGGATCATGGTTGATAGCTAAGAAAGTAAGATAAAGAAAGGTAATGCAAGCTTGAAGATTTGAAATGGCAATTGGCTCAACAAGTGCTTAAACCTTTCTTTTAAAATTTTCAACTTCCGCAAATAAACATCATAGGATTTTTTCACTGTGGCACTGTGTGTGTTTCTGTGCCAGTGAACAATCTATTCCCTTCCAAATATAACTAATCTTCGGATATACTGGAATCCAAAATGATGATCTTCAAAACTTTGATAATTTTCTTCACATTTGAATTGAATTTTAGGACTTATCTAAAATAAGTGTCATACTTTTCTTTTCTTTTCTTTTCTTTTTTTTTTTATGAAGGAAAAGCAGACCATACAATATTACTAGAGTCACTCAATAAGAGATCAAAGATAATAAGTTAATTCGGACCTCATTTTCTTTTTAATGCATCTCCTGGCACTGTGCTTTGCACAGTGTGAATCAGTACCTTTCATTCTTTCACGTATTTGTGTTTCATTCCAACCTTTTCATGTTCCCCCTTAACTGATGCGTCTTTTTCTTCCATCATCTTATCAAGATGTTCTTTTCCCATAGATTATCATGAATCAAGATTAAAAGCACTTGTTGAACTTTGGAGCAATGGGTAAGGAAAAGAAGAATAATAATAGGGAAATGAAGATAAGATGAGACATATGAAAGAAAGAAATAATGAGGCACAAATGTCAAACTCATATATAGAAAATCAGAATATCGGGCTAAAGATCAAGCTTGCCATAGGAGAAAGAATTAACATTTCATAGCTCAATAATTCGGCAACTTAGGATTATAAAAGCTCATTAGTTCGGCAACATAGGATCATGACATTAGGACAGCATCATTAGACCATTACGAGTCCTTTTTATATCACGTAGACCTTTACTCACAAAGCTTCACAAAGACATGCATCAACGCTCTAATTAACATATTTAAAGGAGGACAACAAGCATAATACTCAACTAATTTCCAGATCTTAATCCCAAAGCCATAAATTATCTTGTAAAATATTCATATGCATGAAATTCAACAGAATTACCTAGATCACACAATTGGGATATGCTTAACAAATTTTTTCAAACCACTTACCAACATCACATTCTCTATGGAGTGTGTTAGGGATTTGCCGACGTTTCCAATACCACTTATTTCTCCCTTTTTTTTTGTCGCCAAATGTAACACAACTTCCATGGTAGGCTACTAGTGAGAGGAATTGAGATTTATCACCAGTCATATGTCTTGAGCAGCCACTGTCGAGATTCCATAGGCTGCTTCCTCTCACGTTTGCCTGCAAAAAGATCACTTGTTAATTTTAGGAACCCAAATCTGTTTGGGTCCCTTTTTCTTTCGTTGAACTTCTAATAAGTCTTTTCTAACCCATATTTGAGTTACATACTTTACATTTTTTGCAACACTCTTTTTCTTGACATTACAATCATCCATAAGATGTCCATTCTTTCCACAGAAGTTGCAAATCAAATATTCAGGTAGATCGACATATTTTCTTTTACGAAAGTCTCTTTCAAATTTTTTGGCACTGTGCCTTACACTGTGCCTCTGGTCTGTATTTCCGAAACCAATTCTGTTTCGATTGCTAGTTGTACTGGAGATATAGTCTAAGGCTTTTTGACCATCTAACCATTTTTCATACATTTTTCGAGCAATAGTCAATTGTGATTCTAAGAATTCAACAGAAGTGTTTAGATCGCTATTTCTTTTTCTCGAAATTTCCAAATCTCTTTTAACTTTATCAAGTTCATCACTTAACTTAGCATCATGAGGTAGCATAAGTGGAACAATTCTGGATCTTTGTCTTGATTCTTTCAACTCGGTTAACTCATGTTTTAACGATTCAATTTAATTTTCAAGATCCGAATTTTTAGCCTCTAGCACAGTGTATGGCACAGTGTTATTAACAACTTCTTTTGCGAGAGACTTTTCGTACCTTAAAGCATTTAACTCAGTATATTTCTCTTCAATAATTTTTTCAGCGAGAGACTTTTCGTACCTTAAAGCATTTAACTCAGTATATTTCTCTTCAATAATTTTTTCAAGTTCATCAGTCTTCTTCATCAGTTCTTTAAAGTCCTTTAATAAATCCTTATATTCCAATTCCAACCCAATCTTTTGCTTAGTTAAATTTTTTACTTCCTTTTTCATGATTGAAAAATCATCATTCATTTCTTGACAATCATCAATGATATTTCCAAGCAAAGTAACAAGTTGGTTTTTTGAAAGAAGATGTATTGAAGGTTTTAGAGAAAGAAGACTTACCTCACTGTCTTCAGTTTCATCTTGGGAGTTCGAACTTTTCGCCATTAGACACAAGTGAGAGTCGTCCTGGCACTGTGCCTTTCTCTGTGATGTATGTACAGCATTCAGACATAACTTTTCCTCATGGCACTGTGCCTCTAACTGTTCTTCGTCAGAATCCGAATTTCCCCAAACGGCAGCTATCATAGCCTTTTTGAATTCTTTCTTCGATTGCTCCCTTCTTTCTTTGGGCTTCTCATCATCCCATAAGGGACATTCTTTAATCCTGTGATTTAACTCTCCACACTTGAAACAACCCGAATTAGTAGCACTTTTCTTAAAGTTAGAGGTAGTGCTCTTACCTTTGAAGTTTTCATATTTTCTAGGATTGTTGTTTTTGTTCTTTTTGAGAAAATTTTTAAATCTCCTAGTAAGAAAATCAATATCATCATCACTATCACTATTTTCAATTTCCAATTCAGTTCTAAAGGCTATACCTTTACTTTTTGGTTCATTAGTTTTAGAATCTAAGACAAGTTCATGAGTCATTAATGATCCAATAAGTTGTTCTAGTGAAAGTTTAGTCAAATCTTTAGCTTCTTGAATAGCGGTTATTTTTGGGAGCCATCGATTTGTTAAACTTCTTAACACCTTTCTCACTAAATCTTCAGAAGTATATGTTTTGCCTAGAGAACGTAATTCATTAGTGATTAGTGTAAATCTAGTGAACATCTCTTTAATAGATTCGTCCTTATTCATAGTAAACAATTCATATTGTTGGACAAGCAAATCTATTCTAGATAGTTTTACCTCATTCGTACCTTCGTGGGCCAACTCCAGCGTGTCCCATATTTCTTTTGCTGTAGTACAAGCCGAGATCCTTGAGTATTCATCAGGTCCAATTTCATATTGGAGAATACTCATAGCTTTGAAGTTTTTTTCGGCTTTTGCATAGTCAACTGAATTGTAGTCGTCTTCATCCTTGTCGACCATCTTTCCTTCAGCATTTTTGGCTTGGATGAGGATTGGTCCTTTCCTTATGATTTTCCAGCATTCATAGTCCGATCCTTGGATGTAGATCCTCATCCTAGCCTTCCACCATCCGTAGTCTTTTCCGTTAAAAATTAGACACTTTGTGTGTCTATCTCGAGAGTCATCTTGCATGTTCATGACTTCTATTCTCTAGGGATGAGCCTTTCGAGAATAACCTGCTCTGATACCACTTGTTGGAACACAAGGTGACACTCAAGAAGGGGGGTTGAATTGAGTGGCTAAATCTAATCGATTTTCGCAAAAACACCCTTATGGCACAGTGCCGTGCACTGTGTTATTCACTCGTAAAATCTCCGATTTATGTTTTCGCTCAACCGAAAATGAATCAAACAATAAAACAATGAAATCAAATAATAAAACACTGGAATTTAACGTGGTTCAATCTCACCTCTGAGATCTACGTCCACACAAAGTACTCTTTTATTATTTGAATCGTAAAATATCAAACTCTTGATACAATTCGATTCCCCCACTACTAACTCTAGTAGGCTCCCCAACACTTAACCCTAAGTGTTGCTACTCTCCTATAATATAAGAATTACAGAAAGAAAGATTCCTCAAAGACGTGCTTCTTATTCAAGCAAATAGAGGATCGTTACAAGCTTTGTTTAGAAACCTTAACTTACTAGAACTCTGTGCCGTACACTGTGCTCTGGGAGTCCATTTTCAGCTCTCAAAATCTTTATCTCTCCAAATCTGAAAACGTGTTTTGCTATAATGATTTCTACCCCTTATATAATTCAATCAACTGAATAAGAATCCTTCTCCAAAATGTATTATCTTTTTTAACAATTTTTATTCCTAAAATAAAGGGATAGAATTCTTTTCCTATTCAAAATCCAATTTTATCTTTTATAAAAACTGATTTTTTCTTCTCCTTATAAGATAAGGATTCCTCCATATCTTATGCCAACTATTAATCAGATTTTAAATCAATTTTTATCCAAAAATCTTTATCAAAATCGTTTTCTTTAAAAATCAGTTTTTCTTTTTATAAAACTTTTTATCCGAAAATCATTACAATAAATATTTTCCTTTCAAAACTAATTTTCGAAATTAAAAACTCCCCTTTTTATATTCTTTAAATATAAACACATGAAATTAATATAATTACCTATTTTCTTAACTCTAAGAAAATAGTTAACCATCTTAATTTCATATTTCTAATTTAGCACAAAGTTCCAATACGTTAATTACATTGCATAAACATGACTAAGAACACAACTAGACCTAAGCTTCCATATCTTCAAGTTCTTGATCTTTCATGAACATCCAATCTTGATAGCTTTCTTAGATCACTGTTACATACATACATGTTATAGCATAAAGCGTTTATCATCATCAAAATAACATTGACTTAGAGTCACAACAAACTTCATACTTATTACAATATTGTCATTATGTAATTACCCCACCCACCCACATAACACTCATTAATTAGCCCACCCACTCACCTAACAATAATTCATTCCCCTAACATTTCCCTCCCTTTTTGACCCAACTCCACCAACCACCCATCAGATTTTTTTAAAACCTCTCTCACATTGTCGATTCTTCCTCAATTGTTCTTATTCCTCTCACTCTCTCTCCACAATAATTGAAGAACCCTAATTTCTACGATCCTCTCACATTTTCACCTCTTCCTCAACTGATCTCCTTCCCCATCTCTCTCTCTTCTCTGAAATTGAAGAACCTTAATTTGTTTTCTCTCTCACTTTCTCGATTCTTCCTCAACTGATCTAATTCCTCTCTCTCTCTCCTCTGAAGAACTTTGCGATTCTCTCTCAACTGTTCATATAAACCCTAATTTACTTGGCCTCTTTCTGAATCATTCTCACACAAACCCTAATTTATTGGGCGCCCTTTTTTGGTAGCGTTTGGGTTTTTTTCGCCATTTATTTGTAGATCTGAGATGGCCTTTAATGATACATGCGAGTTGCTTTTTGGTGAATCAATGGGATCGGAAGAAGAGTTTTGGTTGCTGCGTAAATTGGATCGGTACCATAACGATTCTTCTTATAATTCTTCTTTGAACTTGACTTATGTACGGCGAAAGTATGAAACACCAACTTCGAAGTTAAGAACGTCAGAGCTTCACTTCAGTTCTGAAGATAAAGCCTCTGGATCTGGGTTTTCTGTGAGGAAGAAAATCATCTTTGATGATTTTCGTCCCCTCAAAGACGAGATAGTGATGATGTTGTTGTACATCTGGGAGATGGTGCTGCTGTAGATCAGTCTTCCAAAGAAGCTGATCTACCTAGTTCTTCAACGGGAAACCCTAAAAAAAAGGGTTCCCTAAAAAAATGATGATGTTCCCAATGGTGAAATGTTCCTAAACTCATGTCTAATTTAATTTTTTTTTAGTTTAATCTCTGTGATATGTTGGTATTTATGATGAATTCTGATGAATTTTGCCTGTGGGTTAGGATTGCTGGTAGATTATTAGGGTTTTTTTTAGTTTATTATGGTTGCAAAAATGTTGGCTTTAATTGTGATCAGTTTGTCAGGGTTTCAGTTTTTGATGAACTTTGCATGTGGATTAATTGTTGGTATTTTATTAGGGTTTAAGTATTGCTTAACTTTGCATGTGGATTTATTCAGTTTGTTCATTTTAATCTCTGTGTTACACTGTGTGTGGCTGTGATTTGTTGATATTTATGGTGATTTTTGATTAAATTTGTATGTGGGTTAGTGTTGTTGGTAGTTTGTTAGGGTTTCAGTTGTTTTGAGTTGATTAGGATTGCAGATATGTTGGCTTTCATTGTGATTTTTGATTAAATTTGCTTGTGGGTTAGTGTTGTTGGTAGTTTGTTAGGGTTTCTGTTGTTTTCAGTTGATTAGGGTTGCAAATATGTTGGCTTTCATTGTGATTTTTGATTAAATTTGCATGTGGGTTAGTGTTGCTGGTAGTTTGTTAGGGTTCCTGTTGTTTTTAGTTGATTAGGGTTGCAAATATGTTGGCTTTCATTGGATTAGTTCAGTTGATTGTTTAGGTGTTGGATTAATGTTAGGTGATAAGGGTTTGAGACATGTGTGTGTCTGCCTGTGATCTGATGTTGGTGTCCATCTAAGACAGGTACGTCCCTAGATAGGGTGAGATGCTCACATGGCAAGGGTTTGTCATGTGTTATTCCACCTCATTTGGGTGACGTATCTGTAAATGGTGTGTTGTGTTGTGTTTAAGTCAATGTAGGTGCATGTTTAGGTTCTGTGTTGAGATTAAATTGGGGGATGTGCTGTGTTTAGGGCTGGCAATCAGGTCGGGTTGGGTCCATTTCAGGTTGACTTGATTTATATTTCAGGTCACTTACCCCTAACCCAAACCGACCTGATTCTAATTTCAGGTCGAAAACCATAACTCAAACCCGACCTCACCGATTTCGGGTTGACCCGAAACCAACCCAAAATGACCTGAAATGAAATTCAACAATACACGCTAAGTTATGAAAGTATGGGTTAATGACCTCAAATGAAATTTAGGTGATCCAAGAAATGGGCTTGGCCCAATACAAATAAGAATAACAAAAGATAGGTTGTATAAGTTATGAAAGTCTGGGTTAATTTTAGGTTGACTCGACCTAAAAATATTCCGACTTCTAAATCAGGTTATTCGGGTTATTTTCAGTTTCAAAAAGTCAACCCGAACCTAACCCATTATATTTTCAGGTCGGGTTGGGTCGACCCATTTTTTATTTCAGGTCGAAAATCTCAACCCAAACCCGGAATTTTTAGGTCAGTTTCAGGTCGGGTTATCGGGTTGGGTCAACTTTTGCCAACCCTAGCTGTGTTTATGTGGATGTATATGCATGTTTATGTTCTGTTGAGATTAATTTGGGGGTTGTGCTGTGTTTATGTGGATGTATATGCATGTTTATGTTCTGTTGAGATTAATTTGGGGGTTGTGCTGTGTTTATGTGGATGTATATGCATGTTTAGGGTGTGTTGAGATTACTTTGGGGGATGTGCTGTGTTTATGTGGATGTATATGCATGTTTAGGCTGTGTTGTGTTTATGTGGATGTATATGCATGTTTATGCTCTGTTGAGATTAATTTGGGGGTTGTGCTGTGTTTATGTGGATGAATATGCATGTTTAGGGTGTGCTGTGTTTATGTGGATGTATATGCATGTTTCAAGCTCTTCTTCTCGACTGAACTGAAGAAATTGTGATGCACAATTAAATCAATTCAGTCGGGAAGAAGAGGCTTGAAAATGGGTTGGAATATTGTGCATATAAGTGTAGATGTTAGCATGTTTGGTAAGAGTTGGTCCTCAATGATGTGAAAATCAGTACATTCTTAACACAAATTTCATAGTATAGTCCTAGCTTGTATGCCACCCAGAATAGCAGTTGATTACATTTGTAGAGGCAACATTATGGGGGAATTAACAGTGTGGGATGTCTTGTTGTATGATTGATAACACTGACCTGAGAGGTTTAATATCCTCAATGATGAATGAGGTCATTTATGATGTTTATTTTGTACAATACCTTACTTGTTAACCCCCCTACTGCCACTCATGTATGAATTTGTTATTCTGTTTAGGATGCTACTTGTTTGGTCATTTATGTTATTTGTATGGGTGATTGGGGACTTCCTGAGAGGACAACCCTATTCCTGATTTTGTTTTTAAATGGTTCCTTTTCAATGTATCACCAAATGGAAACCAAATGATGATTTTGTTTTCAAAAAGTATTCCATTCATATTTACATGTACAAAAAATGTGTTCCCTTTACAAAATGATAAACTTCCTTTACAAAAAATTGCCTCACCAAACCATAACTATCCCTGATGACATGTTGTTGCTTGGTTGGTTCTGTGTTCAGTCTTCTGTGGTATGCCTTCCTTATACTGTTCCTCTGGTCCAAGGACCATTCCATCCCACATAGGGTCTACCCCATTGACTATGTCTTGATTGAGGAAAGTCACTGTGTCATTTAACAACTCATCAGCAACTTCTACATAAGTTGGTAAATGACCAAGTCTATCCAACTTTCTCTTGCCTCTGTGGGGATTTTTGTAATTGTTCCCACTTTTACCTTCAATATTTCAGCCATGACATACATTAGGTGCAACCAAGTGTAGTTGATCAACTTGGGATCATAACTGTTATATGCATCCACCACACTTTGAACCAACTTAGCAACTGTGTCTGGGAATGTTTGGTGTTGTATAGACTGTATGGCAGCAAAAAAAACCAAGTATGGCATGTTGAGATCTGGGGATTGAGCTGGCTGTTGGATTAGGTTGATGTCAAACCCATCCTGTTTTGCTGCTTCTAACCATACTGGATCATTTGGTGCTATTTGTGGTCTAGCATTGTCCTGTTGTATCCATATTGTTTTGCAACCAAAAGGTGGCAACTTATCCCTTATTGCTGGCAGTAGTGTGTTTATTAGCATGTCCCGGATGGTTTCCCTGGTGATACTCTGCTTTGCTTTCAATTCTAAAGTGCCCCTTTCTCTGTTGTTGCTTCTTCTTTGGGCTGCCACTTCATCAATAAATGGGTATATTCCTATTTTACCATCATAAATACACAACCCATTATCATCAAAATTTGGTCTTGAAATACCCCCGATAAACATGACCTTTGTTGTGAAGTGTTTTGACTGACATGTTCTGTATGGATCTTCCTCTTCTGACAACAGATAGAACCTCTGTGTTATCTTGCTCATGAAAAACCATTTTTCATCTATGTGTATCATATTATAAAGCATGTCAAATCTTGATTTCTCTCTTACTGTTCTTGGGATTATGTGTGAGAGAATAAACTTAAATCTTGTGGTTTTGTGTTTATCAGTTAGTTTTGGTTTGATGGAGTTTGTATGGCATCTCAGAATACCCCTCTTGATCAACCTATAAATTGTTGATGGGCTAACTCCCAAAGCTGTAGCAAAGGACCTGATTGTGGTCCTTTGCTTCAGTGGGGCTCCTCTAAGTTCTTCATCCCCCTTGATGATAAACTTCCTCCCACAGTTGCCAGCCTTCTTGCTTGCAACATTGACCTCAGCCCCACTTAATTTATGTTGCTTAGCTATTCTCCAAAATTTGAACACTGTTATTCTACTAATTGCATACTTTTGTGCAACACTCTTGACACAAAAAATTTCTTGGTAAAGACAGGTCAGCATATGCTTGTGAGAATAAGTCAATAATGACCTCTCTTCTGATATTGTTTGGTACATTAGGTTTTTTTACCTAAGTTGCAATTAGTTTCATTAACAGTATTTCCATCTTCCATTTCAGTTTCTATGTCATCAGATTCAGAAAAATACCATACCTCAGCATCATCCTCAGGATCACCATCTTCATTCATGTAGGACTCCAAAAACAAAAGCTCATCAGTGTCTATGTCGCCTTCCAGATTTTCTTCATGTTCTTCTTGAAGCTGCAGTAGCTCCTCTTCACAAATGTCAAAAAAGTCTCCTACTCCACTTGATAAAATCTACTGCTCTAAGCTACCACGATCCATGGCAACAATTTAATTACAGTGATGTGTGTGCTTGTGTATGAATTTCTGAAAAAAGACATATGTGCTGTGTGTGCAAGTGAGTGTGTTCACTTGTGAAAGAAAAAATTTCTAGTGTAAGTGTGTGCTGTGTGAACAGATGTGGAAATGAGGAATTTTTTACCCTCAAAACTTGTTATATAGGGCTGTACAGTTTAATTGGTGGGAAATGCCCCCACAAGTCTCCTTTAAATGAAAAAGTGAAAAAGTTTGAAAAACTTTGCCAAAATTCAAATTTTGGTGCAAAAGTTAAAGTTCCCCCCTTTTTTGGGAGCAAAAATATCAGGTACTTTATTTAATGACAACCCACGTGCATACGCTTAAAAGTCCTAATTGCTCTATTAAAATGTGGTCCCAACTTTCTCTCTCTACCCTCCTTGGTATGTGTGCCCTTTCTCTATGTTTCACTTATTGTGAAACGGAGGAAGTATTATGTAGCAAATTATTGGTGATATAAACTCTTAGAGCATGTTTAATTCAATATTCTTGGGCTCCAATAAATGAAATTAATAATCTATTCCCTTATTCTTGTTTTGGTTCAACCCCTCTTAATCTAGTATTCATATTAGTTGGTGGTACTGGATGCCCTAATTTGTTATCTTTCCTTCTCCTTTAATTAACAAACTTTATTTCTTGGTGATAATGTTTGAATTTTTTCCATGAATAATGTCAAATGGAGTATTAATTCCTCCTATGCGCTGAACTTGAAATTAATTCCATGGATACCGTCCACGTAGGACAACGCGTCAGAATTTTAGTTTTTTAATAAAACCGCTACTCCAAGTAGCGGTTAATACCAATAATGTGAAGTTGACCGCTACTTCAAATAACGGTTATATTGTGTCCCTAAGACAAGCTATAAGGCACGTATATAAACCGCTACTCAGAGTAACGGTTTAGTACAGATCACAACCACTAAGCGAAAAGGAGGGAAGCACGCCACGCAAGCATGTTGCGTCCAGTGCACAGGACGTGTGTGGCGCGCAGCAAGCCTGCGCTAGGCGCAAGCTCCACGCACGTCCTGTGCGCTGGACGCAACATGCTTGCGTGGCGTGCTTCCCTCCTTTTCACTTAGTGGTTCTGATCTGTACTAAACTGCTACTCTGAGTAGCGGTTTTACCTTGTAAACCGTTTCCAAGTAACTTAAAGTTAACCGCTACTCAGAGTAGCGGTTTGCTTTGCCGAAAATAAAATTTCTCGTGTGCTGTCCTACGTGAACGGTATCCATGGAATTAATTTCAAGTTCAGTGCATAGGAGAAATTAATACTCACTTTGACATTATTCATGGAAAAAATTCGGTAATGTTTACCATTACATTATTATTATTATTAAAAGACACTCGTGGAAATCGTGTATTTGTACTTAAGTGGTATCGTGTTACGACTTACGAACCAATCAAATGAGATACAAATACAGCTGATGTTTCTTTCCAAATTGTTTTCAGAATGAGATAAGATGTGCACCTTCTCTTGTGGATCCAAAAATTTTGTCCAATTCCAAAGTAATATCCACCATTCCACCCTACCCCGACATTTAAATTTAGCAAAAAAGTTTCTCTCAAAAATAAAAAATAGCAAAATGTTAGAGGTGTTTAAAGACTGTCGAGAGAGGTGACCCATAACAATCTTATCATATAATTAAGCAAGTGGTTCCTAACAATTTTATCATTCTTTTCATAATTTTGGATATTAATATCTCTAGACAGGTTGAGTAGCCGTCTGATCTAACGAAGTACATAACGCCTATTTCGAGTTACAAACTCCAACATAAGATGCACAAAATTAAACAGAATGACAACTGATGAATTATGCAAAAGTAGTACTTCCTCAAATGTAAAAGTGCAACATAAGGGATTTAAACAGAGAAACACGTCTGATGAAGAAATGGATAGAGATAACTCATAATGGACATTCGTAACCCATGACAAATGGAATACTTATGTTTCTCTTCTTCTTACTTTCTCTTTTTTCTCTATAATTTTCCAAGTACATTGATGTGAGCTTACATCCACAAAGCACATAATAACTCTTAACATATTCCTCTCTTACATTTCTGCTTTCACAGTAGGCTGTGACAATTTCGTACATCTCTGTTTTAAAACAAGCGATTTACAATTTCAACTCTAACGAGTTCATACTTGATATCACCGTCTTCAGTCATTCAGACAAATCTATGACTAGTTATATAGGTAAATAGAGGTAAGAGTCATTTGTTTGTCCTGAGAGATCAAGTTCATAAATTTATAGTGGCCGCGGAAGAATGCGGACTTCAGACTTTAAAATTGCGAATGGTTCATGAGATGAACAAAGGAAAGGACATCCATAACCCAGTAACACAGCCAGCTCTTGTGAGCGTGTATATACTATTGTCATGGTGACCAAAAGGGGACCTCTGTCAAACATTTTAGAAATTCCTAAGCAAGAAAGCTAGACAAACTAGAAGTTAGGTTGTACATGTTTTTTCTTGGGAAGGTTACGTTCAACACTCACATCTTTCCAAACAGGATAGTAAGTGTCTAGCTCAAGCTGTTTCACAATATGTTCCGTCATCCAAATATATGAAGCGTGGCCTTCAATGATATGTGTCACGTCAACCTAGCAAATTCTCCATATAGGAAAGAGCAACAGTTAATGAAGGTACACTACCAACTGAAAAAAAGGAATATAGATACCGAGTACCAACACTTTCGTTCCCAGGTGCATCAACGGGTTGGATTCCAGCTAATCCTTGAGAAATTAGACTGCACATAAAAAATATTTAGATCTTTGCGACTGATAAAATGTTTAGAAGAATTAGTAGATATAGAACAAAGTTTAGAAAACTTTAGGAACAATAGAGCACAGTTATTAAACCCCAAAATATTATATATACATGGAATGTTTGATACCTCAACAAAGGTATTTAGAACTTATAGAGAAGATGTTATTAGTGTAATAAAAGGATCAGAAAAGATAGATTTAATCTCACCACAGACTATTAAAGGTCTAGTACAGGGACATAATTATTTGCATCTAGGATTAGTAATCATAGGAGTTAAAGGATTAATTCGCCTAGAAACAGGAACTAAAGCACTATTGTTATTAGTAGACAACAGCTGGACTAATAATCCAGAAAAAGCAATTATATCCGGAATGGAAGTAGATTTATCTTCCAATAGAGGATTATTTTACTGCACACCAGATCTCTTATAATCAGTAAAAGATACAAAGAATTTAAGTATCCTAATAAAGACAAAAGGTTTTGAAGGGTATGACGGAGATAATTTAGCTATAACAATAGGAGCTATAGCAAAACTTAGCAAAACAACAGCAACTAAGTATAAGCTTCAAACAGAAAAAGTAATAAAAGCAATTATGTCAAAAGGAATAAAAATGATAGAACCAAAAGTAATAGATAAAGAAATATTAGCTGGAGAAGAGTGGAAGCTATCAGAACTATTCCAAAATAAGATAAGCACACTAGTACCACAAAATAGTTATATGTATAAAGATCAGCAAGGAAGAGTTTCGGTTAGATTTGGAGAATTTGAAGATAAACCAGACCTCCAAGAAAATGAAGAAACTGAAGAAGAAAATGATTTCAGCCTATCAAACTTAGAAACAGAATTAGAAGAATTAAAGAAAATAAGAAGACAAATAGAGCAAGTAAAAATAGAGAAAGAAGATATAAGTCAAAGATTAAAGTATATAATCTTTGCAGGATGCCATAGAGACAGCATTAGGACCTTGTTTGTCAAAGAAAGTAAAAAACAAAGAGAAATAGAAATCTTAGAACAACAGCTAGAGGAAAAGAGAAATGAATTATCACTCTTCAACGAAGATGAACCCCCATTATATGATGAAAGTAACGATAAAGAAGAAGAAATATTAGACATAGGATATATTTCTAGAATAAATTAAGATTTTAGAGAAAAGGAGGAAGTATTAATTAGTCAAATACAAACTAAGTCAAAAGAAGAAATTTTTAATAGACTTTCAACTATGTAATATTAGAGAAGTCTTAGATGATATAACTATAGAACTCATGAATGACTTAGGAATGTCATACCATGAAGCAGAAGAAGAAATAAAAAAGAAGTATTGTATAGAAAAAATAGACCTAATACATGAAGGAAAATTAGGAGTAGACAGTATCCATAGGAAGCTACAGAATGAAACAGCGTTTATGGCAAATAATGAGATGGGAGAAGTATGGACTCCATCAGGGGAATATACAACAGGACCAACAGATAGATTACTATGGAAAACCCCTAGAGAATATAACTCAGCTTTTGAAGGGGCCAAAACTTATGGTAAACCCTATCAAAACATACCCTATAATCCCAGACTTTTAAACTTAGAATATGTAACCCCACAGCAATATGGTAGTCTATTGCAAAATTGGGAACAACTAGTAATACAGGAATGAACAAAAATAGCAAATAAAGAAGAAACAGACATGTTTGCTTATTTAGAAACATTCTTAGGAGAAACAGCTTATGGCTTATATATGGCCTATAAAACTAAGAACCCACAAAGACTTAACGAGATAAAAGCCTTAGGAGGAAATCCCAATAATTTTACTAGCCTCATAAAATTAATAATAATAGGAACCGTTCCAGAAACAAATACTACCTTTCAGCAAGAACAAGCTATTAGAAATCTTGAGCAGCTTACCATCTCAAAATTCGATTATATAAATGAATATTCTAGAGAATTTATGAGAAATATAGCATTAACAAAAGAGCCTTAGATGACTCGTTAGCAAATAAATATTTCCAGAAATTACCAGGAACACTTGGAAAACAGATCCATGATGCATGGAATTTACAATATGGACAATTTGCAGATTTAGGAATAGGACCAAGAGTAACATTCACTTTTAAATATTTACAAGAAAAATGCACTGAAGAGATGGCCAACCAAGAAGTTAAAAGGCAATCCTATGCTTTTTGTAGAAGAGCCATATTTACCACAAAACTATGGATATAAACCTAGATATAAGAAAAACTTTAGAAAATCAAAATGGTATAGAAAAGGGCAAAAACCCCAAAAGGGACACCATTTTAGTAGACCTAGAAACAGAAATTGTGCATGCTTTATATGCGGAGAAGAAGGGCGTTATGCTAATAAATGTCCAAAGAAAAATAGAAACATAGAAAAAGCTTATTTAGTAGAAGAAGCTGAAAAGCTAGGAATTAGTAATCTACAGGATGCAGACTCAGACGATGAATCAGTTTATAGTTTAATAGAAGAAGATGAAAATGAAATAGAATACATAATGATGAACACAGAATGTGAGCATGAGTGGATACATAGAAAGGGAATGGAGGATAAGCAGTGTTATCTGTATAAATGGTACCCAGCCATTCAACATAGATTTCAGTGTAAATCATGTTTTACAGAAGCATGCAGATTTTGCCTCCAGAGACCAATAGCGGAAGATCCATCCAAAAACATAATAGAAGTACCAGAAGCTAGTAGCTCGAACCTAGTAAATAGGATAGAATTACTAGAAGAACAGGTAATAGAAACTGTAAATGTTCAAAAAGAAAGAAAAATCACATCTATCAAATGGCTGAAAAGAAAGGTGATGTGAATGAAACACATTTAATGAACCCTTACAAGGATCCCTGATTTGTAGGAGTGCATGAAAACTCTACAGCCACTCTAGGAACCATAGTTTCAATGGAAACAACTTTGCAAACTGGAGGAATGTAAAGATTGCTCTAGGTGCCAAGCACAAGCTTGGTTTCTTGGATGAAACTTGCAAGAAACCAAGTGATAAGTCTGAAGATGTTCATAGATGGGTAAGAGAGGATTAAATGGTAAGGAGTCGGATTTTGGAAACTGTAAAGCCTGAAATTGCTGGGAGCTTGGTGTTTGTTGAGTCTTCCAAGCATCTCTGGGATGAAATTGTTGAAAGATATGGGCAAACAAATGCACCACAACTCTTTAACTCAAGAAAGAACTGTATGAGCTGCAAGAGAATGATCTTTCTGTAGGAGATTATCATTGTAGATTGAAGGCACTACGTGATCAAATAGCAAGCCTTGAAGGATTTCCCATGTGTAGCTGTGGAGCTATGGACAAATGTAGCTGTAACATCCTCAAGAAACTGTCGGAATTGGAAGCCAATAGAAGGCTGCTGAAAATTCTCATGGTCTTGAACACCGTTTACAACCTGATGAAGACAAATTTCTTCTATATGGACCCTCTTTTGCCTGTGAACAAGGCATATAACTTGGTGTTGCAAGTGGAAAGACAAAAGGAGATTCAGGAGAGTTGAGTATGAAAGTGGAAGTGAGTGCCTTAGCTGTGAACAGGTAAGAGAGAAGCTCAGGATCCTTGCAAAACTTCGACAAAAAGGATTACAAGCAAAGGAAGATGGAAAATGCAGCAAAGAGATGTGATCACCGTGGAAAGAGTAGACATTTAAAGAAGGAATGTTTCTGCCTGGTTGGTGCACTAGAGTGGTTTGAGAATTTACAGAAGGAGAGGAAAAACATGAAACAAGCAGCAAATGTAGGAAGAGAGCAAGGAAGCTGTGAGCATAACTCACCTCTTGAGGAAGAAATCGAGAGAGGAGAGTCAAGTGCAGGAAGAATGGATAGCTCTACGATCTCTGCACTTGTGCAAGAAGTTATGATTTATGAAGGCCATGAAAGAGAAGCAGAGTTACAGCAACTTTGCAGGTAAGTTGCTAGTTTCCAGTGCTACTGTATGTTTTAAGAATGATATAAATAGTTAGACTCAGGTGCTAGTGATCACATGACTGGAAATAAAAGCTTGCTTGTAAACATGAGAACTTTAAGAAAGAAGTGAAGTTAGGAATGCCAGATGGTAGTAACTGACATTGAGGAGTAAAATCCTCCTTGGTGTAGGATCCTTGGTAGATTGCTTTGTCTTTTAGCACAGCTGTAATCACTAGTTTTGTAGTCTAGTGATCTAGGTTTTTAGCAAACTGATGTATATATACCTTGTAAAGGAATATCTGCCGTTTTAACACAGCAGAATAGAGAGAATATACGACATAGAAAACCAACTGGAATTTAAAACCAGTTAACAAAACCAAAAGAGTGAACTTTCAGTTTCTTCATATCACATGAATATAGACCATCAAGCAAAGCTGTCCATTTTCATTACTCTTTTCTCACCTGACTCTCTCGTTTCTTCCAAGATGATAAAGATTAGAGAAGAGCTAAACAATGAGCCAAGTAGAGAATTATGTCTACATACTTGGAATGGAAAGCTACTCCAAGAGTCAAATCATTTGTTGAATAAGCATTGACAAATCTCCCAGATACAACCTGCAAATTGAAAGCAAACTTCACATCATGAATAACAAAAGGCGAAAGTACATTAATATTCTGATAAAAAATTTCACCAGTGGATGAACAAAATGTAGCATCATTATCTACTTAATTGGCCAATTGCTGAAAAGGTTCACTAAACTAGATCCATGAAATGGCCTGAAAACTCAAACATGGGAAATTGGGAATATCAACATCCATAAGTTGAAACAACTAAGGGCTCGTTCGGCATTACTGCCAATTTAGTTATAAAATTGTAATGGTAAATGATATAGGTTGTCTAATAAACGTAAATTTGGTCATACTTATACTACTTATGTCTATTTTGAAAACTGACAATGGAAAATTGAAAACTACTACTTCCATTTTTCATAATTCTGTATTTTGTTTTCAATGTAATTTAATTAGATTAGAAAAAACAATGTCATTATTGTAATCAAGACCAGAAAATCCTACAAAAATTGAGAAAAAAGAAAAACAGAATTTTGATTTCCGGTATGATTAGGAAAACCCTATCATTTATTTCGCCATGTTTACAGTATGATGGAAAATTATTTACTCTACAGCTAAGAACAAATGATGTTTAGAAAAGACTCAGAACGTACCTTTCTTGCAAATCTCCAATTCTCATCTTTTAATGAAATAGGTGCTCCGAGAAGAACAACCCTCTCCACAAGGCCATCTGGCACGATCCAACATTTCATTATTACTGCTAAACCCTAGATTTCAACAAATGTCTAATTTACCAAACCTTCTTCCCCCTATCCGAAAAGTTATTGAAAAAAAAGAAGCAATGAGAAGCATTTGTAGTGCCAAGTGCTGGAATCTAAGTACAAGATCAAATATTACCATGATCTCCTACTTCAGCTAGATACTGGAGGCACTTAAAAACCACACGAGCACCAACTGAGAAACCTATCAATGTAACTGGCCTGCAGGAATACAAAAGCACTGTTCAAGGAAGTCCAGCCTCATTGGTCAAGCAAGTGATGCGCAAGAAAAAATATATAAATTTCAAAACTAAATGTAAAAAACATAAATAGATCTTTCCACCTATTCCCATGATGTCCTTCCAGCAGCACCTCTGCAAGCAGCTTACCAGCTTTGTCTGATATGCAGATAAATCATGAATCAACAAAGCCCTCTCGAGAATTGGCTTAAAAATAAAACACTCTCATACAACTCACGTAATATCAACCATATGATAGAAGAGAAAAATATTAGGCAGCGCTACAAATTAACAACATATGATCAGCTTTCAGGCGTTCCATATCAAAGAACTTTTTTTGCAGTAACTGAAACAACCAACACCTTGACTACTATAGTACTGCTGTCTGCCGCCCTATATCGTAAACCCAGATCCTTCTCGGGAGGCTGCCAACAACTGGCCAGGAGGGCTCAAGTGAATACAATCTTAGCCCAGTAATTGCAGAAAGGCAGTTTCCGAAAACCTTTGATTGGAAGGCATTATATAACCTAATATATTACAGAAATAAGAAGCATTGATAGATTAACAAGTCATTTAATTTAGTTCATTGCAGCAGAAGTTAAAATTACCCAGCAGAAAATGCTTGTCAATGCAATGGTTTCCATCAGCAAGAACATAAAAGTTAGAAATTGCACAAAGATTAGCTCCAGCCTTCAGGCAAGAAAATCTGACATTAGGTATAAAAAATAATATTTGTTCACAATGTGCCTTTGGACAAGCTCAAAAAGAACCCTGAAAAAAGACGAGAAATCTCAAACGCAATACAAGATCAGAAAAGGTTCTTATTTATAGAAAGGGACATCCACTAAATTTGGCCATTTAAGTCAAGCGAGGCAATTGTGGATGTCAACTAGCTTAGTTGGTTAAAGTCTTGGGAGGTGGCGCCCAAGATCTGGGATCAAATCCCGTCTACATCAATTGCCCTTGAGGCTCTCTCTACACCAAAAAAAAATCAGGAGGCAATTAACTGATTATATGCAAGAGACCAAAGACTATGTACCCATGCCTCCTAATCCTCGCCCCCTTTTGCAACAGAAACCAGAGCAGATTATAGGTTACAGACATGCTTAAAGTTCAATGCAGGACATTTATCAAAAACCCCTGATAAAATTCGTAGGTCCTGCTAGAATTGAACCAACTGCATAGCACAGCATTTAGTTTACGCAGCTAGAAACAACCAGTACAAAACTATCTCACACAGGATGCTAGATTCTATTATGTTGGATGCTTACGACAGTTCTATATCTGCGATAATACGTCAACCAAACATAATACTGACAAAACAACCTGTCTAATGCAACTGTCTACTCGCTGTCAATAACATCAGTTGCAGCAATAAGTGCTGTTGGAACTATTGTGACAGATGCAATTAACGAAACAATTAACAATGAACAATCGACACAAGAATTAACGTGGTTCACTAACAATGTGTTAGCTACGTCCACCGGCAGAGGAGAAACGGTTTTTTATTAAATTTAGGAGAGAGTACAGGTTACAGAATGATGCGGAGGCAAAGGTTAATAATAGGGTTTATATAGTACCCTACTAATTAACCTAAACAGATGGGTCTAAACCCGAAACTAAAACAGACCCGATATATTAAATAACATATACCAAAAAGTTCAACGGGAACCGTGAGGGCCGACATCACTGTGCCAATTGCCAAGTACAGTCATCATGGCCCCCATACTCATCAATTGCGTTGTAATTTCTACAAAAAATGGTGACAAGCAATTAGTAAGTGCAAGGCGGTCACAGGTTGGAATTACATTAAGGTGCTGGGGAAAAGTCCAGGCACACTTACTTGAAGCAATTAAGTCCTGTACTGCAGTGCTAAGAGCAGCCAAATTACTGAACTCCCAGTGTAATGTATAGCTGTATATATCAGGCAGAAAATTTAACATAACTTCTACACAAGATATAAGCTTTCGGCAACATAAAGTGTAAAAAAAAAACAAGAAGTACTCCCTCCGTTTTTAAATAATTTACTCACTTCTCTTTTCAGGAGCACCAGAATATAGGGAAGAAGTTGGTGGGAGAAATGGAAAACATGGGGTTAAGGAGAGAGAAACAATTATAAAGTAAGGAGTTGTGAGTAATAAAGTAAAAGGTTATGGTGGGCCACATGTCCGAAGATTGAATAAAAGAAGTGAGTAAACATTTGTGAAACGTACCAAAACGAAAAGTGAGTAAACTTCTGTGAAACAGAGGGAGTATTTTGTAAGAGTGCTAGATTAAGGACAAAAAAATTCTTAACAAAAAATCTCGGAAAACATCTAGTGCAAATATATACTTCCTCTGTTTTTAAATAAGTGCAACACTTTGACTTTTGAGCTATTCACATAACTCACTTTCAACGTAATCTTTTATCAACATATAAAAACAAAAATAATAATATAAAATATTGTTGGATTCGTTTCAATAAATATTTTCATAATATGAACTTTTTATATTTTTTACAAATACATAATTAGAGATATTAATCGTCAAAGTTGTGCATTGGCAAGCGCAAAAGTCAAACTGTTGCACTTGTTTAGAAACAGAGGAAGTATTACTCCCTCCGTCCCTAAATAGACTTCCCATTTCCTAATTTTGGCACTATTTATAAGTAAAGAAAATCTTCCAAATTTTTCCAATATATAAGAATAAACATAGTCATGTGGGGTCTTTTTGATTTGTCTCATTGTGTGCATTACGAAAATCAAACTTTTATAATTTTTACTAATATATAATTAAAGATATTAATGACACAAAGCGTGCATCGGCAAACGTGAAAAGAAGAAATGGGAAATCTATTGGGGGAATTAAAGATATTAATAATACAAAGCGTGCATTGGCAAACGTGAAAAGGAGAAATGGGAAATCTAGTGGGGGACAGAGGGGGTATTTTACAACCACTAGTTTCCATCCTCATAAATTCAAAATGATAGCTTGTTATTTTGTTCAACAGGAGTACTTATTCACTCTAGTTTATACCAGAGATAAAACATTTTCATAAACACCATAAAGTGAAAATTCAAAATGCAGAACTGAAGGCGATTATGACGCCAACTGTAGCTCTCCAAGTTGATATTTTGAAGATGTCAGTAATATCAAGTTAGAACTAATTTTATGCATCTCCCAAGTTCAAAACAAAAGAAGTGAAAGCACATACGCTACCTCTCCAAGTTGATATTTAGGTTTTCCCAAGGTCTCACAGAGTCCGGTTCTTCAAGAACAGGTCCAGATACCATTATTCCAACTGCAAGATGCTGCCGATAAATTGTAAATATATAATTTGTGTGCAGATATCACTTTCAACACCATAGATCACTTTTGAATTTCCCCATCTACGAGCTATCAGTCATCTATTGAATGCCAGAGAGAGAGTATGAACTAAAGTGACAAGAATTTATAAGAACCTACCCCCTTCTTATGATTTTCACCAATTGCTTTAAAGTCAAAGTCTTCAATGTCTCCAATTCTTCGAGCCATCTTGCTACCACAAAGTCCAGCTCCCGGCCTCCCGCAACTGGAGTTTAGAGCCGGCAAAATACATAATGAAAGAAACATGACAATGAGGGCAAACATGAGCACCATTCCACCGAAAGTTACAGAAATAATTAGCTCAATGAACAGGGTTTGACTTTCACGCTTGCTAACGCAAGACTTTGACCATTGATATTTTTAACTATCAAAAAATAAAATTTTAGATTTTGATATTTGGAAATTACATATTCAGACAAATTTGACAAGAACCAACATGACTATGTTTTTCTTTACATATAAATCATAAACAACGGTCATAGTGGAGCAGGTCAATAGTGCAAAATGAGTATTTTAAAAGAGAACGGAGGGAGTATATTAGTGGTCTAAAACCCAAGAAAACTATGTTCAGCCAGATATGAGAGAAGAAACCCAATTCATACCTCCAAAAGATGCAGCAATAGAAATCGAACCACCAACAAATCCAACGGCTGTAGCAACTGCAGAAAATCCACCTGCACCAATGGCAGGTAACAGACTTCCCAATGTTGGAGCAACAGCCCCAAGCCCTTGAGAAATTGCAGGAGCAACTACTCCTGCAAAATCAAGAAATTGAGAGGTGAAATCCAGTTCAAACCAATTGAGATTACAATACTTTAACCACTGTCTACAGACAACAGAGATATACCTCCAGTTACAGCCAACACTGCCCCTCCAGCCAAAGCAGCTCCACCAATGATCCCTCCTTGCTTCCATTTGACCCAAGGATCACTATCATCTCTCTTCTCAACTTCTCCCTTGATTAAATCCAGTAAGGAGCAGGCCAATATCATCTCCAAAGCTTCCTATTCAGAAAACATACTCCAATCACTTAAGTAAGAGAAGACTGCAATGTGTGGTACGAATTAAGTATCAATCTTAGAAATCCTTAAAGGCTTCTTAATTAAATTTCTTCACAAAAGAAAGTAAACCAACCAGTTTGGTCCATCTGACGTCCAGCCAAGTCGCTAAAAGTCGTAAAGAAACATGATTGCCGAGAATCATAGCCCTTGACAGATTGAGAAGCATTCCTGTTGTCTTCATTGGTGCCAAGTAAGCATACAGAAAGAAGCTCGTACAGGATAGACACTCTGCGATGACAACTAAGTGATCTTGCATCTTCAACAGGTCTCTCACAAGTCTGGCTTTCACATTTATTATTTGGCTGCTCTTTGAAAGATATGTGAAGATCCCCTTTCTCTGTGGCTTCTTTACACAGAATCCCTGCAGAGTCAGAGAGTTTCTCACAGCATATAGATTCATCTTCCAACTTTTCTCCAGTATCAACAGCAGTGGCATCACGTGCCTCCATGCTAGCTACCTTGGTTTTTTTTTTTTCGACAAGCTCCATGCTAGCTACCATGGTATCAACAGCCTTTGACAGAGCAAGTTCTTTATCAGTGATCTCTGAAGTTGGGGTACTTCCATCAGAAAGTAACTTTAAGAACTGCACATATAATTAACTGACCGAGTGATTATTCTACCTTCTCAAGACAAATAAAATCAAAGTAATTCTAAATCACGTATAACTGAAAACAAATTCTTCTAAATTGCAATAATGGTAGGTGAACATAGATAAAATCTCATATGGTGATTGCAAATGGTCCAAAACTCAAATTATGTCTGATAGTACAGTTTAGGCCTTAGAAGGAGATAAGGCGAGGAAAACAAAGATAGTAATTTGTTCGAGTTGTGATGGTATAATTAAAGAACTTGATAGAAGTTCTTATCATGTAAAAATGGGTTAGATGAAATTATCATTCATATAGCATCAATGCTGCAACTAAAAAATCTTATGCAAGAAAATAACCAAACAAGCTGCAATTCATTCCCAACAACAGAAAATGGATAAGTTATGTACAACAAAGCAAAATATTAGTCAAATCTTTCTGACATCACAACATCAGCAAAGGCGTTTTTTCGTTCAGTAGTTATAAACAGTTGATTGTCAAATAGGGTGACAATTAGCTCTCCAATTCCAAAGCAGACTTGTTAGTTGTGACCCACAAAACAACTTCCCAGAAAACAACTGCTACTATTTTGTCTAAGTTGAGGACAATAATCACCCCAGTCAGAATTATGTTATTATGCCCGTTCCATCCTGATTGATTAGTGCAGATCCTTGGTTTTATGAATTTATCCAATCTTAATAAAAAATCCCCCAAAACCTATGCACCTCTTCTACATTAATCTTTATTGCACTGTATATATCCGTAATAATGTCAATATACTTCTTGGAGCACCCTACTTTGTCAACTCCCACCAAAATATCCCTTGGCAGTTGGCACCATATCGTGACTCATTAAGTTTTCTCATTATTAATTAAAATAATGCAATTCCATGATTTGTCCATGCATAGACCCAAATTAGTTCTCTGACAGAGACATCTTCTGATCTTCACCCACTCCCTAAGTCGTTTTATGCATTATATTCATCATCATTATCGACTTCTCTAAATATTATAGACTTTTTTCTATAAACGACTTCATAAATAGGGATGATGGTATGAAATTCATCAATACAGAATATCCACAATTAAAGTACTACTTCATCAGTTTCATAATATAAGACATACAAGTTTTTTAAGTTCAAACAGACTAAAGATATCAGCAGAAAAACATTAAGTCTCATATTTGTACTAAATACTTCAATATATATATATATATATATATATATATATATATATATATATATATATATATATATATATATATATATATATATATATATATATATATATATATATATATATATATATATATATATATAATCCATGATCATGATAAAAAACGGAGCAAATTCAAAAAGAGCGAAAACGGAGTATTACATACAGCACCAACGTGATGACTAATCTGTGAGGAAGTTCCAGCAGTCTCCTTCAATCCATCCCATGCTTTATCATCAACCTTCATAAACCTTTCAGAAAAAAAAATCAACCAATCTCAGAAATCAATCAAAACCCTAAAAATGTCGAGAACCAAAAAAAGAGGAGAGAGAAATACTTGAAAACAGGTAACAGCAAGCCGGAATGTTCATGAATCCAAAGATAAGGGCGATCAGATACGGAAGAAGTAGCGGAGGCGCTCATACCAGCGCCAATTGGCTCGTCGTCGAGAGACGACATTGATGAAGTTGCGACTGATTTAGGGCAAGTGCGAACAATGCAGCTGCTGCGTATCTTTGAGTTGAATCGAGAATTGAGGTTTCCATTGTTGATAGTTAGTGTGATTTTCAAGTTTCTGCGAGAAAGAAAGTGAGGAATTCGCCATTGAAGAAGCTCGAGTTTTGAGATGGGAGCGAATTTTGGGGGTTTGAAGAAGCTGGTTTTGCGACAGTTGTCTTACAAACGGTTAACGGTTAAGCGGGTGAAGGCGCCAAAGCGTTATACTCCCTCGTCCTTAGTGTCTTTTAACTTTGGGATATTATCTCAGATAACCCTGACATATAGGCTTTTTTCCCAAATAACCCTGACATTTTTTTTTTCCCAGATAACCCTAAACTTGTATTTTGTCATTAAACTTAACGGGATATCTAACGGTGTTAACTATTTTGACATTTATAATGAAAAACCGAATTTAAAAAAAAAAACAAAAACATTGATGTTCTTCATCCTCTTTCTTCTGTTCTTCATCAATCATGTCTTCACCTCCCTCTCTCTCTCCAAATCCAGATAAAGTTCAGCTCAACCTTCTCGCCACCAACAACAACTTATCAACTTATCAACCTTCAAACCCAAAAACCACGAAATCAACCATTGTTAATCCTCCATAATTATAACCTTGTTCATATTCTCTCTCCTCTCTCACAAAACTCAAAAACCCAGAAAAAAAAACCGAGAAACAACGGAGCAAGGCTCCGGCGAGGACGGTAGCATAATGCGCGGAAGAAGGCGGCGGTGGCGCGCTGGCGGCAGAAGCATTCTTTGCACTCTTCTCTCCTCTATCTCACAATTGGGCCGAATTTAATGTGGTGCGCGAGAACAAAGACGCAACAAAGAACCGAGAGAGGATGAAGATAAGACAACACGCACCAAGAAACAGGAGAACCGAGCGAGCAAGAAAGAAAAAAAACCAGACCAGAAGAACAATCAAGTAGACAGACCAATGTACATAATTTCGAGCAAGAAAAAAAGTGATTTTGGGTTCGAATCTTCTATTGATTTTGGGTTGTTCGAATTTGGGGCCTTTTGTGTTCGAATTGAGGATGTTTAGGGTTCGAATTGGGAATGTTTAGGATTCGAATTTGCGCAGTTTAGGGTTCGAATTGGGGCTGCTGGGTTCGAATTTTCCAGCAAGAATTTTCCAATTATAGTAGTATTGGTGATGGTGGTGATGGTAGTGCGGAGATAAAGAACTAGGGAAGAAGATGAAGAATAAGAGAGGCCAATTAATTTGGGTTTAATTAAAAAAAGTTAACACCGTTAGAGATCCTGTTAAGTTTAATGACAAAATACAAGTTTAGGGTTATCTGGGAAAAAAAAATATATCAGGGTTATTTGGGGAAAAGGCCTATATGTCAGAGTTATCTGATATAATATCCCTTTAACTTTTCTAAGAAGGTGATTATTATCTTATCTCTCATTTCTTGTGGAGGTCATAAAAGGATGATCCATCGAATAACATGAAAAAAAATTGTGTGCCTAAAGTGACGGGGTATGGGGTTGATTTCAAGCTGAATTCTCCGTTCCATATTAATTGCAACTATTTGACTCACATACTTACCAATGCACAATTTTGATCATTCATATAGCTAATTATTTATTAGTGAAAATTATGTAAAGTTGATATGTTGAAAGCATATATCTCGATAGATCTTTAAACATCTTATATGTTAATATTTATTTTTGATATACTAGTTAAAACTATGGTCAATATAAGGCGTATGTTGCATTTTAATATGGGATGAAGGTGGTGTTTAACCGAGCATTGTTGGGTGAGCAAGCATGGAGACTATAACATTATCCAAATTCTTTTGTGGCACAAGTTTCAAAAGGTACATAGTTGTTGGCCAAAGTAATGCCCCAGCCTATTCCAGGTAATTTGATATTAATTTTTTGAATTAAGTGAAATATTAATTTATTTATAGCTTGAGATTACAAAGGTGCTTGTAGTTTGACATTACAATTTTATTTAAAGTATCATAAAAAGCTTTTGAGAATTTTTTTAATCACAACAAACATTTCTTGCCCATGCTTTTTAGTAATAGTAGATTGTACCGTTCATTTCTCTCGTAATTTTATTACTTAAAATTTTCATAACACACAAACATTTAATAATTGAAAATGAAATTTGGTTACATCACTACTACAAAAAGCGTGTTTTCGCGACGCTTTTTAACCCATTTGGTGACGCCAAAAAGCGTCGCTAAATTTGCTTGCGACGCTGTCAAAAAGCGTCGCTAAATTTGCTTGCGACGCTGTCAAAAAGCGTCGCGCCAATTGAGTAGGTAATTCACGACGCCTAAAAGCGTCGCCATTCTCGACGCCTAACATAGTCCCTAATTGTCTCGTCGCGTAAAAGTGTCTCCATTCGCGATGACTTGCAGCACCTTGTCGCGTCTAAATCTAGACGCTTTTTGGTGTCGTTAAAAGAGAAGTTGGATTCAAATTTTAATATTTGTTTGGCAAAACTTCATGGCTATAAAATGTATTTCGATTTTTGTAGTCCCTTTTACTATTTTTCCGAATTAACAAATATATATATATATATATGAACACACACACATATGTACATTTACTCTAGAATAAAACAAACATTGAAACTTGAAGATATATAAGATAAAAAAATAAAAAAAACTTTGATCAATATATTATAAATGTATACTAATATAATTAAAATCCCTACAAATATTGCATATTGACCAAAATCCTAGCCGTTAAGTCTAATTAAAATATCCAAAGTGAAGTAGCCTTGAAAATAAGCTAACTAATAAGATCTAGCGCACTAGCAAAATAGATGACGATACGATGGTAGCTACTTTGAAGCCATCCGTTCTTGATCTGTTGCGCCTTCATTATTTTCGAGTACCTTCAAAAGGAGAAAAAAAAAACAAAAAATATAATCAGTAATGATAATATAAAAGTTTAGAGTTCGTCAAATGATCAAATCGAGAACTATATAATGCGGCTCATATTCTAAAGTAATCTTGCATTCAAATGAACTATATATTGCCTTTTCAAAGTTGGAAATGGAAATTAAAAAAACTATTTCTTCCATAATAATGAAGTTCCCTTTTAAACAAAATTTCAAATTCCTTGAGCTTTACATTCAAGCACAAGTCTGACTTCAGCAGTGTCATTCACAAAGTATTGAGCTTTGCAAGGCTTTTGACCTACTGTACAAGCAAACACGAAGGCATTGAAAGATATAATATCTCTTGAAACTGCATTATCTACTAAAGACTCAACCATGTCCTCATCAGATCGATAGTCACCTATTCCAAAAACTATCATCTTCCCAAACAAGAAACATGCAGTATGCCCAAGAACCATATAGATCCTGTTCTACACAAGTCCAAGAACAGGAAAACAACAATCAAGCATCCAATTTACAAAGCAGAACCCCTGCCACCACTACTGAAACGAAAGCAAGTATAACCAGACAACAATACACTGCAAGAATCTTCCATACTTTCAGCGCTTAGAGACCTACTTCATGACATCTTATAAGACATATTTTGAGCATTTATCAGTAATTGAACTTCATTGCACAGCTCGTCGATGATGAAATGCAACCAGCCACTATCAGACTCCAACACTAATATTAAAAACTTCCAATCAAAAGAATATTAAGCAGAAATTTCAAGATAATGCTTCCTATATGGCCGAAGGAAAGAGTGAGATATTTCAAATAGATTCACAAAAAAGACAACTATCTTCTGCTCCTATTCAGTGACAACTTTCAATTCCACAACACACACCTGGAAGCCCAACTCTAGCATGAAATGAGTAGCAAAGTATTAAACACTAGTTATATAGTAGAGAGAATGAGGGCTGACATTTCTAACATATTATGTTGTATAAGAATTATTATCTGCTCATTGCTTTTCTTGCAACTTACTACTGAGATTTTGTGAAAGAAAGAGGTGGCTTCAAATAGAAATTGCATTAATCGCAAGGCTTCTTTCGAATAAATAAAAAAGAAATAAAAATTGCAGAAAGTTAGAATATTAATCATTAGATACATATTTATCAAGCACAAACTTAGTAATTCAAACACCCATATTATATACTCTGAGTTTGGTTTTTGTAGAGCTGAACCAGACCCCTGTTTCCTTTTGTAGAGTTTAAGTATGTCAACTAATTCTACAAGTACATGGTCAAAATCCCACTCTTAGCACGAGTTTGAATAGTGTGTGGGGAGGGTTGTGAAACCAATGAAGAGGATGACAAAGGAGAAGAGGAAGGAGGTGGGGCTGACTGGTGGACGTGGCAGGAGGGGGGTCTGGTAGTGTTGGCTGGATGGGGCAGACTGGGGGGACTGTGGGTGCTGCTGTGTGGATGGTACAGGCTGCTGCACAACAGCGTGTGGGGCAGCAGACAGAGAAGTCTGCAGGGGAGTGGCTGTGGGGGAAGGCACTGTAGCAGGAGGACTGCAGGCTGATGGCGGCTGGGCACAGGGGGACAACAGTGTGGTAGTATCTGGTGAGATTTTTGTTTTTCTCAAGGGATTAATGATCGCATCTCACCAATCATTAATCATTTTAATTAGAATTGCAAGGTCAAAGTATCATTGATGAGTACGAGGTTCAAGTCACAAAAATAGGCAACGCAAAACAACAGCACAATAGGAGCATATACACAACACCACAAATGACAGTTCTACAGTAGCTCATTCATAAGGAAGGGGAATTTAGGTAAAGCTTGAAAATAGGAAGGTACCTTTTGGTTTGTCACTTCCAAGACTGCTTGTGCACAATCTAAAAGGTGCATTGAAGCCTCTCCTTTACAAACTTTACCTACTAGTTGAGAAAATTGTCCAACAAGAGTTTTGAGCAGAGAGTTGTTCTCTTGAACTTTGGCTTTGTCACTTCCAAGACTGCTTGTGCACAATCTAAAAGGTGCATTGAAGCCTCTCCTTTACGAACTTTACCTACTAGTTGAGAAAATTGTCCAACAAGAGTTTTGAGCAGAGAGTTGTTCTCTTGAACTTTGGCTTTGAACAAGCTATTTTCCTTCTTGAGAATGGACACTTCTTCTTTGTTCTCTTGGACTTGGGTGTTCAACAATCTATTTTCCTTCTTTAGAGTGGACAATTCTTCTTTATCATTCTCCATGAACACGGTCGTCTTTCGAACTCTTCCACACCTTTGCTTCTTCAAGACACCATGCACCCCGTAAATGTCTCCCTTTCGAACTCCAAGTCCATAACGTACGGGACGTTCGGGAATCTCTCCACCATACATGGTGTGCTCAAAGGCTACATCTTCAAGTTCTAAGTCAGACTTGGAAGGGTTTGCTTGCTTCAATGATTCAAACTTGGCATATGCATCATCCTACACAAATATTAAGATATAAAATGTAAGAAGTATTATTTTACAATAAACGGAAGCAAGCTTATTATTTTATTTTAATCTGTACTTATACCATAAATTCTTCTGTGAGTGTGTCTGGTAGAAAGCTTCCATCCTTTCCAATATGAGTTTTTTTCCAAAGAGTTAATAAACTCATTTTTTCTCCATGCTCATCCTCCTAATAATTTTTTTAAATGTAAAAACGATCGTAGAAAATTTCTACAAGATTAGTTACATATATATATCCCACAAAGATTTTTCCTAAAAGCTACTTTTAGTAACCCATCAATATCATCTTGACCTACTCCCTTTGCTTGATCACTAGGGAGCCCTAAGTTGTTATTCACTTGATGACTACAATGAAAAATCCAATTTTTGTAGTTCTTATAAAAACCGTACAATAAAATATGGCCTCCTACTTTTTCCAACTTAAACCATTTATTTAACTTGCAATTATTACATGGGCATCGAGTTTTTCCTTCTACAAGAGTCTCTTTAGCAAGCTCTAAGAATTTCATGCAACCATTATAATAAGCAGGATGGCCTTTTGGTAAATCTATCCAACTAGAATCCATGTCTACAAAAAAAAAAAACAATAACAAATAAGAACCGTCTTAAGAAGAAAAAAAAACATGAACATATATCTTCAAATAGTTCACATAAAACATGACCTAAACGAACTACACAAAAAACCAACATTGCTCACTCAAGCACACTTTAATTTGAATATGAATTTGAATTTGGATCAGGAAATTATAATATGAATTTGGAGACTCCCTCAAGAACACTATAATTTTATCATCTAATTTCCCGGAAAGTTTGAAATAAGAGTAAGTATATAGAACAATATCAATCAATTGGGGACAGCTTGTCAATTTTTTTCTTTTTTAATAAGCCTTAGTTAAGATATTTCACATCAATTAGAGTAGTTGTAATAGCTCACATCATTTATACAACACCCGGCTACAAGCCTAAAAATTGTCAAATCTCCTATATTTGTCGCCAATAAATACTCATAGTTCTGGTTCTAGAATTACAGGAAAAAAAAATTTGCAAACTAGAAAGATCACAAATTGACATCCACCATACGTGAGGGTGAAGCAAAAACAGGAAAGGAAACAATCAGATCACAAATGATAATAGAATCTTGCTAGTTATGACAACATGAAGCAAAAGAAAAAGACATTGTAATTGCAAAAGCTACTAATGCAGAGATAAATTACACTTTTCTACTAGTGACATCAAAGGCAAGTGATAAGACACTTGTAAACAATGATGCCATAGGAACCTTTTCCACATGTAAAATTGAACTGACTATGTTGCTGAATAGTAGGAAAGGTATCTCTCTTATTGTGCAGCACATCATTTTTTAATCTCTCTTCATTTTCGGCTCTGTGTTTCACGTTTACTATCTTACCTTGCTTACTAGTTTTGAAGTCTATACATTAAAACATTCTGTGGCTAAACGTTTACTATCTTTATTTTTTAATCTTGAAGTCCGCTATACAAGCAGATCTGATGTTAAAATTCTGGTCAGAACATACTATAAGAAGTAAAGAAAAAGTTGAAACTGAACCACTAGAATTTTGGAGCAAATGTATGATTGTCCCTCTTATCTGGGATTGACATATTGCTTAAAGCAATAGGAGGACTAGAAAGTTAAATGAAATGATACTACAAAAGAGACTTTTAGACCATTGGCAAGATCTTTAATTTTCTCTTTGAAGTCTTTTGGGTAACTTCATATTTCTTCCTAACTGATCTTCTTCTACAAAGTCCATCTAAGCTATCTGCATCACTATATAGTCAATAAGATACCTGTATATTAAGGCCTTCTTATTTAAATCACCCTTCAATAATAACATAGTATAATCTGGCTTGTATCTCTATGCCTTTCTAGCAAATCCCCTATCTATTAACATGCTACATTAAACAATTAAATCAAGGTATCAAGTGTGGTATATAGCAGTCACTTGGCCATTATGAATCTACACTGTTGCCTGGCATTGTTGATTCGCAGCATCTTGTTGAAATACTTTGTTAGGTAACTGTGCCTTTTTGCTTTCTGTTCTTTCGAACATTTGATTATTCGCCCCAATAATGCCTCTAAATGGCTCTTACTCTAAGCGGGTTAGGTGGGTCTCGGTGCAAGCGGCTACGCCCTTTTGTTTCACAGAAAAGCTATTCGTTGAAAGATTTTCGTTGGGGTCGTAATGCTGCAATATGTACTGTGGTTCTAAATTTCTCATATCAGACCCCTTTCTTTTCCCTTTCAGTCAGTGTGAATGTCAATCCTACAGTCTTCAGTCACCCCACGGTACACACACACACACACACATAAATGTGTATGTAAGAGAGATAACTTTGTGGTAATTAGATCATAACATTTCACTACTACATAATTGAGCTAATGCAACCCCTAAAAACCGTTACAATAGACCCGATAACCGTTGCAATAAAGCTATTGCAACGGTCACACAACCGTTGCTGCCCTTGCATTAGATATAATGCAACGGTCAAGGACACCTATTGCAACGACTCATTGCAATAGCAGTAAACCGTTGCAATAGTTCTAATGCAACACGTGTTTATGGTCTAATGCAACACCTATATGGTATCACATGAACCGTTGCATTACATATGATGCAACACATTATTAGTGCCTAATGTAACGCCTTTACAGTATCACGTGAGCAATTAAAACCGTTGCTATACAATGTTTTATATATATGTCATATGTGGTTAAGATTATGCCAACAAATCAATAAATTCATATGTTGACCTGCTAATTTGATAATGACGCAAAGCTGAAATAATTCCAAAACCTGCCGTTGATCATGATGACAAAAACTTAAATTTCCGAAAAATACCAATTAATATATTCAATATCATCCAATCATTCGACACTTTACAAAATGAAGTACTTATAGTACTATAGTATATATATCAAATCCTAAAAGTACTTTGATATCCAAAATATATTTGCTTCCAAGTTCCAACCTAAAATATAGTCACCAAAAATATATTTACTTTCAACGTAAATATATTCACCAAAAAATAAGATACTAGTTTCGTAATTAATTAATTCCCTAACCATGTGGCACTTGCAAGCGAGATCCACAAACCATAAACTTGTCAATTGTGTAGTTGTAATTGTTCTTCATGTGATTGATTTTGCTCTGCTTCAGGTACCTATGGAATTATGCAAAAGTTATTACAAGTATTGTTTGCAAACATTAAAATTAACTACATGAGTAATTCAACCTGTTAGTAGAGTCATGATATAATGTATAAACACTTTGTCATCACAAGATGCACTAGCAACTAACTCCTAAAACTAGCAACAATTTGAACTGCAAATTAGCAACAATTTGAACTGCAAATTAGTAACAATTCTACCAAATAAGAATAAATAACTACAAGCAGCCAACAAGCAACTCTAAACATGGGAGGTCACAGATAACATCATATATATGAACCACTCTTTAACATATCACAGCAAGCAGCTGTAATACTCCGTATTTTTGGGAGTTATTCTTTTATAAATAAGAAAATATAAAGAATAAAGAGGAAGTATATTTAATATTATTTAATGGAAAAAAAATGTAGTTTGGGTAAACCTACAGTTATAATTTAGATATACAACCTACTTTTGTACCTAATTATATTTTAATTCAGTTTTTGTTAATTAAGAAATAAGAATTTGATTTGGAAAACAAGTCCTATTAAACCTAGGTTTCTCATGCTATAAAAAAAAGAAATAAAACCCTATTCACTTTGTCATCAGCAGTTTCTTTCTTCTCTCCCAAAGAATTTTCTCTCTCCTCTCTTCTTCTCCCTCGTCACTCTTCTCCTCCTGCGTTCTTTTCCTTATTCCTCCTCGTCACACCTCTTTCTCCTCTTCCGCACTACTTCTCCTCCCTTCCCCTGAGTCTCGTCGGCTTTTGAGTCGTGTCGTGTGTGCAGCGTGCGAGGGTCGTGCTGTGTGTGTGGGGTGTGCGACGCGAAGTGGAATAGTGAGTCAAGTCGCTGCTGCTGTCGGGTCGAGCGAGGGTGTCGAAGAGTGTGCGAGCGGGGTCTAGCGAGGCTGCGTGTGCGTGGGGTCGAGCGTGACTCGAGTGTGGTCGTTGCTGCCGAGGTTGTGCAGCGAGTGGGTGCTGGGCGAGGCGAGTGAGAGCGAAGTGTGTGCGAGGCGAGGCGAGGCTTCGACGGTGCTTTGCGAAGTGTGGCTCGAGGGAGACGAGGGTGCTGTGCGGGTCGTGCTTTATGCGCAGTGTGCGAGCGAGTGCTGCATGTGGCTCGAGGGTTATGCGAGCGACGCGTCGAGGCTGCGAGTGTTGTGGTGCTGCAGCCGGAGTCCTCGTGTCGCCGGTGGTCGTCGCCGGCGAGTTGGTCCGGTATAAAGAAGATAAAATTATCTCTTTTCTTCTTTAAATTAATTATAAAATCTGATTTTGTTATTCTTATGTATCTTGGATTAAGTTTGTAATTATAAGTAAAGTATAAAATTAATAAAAGAAATCAGATTTATAATTATTGGTAGTTCTTATGATAATTTATTCTGCAAATCTGATTTTGACAATACTTGTATATGAAATTGTTTAAGTTTGTGGTGGTCAACAAAGCATAAAATAAGTTAAAAGAAATCAGATTTTGCAAGCATAGTAATTAGTTTCTAAATATGTTAGTTTCAATAGAGTTCATGAAAAGAAAGTTTAAACAACAAGAACATTTACTTATATTATTCGAAACACTAAGTTTTACATAGTTAGTTAAGCTGGTTTTATTTTAATGATATCAAGGACTTAGAACTGAATTACTTTTATTATTCGATTAGGTCCCAATTTCATAAGCGGAACATTTTAAGTAATCAGCAAAGATTCTCCGTTACAAGGTACGTACGCGTACCAGTTCAGTTGCAATTACTAGTATCATGTTAGGTTGTGATTTATTCTATTGGAACCTAGAACCATGATAGGAAACAATTGTGATTGCTGAGATTGTTTGGTAACATGATTGTGATTGGAAATCGATATGTAGCATGGTTATGTGAAATTATATCGTATCATAAGCATGATTATTGGATTTATATTCTTTGATCTATGGTGTAACAAGGATGTTACAAGAAGTAAAGATTTGAGTATTGTATCTAAGAAGGAGTGTTAAATGATTACATGTTTAATGTGGTATGAATGTACAATACTAAGAAAGGATTTTGGCAATAAACTTGTAGTTGGACTCCCTACAAGTGATGAATAATGGGGGGAGTGTGGGACTTGTTCTACACTCCTACGCAGGCCTACTGTGACGACAGTAGTGTCCTTATAAATTTTAATAACTCAAGTAGGCGGAAGGTTCCGTACGATCTTGGGGGTATGCATACTAAGGTGATGGATGTGGAACGGAACGAAACCGTATTTACATTTCATCTAATAGACCAAGTTGTCTATTAAGGATTAAGTAGCCCGTATGATTCTAGAAAGATGACGGTGCCCGTTCGATGCCAAATAAATTGTAAAAATGGAAACTAATGTTTTTGTAGAATCATGTTTAGGAATTGTTATTATTATTCTGATTATGTTTAGTGTATTATGTAACTGATTATGTACGTACTCAGCATAGCTGATTGTTTGTCATTTGTGTTGTTTGTTGACCTGTGATGAACCATTGATGTTTCAATGGGGAACAGATTAGGTATGCTGGTGATGCTGCATGAGTTCGGGCATACGGGGGATACTTTTGATTATAAACTTTTAAAGTGTTTTGGTTGAACATCCTAGAGATTGTTTATGATTTACATAGTTAATGGTTTTAAATAAAAGGGGTCAATAGTGATTCCCGAGTTGTAGTTAAGTTAGCATTTTATTTCTGCTGCAATTTAGTTTTCATAATAAAGAGTAAGTTAGTGTTTTAAATTCAATAAGCCTTGCGTTTCACCGCGGCGGTAACACTCCCAAAGTCGATGCAACGTAGTTTAGACGTGTATGGATTTTGGGGGTGTTACAAAACTGGACTCAGAGCCAAAAGTTCCTATTTTCAAAGATGTTTCAAACGAATTTTAAAATGGGTAGTATGGGATAAGAGCATATAGATTACTTTTGCGTGCATTAAATCATAGGAATGATTTTATTTGTAATGCATTTCTTGTCTTACTTGTCTGATATGTTTATTGAAAGTATGCAAATACTGTGGAATGAATCAGATGTTCTGATTATATGAAATGTGGTGTTGGTTGCTTGATTGAATTTGTGAAAGGTTCTTTGAAATCTTCGAAGTATGAATAGATTAGAAGGATGTACAAGAATAGGTGCATAGATAGTGATATTTTATAGACGCACTAAGTTAGATATTGAAATATTTTATTCCCTAAAATTTCGAAGTAGTATAATTTTCCAAAGATGTTTCAAAAAGGTATTGAACTAAAACCTTATTTCGAATATTTTAGGAAAGAACCATCTAATTGTTGTAAATATTTTGAACCTCTTTAAGGAGTTCTAAAATTGAAAATAATCGTTTTACCTCTTATATATATTTATATATAATGTATACTTAAAAACCTTTACTTCTCTGGAACTTTGGCTATTTTCTTCTTTTAATTCGCGAATAGTTTACGAGCTAGGTCCTCAGGAATACCTGATGAAATACCGAATTACGGAAGATTGGAACACCTGGGCCTATAAGATTAAAGCTGTTATGGAATATAGAACCTTACATGGAGATACTAGATTAAGGACTGAAATGGAGAAAATATACTTTATGTTGCAGTACGTCCCTAAGGAGGAACCCTACCTTTTCGTACACCGCAGATATTGGGATATATGGTTAGAAAATGGAGGTTTTAATGCAATCAAACATACTTACTGGAACCAATACCTTCCTACTGTACGACAATTCATCACTGATCTTAAATATTGTGTAAATGAATGGAGAATTCGTGAGAAAAGAAGTTGGGAGCCCTCTACCTCATCACCTCTAGTTAGAGGAACCTATCATGTGAGGGAAAGCTCGGGAACTAATGTGAATTCTGATAACCCTAGAGTTAAATTTGAGCCGCAAACGTCACCTAGAGCTGCAAAATGAGCTAGGTACCAAACTTTTGAGGATGAGTTCATACCCGAGGACTACCATATAGCGTCAAACCATAGAACTGTTATCTATATTTCCGATGATGAAGGGAATAATAGGACATTCATTACAGTGATTGGGGAAGATCATGTTGCACCTATACTTGACATCGAAAATGAGGAAGAGAAAGAATCTAATGAAAATGAGCCTGCGGAACGGGATCCGATAAATGAGCACGAAGAGCCCATACAAGAAGAAGAAGAAGAACCCATAGAAAGGAGGAACCCCTGGATGAAGATGAACCTATAGAGGATGACGAGCCTTTTTAGGACGAAGCTGACATGGAAGAAGGAATAGAAAATCCTAACTCAGATGACGAAGCTCACCATTGTAGTCCCTAGTTTCTATTGAATATATAATTAGGATTAGAATATTATTTTATTCGTTTATTTCAGTCTTAATAAGGCTTGCATGCCAAGTAGCAAATTAAAATTCTTTTTATTCCTTTATTTATTCATATTATGTTTTCCTTGGAAACAATAAATTTTACCCTTTTCAATAATAATACAATATTTTATTTTTTTGATTATTTGATGTAACGTCTTATTTGAGATGTTTATATTGCAAGTCAATAGAGACTTAACGATTGTTCGCAATAAAAACGTGTTATATGAACGTGCCAATGTGTAGTAGCTAAATAAATAAACGACTATGTGCATGTCGCTGAAACAGCCGTTGTATCATTTTTCAACGCAGAATGGTTCGTCAGGGCGGCACGCCTGATACCTCTCTGAATATCGAGCAATCGATTCGTGACCTAGTGCAGATTGCAGCTAACCTAGCCCAAGGACATAACCGGGACAGGGACTTGTCTGAAAAGGTTGCCCGTAGGAACCCACCAGTGCTGAATGGGAAAAGGGGACCCGAACAATTGGAAAACTGGGTTGGGGAGTTTGATAAGCTTTTCTTTACCCTCTCCTGTCCAGATGACAAGACTGTGCCCTTAGCAAGCTATTACCTACAGGGGGATGCCCACTTTTGGTGGACGCAAGCTAAGGACAACCTCCTAAAACAGCCTGACTTTGGGTGGGAAACTTTTAAGAAAGCCCTAAGAGAAAAGTATTACCCACCATACCTCAAAAAGCAGAAAGCCCAAGAATTTATGATGCTAGAGCAAAGGAACCTGTATGTTGAGGAATATTACCGTAAATTCATTGAGCTGATGAGATTTGCTCCCGAAATTACCCCTACTGAGGAAGCTAAGGCCTCACGCTTTAAATTAGGGCTCACCCTTGACCTACAAGGGAGACTGGGGGGAGATACCTTCACCTCATTGGACCGTATTTTTGGCAAAGCTGCCCACCTATATGCAATAAGGAAACGAGAGAAAGGAGGAAAACAAGGTGAGAAGCGAAAGGAGAATCCAAACCCCGAGATTCAGAGGTTTGAAAAGAAACACCACGGGAACCAGAACAACCAAACCTTCCAAAGAAACTTTAGTAAGGGACCCAACGATGATAACAATAACCACAACAATAACACCAACAACCGCAGACCTGAGCGTGTGTACAGGTGTAAGAAGTGCCCAAACAACCATCCTGGGAGGGATTGCGAGGGTAATAAGGTGGAGTGTCATGAATGTGGGAAAATGGGGCATAGAGCGTACGAGTGCTATTCGAAGAATAAGGTTAACCCCAACGTTCAGAAGAAAGGGAACTATGGAGACAAGCCTATAAATGGGAATGAGAATGGAGGAAATGCATACAATGGGTCAGGGAACTCTAATTACTCCAAACCATCAACCAATGCAAATAGTCAGGCACCAACTGGGAACCATGTGACCAACAACAATGATAATAAGGGCACAGGGAAGTTGTATATGATGACGATTAGCGAAGAGGAGACTCGTAGAGATGTTGTCACGGGTACTTTCTCTATCAACTCAATTCCTGTTAAAGTCTTGTTCGATTCTGGAGCATCTTGGTCTTTTATTGCCCATACAACTATTAGAACTCTAGCACTGGTTGAGTCCGAGTCAATTTCTATGCCTATAGTTATTCCGTCTGGGGATACTGTTAATTGCTCTAAGAAATTCCGTAATGTCTCACTGAAAATAGGGGAGGGCTTCTTTCCTTCCGATTTGATAGAGTTTAAGGTCTGGTTACCATCAATTGAGGATTGTTGATCAAGATATACTTAAAATTGCCTTTAGGACTAGGTATGGACACTAGAGTTTACCGTCATGCCTTTCGGGTTAACCAATGCACCTGCTGTTTGCATGGACCTCATGAATATGATTTTTCGACCCTATCTCGATAAATTCGTAGTCGTGTTCATAGACGATATATCGATATATTCAAGGAGCAAGGAAGAACATGAGGGACATTTGGGGCTTAGTTTATAGACACTTAGGGAGAACTAATTGTATGCAAAGTTTTAAACATGTTATTCGATTGCATAAAGTACCCAAAGCTCTTTCAAGGGGTAGGTGAGTTACGGGGACGTAACTTTTCTTTTAAGGGGGAAGAATGCGATAGAATTTCGCGCTTCCACCCTAAAGTTTCCTAAAGTTTGCTTAAGATTGTTATTTATGTGTATTATTGCTTATGTGACTTGCGAAAACTAGAAAATGCTTGTGAAATATTGGGACTTAGAAGTGAAAAAGATCGTCGTTAAGACTGGCTACCTCAAAGTTTCGGGACGAAACTTCCTTTAAGGGGGGAAGCCTGTAATACTCCGTATTTTTGGGAGTTATTCTTTTATAAATAAGAAAATATAAAGAATAAAGAGGAAGTATATTTAATATTATTTAATGGAAAAAAAATGTAGTTTGGGTAAACCTACAGTTATAATTTAGATATACAACCTACTTTTGTACCTAATTATATTTTAATTCAGTTTTTGTTAATTAAGAAATAAGAATTTGATTTGGAAAACAAGTCCTATTAAACCTAGGTTTCTCATGCTATAAAAAAAAAGAAATAAAACCCTATTCACTTTGTCATCAGTCGTTTCTTTCTTCTCTCCCAAAGAATTTTCTCTCTCCTCTCTTCTTCTCCCTCGTCACTCTTCTCCTCCTGCGTTCTTTTCCTTATTCCTCCTTCATACGCCCAAGTTATACGTAGTATTTACGTTATTTTGGGTGCACTTTGCTAAGGGTTTGATCGTAATTGTTAACATTCGTGTTTTATTTAACCCTTAGCGGAAGTTCGGAGTTTTGCGAGATAAGTTGTGTTAATGTCATGTATTCCGAGCTTTCAAGGTGAAATGCATTTGAGCCGAGCAAGCTAAGCAACACCGCAAGCCCAAGCATCACCGCAAGCCAAGCATCACCGCAAGCTAAGCATCACCGCAAGTATACCAAGCCTGCCCAGCAGCATCGCCCGCCCAGCATCGCACGCCTGCCCAGCAGCACTAGCCTGCCCAGCAGCAGCAGCTCGCGACCCGCGAGCCCTGTCGCGACTCGCGACACCCTTGCCCTCGCGACTCGCGACTCTTTGCCCAGCCATTTTGTGCGGGAAGGCAGCGTGCTCTTCGCGACTCGCGATCAGTGTCGCGACTCGCGATGCTTTTGTCGGTTCAGCGGCCACGTTTTGTGCGGGGTTTAAAAGCATCCCAAAACCTATTTTCAAGAGAGGACGAAGAGGAGAGCTGAAATGTAGGGGTTGGAGCAGCAAGTTTGAGGAGAGAGAGAGGATACTCCTCTCTTCATATTTCCTTCTTCATGCTCCTCTTTCCATCTTTCCTTCTTCATTCCTCTTTGTTTTCCACTTCTTTGTTTTTCATTTCCTAGTTTAGTTTTTAGAGATTTCAATGTTGGATTTGGTTTTTGCTATCGGATTGTAGCTTGAACTGTTCTTGAAGAAATTAACATGAAGCTTCAACCGTTATTGTGAGATCTTTCCTCTCTATCTATTTTCCTTGATTATGGTTCAATTTCTATGCTTGTGATCTATGATTATTGCATAATTATGCTAGGAACGTTACTAGTTTGATTGTGTAATTAATCTAATGCTAGATTTAAGAATAGAATCGGATTGTTTTATTCTTTTATCAATTTGTAGCAAACTAGGGAGTAACTTAGATGCTGATCGTCTTGGTTATTTCTTGGGGAAATTGAATCAACTGTTGAATGTTTATCGCGTGTATGACATTAGCAGGTCTATTGGTTCTCTGTGTTTATTGCTGCTATTGGATTGAACTTAGACGCTGATCGGACTAGGTTATCCTTTAGTTAGGGTTTTATAGTCACGCTGATCGTGCTATTCAACTAACAATAAGGATAATGCGAGATTAATTCTCGACAATAGATAATCATGTAAATAATTAGAGTTGAGGGTCAATGATCGATAATGAATTTAAGTGGATGTTAATCGGATTCAAGATCTTTCCATAATTGATTTCTCATCTTATTTATTTGCTAGTTAGTTTTAGTTTGTTTATAAATCTATTTGAAACCCCCCTTGTTATTAGGTTTCTCGGCCCTTAGCTTAATCTAAGTACTAATTCACGCTAAATATTAAACTCGTCCCTGTTTCCCTGTGGATACGACCCCTACTTCCATTATACTTGCTTAGTGTAAAAGAGAGTAGGAGAAATTTTATCTTTGGTTGGGTGGCGTACACGGTAAACGCCCCCTACCAAATTTTGGCGCCGTTGTCGGGGAAACGGTGTTACTTGTTTGTATTTAGCGTGATTTTTGGATGGTATTGCTTGTGCTCTTTGTTTTTGGTTGGCCACTCATATAAAGAATTCCCTTTTTGTTTTAGTTTCTAGTTTTCATCTTCCATTGAGCTCTATGTATTTCACTTTTGTATTTTGGACAAGAAGCATGGAATTCTTGTTGCTTAAACTCTCTTGGGAATGGTTGATTGAAGCTTTTGACGGTTTATTGTAAGATTTACTCTATATCTTAGTTATTGTCTAGCTTTAAATATTGATATTAATGGTCATGACTTGGATTAGCTAGGAGTACTACTAGTTGATGTTTGTTGTTGACTTAATACTAGGTTTTGGATATAATCTGATGTTATATGCTCAACCATGTTGTAGTAAGCTAGGTACTAACGATGCATTGCAAGAGTCCTTCTCAATCAATTTTGCAGGTACTTGAAGTGGAGATTGACATGGAACCACCATTGTCACACATGGAGCACAACCCAATGATTAAGCTTAAGGTACTAAGTCGAGCTAACGACATTAAACAACAGCGCTTCTCGGGAGGCAACCCGAGACCCCTTTTATTTTCTTTCTTTTCCTTTATTTCTCATCAAATTTCCACCACCACAACAAATTTTCTTTCACCCACCGCCCACCCACTAAAAAGATCCACAACCAATCTTAATCCACTTGGAACCAAAATCCACAAAAGAAAATCCGTTGGGAGGAGTTCAATAGCTAGGAGTTGGTACAACTAGAGGGTTGAGATTGTTAATGTATATTTTCGATCTCATAAGCTAGGTGCAAATCTCAAGAATTTAAAATTTTGAATTTGTCATTTGTTTGAGTGATTCGAGGGAGAGGGTTGTGAGTTGAGTTATGAGATTTGAGTTGGTGTTGTTAAGAAATTTGAGTTTGACGGATTGTTTGTCATGAGTTTTGAGCATTCGATCTTCGATTTACCCGATTTTCAAATTTCCCCCCCATTTTCAGTTTACTTTTTCTTCTAATTGTCGTCACATTGAGGACAATGTGTAGTTTAAGTAGGGGGGAGGGTATTCTCATTCTCATGTATCTATGTTGTATTTATTCTTTCAATTTGAAAAAATGAAAAAAAAAATGAAAAAAAAAATATTAAAAAAAAAAGTGATGAAATGAATCCCGCTGAGTTGAAAACCCACAAGGGCGGGCGACTCGGGCAAAATTGGGGGCTCGGATAGGTCGAAAACCCGGAAGGGCGGCCTATGCAAAAAAGGGCTAGTTGAGCGGGTGAGTTTTGTGAGCCGGAAAAAGAAGAGAGAAAAGAAAAAAAAATGTGAGAAGCTAGGATGAAAACCCGAAAGGGCTCCTAGGCAAAATGAGAGATTAAGAGAGAAGTATATACTTTGAAAACTCATTTGCCGGAGATAGTGTCATAAGGTAGAAAGCGTTTTCGGGTAAGGTTGGTGAATTCATCCTTGATTCTGTGAAGATTTGTTTTGGCTTTCACATTCTTTTGGTTAATTGTTTGTTTTTGGGAGTAAGCATGGAATTTATCCCTTTTTGTCTTTGTTCCATGGCTTGCCATTCTAAGTTAGTTGTAGTAGTAGTAGTTTGTCTTTTGGAGGTTTGGGAGAGCTGATAGTTTAGTGTGTCGTGAGCTGACATTTTGATTCTTGTTGGTGTTGTTGGTTAAACTTGTTGGTGTTGCTGGTTATTATTGTTGTCGCGTCTTTGTATTTTTCAGGTTAGCTCGAATCTAAGTGTGGGGGAGTCATTGTCCCTTACGTTTAGGTTTTGAGCAGATGTTGTTAAGATGTGATGTTGATGATATAGTTGATGGGGAGTGTAGGTTGGTGTCGATAGCTTGGGTGATGATTTATTTGGTGATTCTCACTTTTGAGTTTACTCGAGGTCGAGTAAAGTTCAAGTGTGGGGGTATTTGATACGCCCAAGTTATACGTAGTATTTACGTTATTTTGGGTGCACTTTGCTAAGGGTTTGATTGTAATTGTTAACATTCGTGTTTTATTTAACCCTTAGCGGAAGTTCGGAGTTTTGCGAGATAAGCTGTGTTAATGTCATGTATTCCGAGCTTTCAAGGTGAAATGCATTTGAGCCGAGTAAGCTAAGCATCACCGCAAGCCCAAGCATCACCGCAAGCCAAGCATCACCGCAAGCTAAGCATCATCGTAAGCATACCAAGTCTCGCCAAAGGACGTCCGCCCAAAGATCGCACGCCTGCCCAAAGCAGACTAGCTCGCCTGCCAGCGAAAGGCTCGCGACCCGCGAGCCCCTGTCGCGACTCGCGACACCCTTGCCCCTCGCGACTCGCGAGGCTGTCGCGCGACTCGCGACCCTTTGCCCAGCCATTTTGTGCGGGAAGGCAGCGTGCTCTTCGCGACTCGCGATCAGTGTCGCGACTCGCGATGCTTTTGTCGGTTCAGCGGCCACGTTTTGTGCGGGGTTTAAAAGCATCCCAAAACCTATTTTCAAGAGAGGACGAAGAGGAGAGCTGAAATGTAGGGGTTGGAGCAGCAAGTTTGAGGAGAGAGAGAGGATACTCCTCTTTCCATCTTTCCTTCTTCATTCCTCTTTGTTTTCCATTTCTTTGTTTTTCATTTCCTAGTTTAGTTTTTAGAGATTTCAATGTTGGATTTGGTTTTTGCTATCGGATTGTAGCTTGAACTGTTCTTGAAGAAATTAACATGAAGCTTCAACCGTTATTGTGAGATCTTTCCTCTCTATCTATTTTCCTTGATTATGGTTTAATTTCTGTGCTTGTGATCTATGATTATTGCATAATTATGCTAGGAACGTTACTAGTTTGATTGTGTAATTAATCTAATGCTAGATTTAAGAATAGAATCGGATTGTTTTATTCTTTTATCAATTTGTAGCAAACTAGGGAGTAACTTAGATGCTGATCGTCTTGGTTATTTCTTGGGGAAATTGAATCAACTGTTGAATGTTTATCGCGTGTATGACATTAGCAGGTCTATTGGTTCTCTGTGTTTATTGCTGCTATTGGATTGAACTTAGACGCTGATCGGACTAGGTTATCCTTTAGTTAGGGTTTTATAGTCACGCTGATCGTGCTATTCAACTAAGAATAAGGAGAATGCGAGATTAATTCTCGACAATAGATAATCATGGAAATAATTAGAGTTGAGGTTCAATGATCGATAATGAATTGAAGTGGATGTTAATCGGATTCAAGATCTTTCCATAATTGATTTCTCATCTTATTCATTTGCTAGTTAGTTTTAGTTTGTTTATAAATCTATTTGAAACCCCCCTTGTTATTAGGTTTCTCGGCCCTTAGCTTAATCTAAGTACTAATTCACGCTAAATATTAAACTCGTCCCTGTTTCCCTGTGGATACGACCCCTACTTCCATTATACTTGCTTAGTGTAAAAGAGAGTAGGAGAAATTTTATCTTTGGTTGGGTGGCGTACACGGCAAACGCCCCCTACCACTCCTTGTCACACCTCTTTCTCCTCTTCCGCACTACTTCTCCTCCCTTCCCCTGTGTCTCGTCGGCTTTTGAGTCGTGTCGTGAGTGCAGCGTGCGAGGGTCGTGCTGTGTGTGTGGAGTGTGAGACGCGAAGTGGACTAGTGAGTCAAGTCGCTGCTGCTGTCGGGTCGAGCGAGGGTGTCGAAGAGTGTGTGAACGGGGTCTAGCGAGGCTGCGTGTGCGTGCGGTCGAGCGTGACTCGAGTGTGGTCGTTGCTGCCGAGGTTGTGCAGCGAGTGGGTGCTGGGCGAGGCGAGTGAGAGCGAAGTGTGTGCGAGGCGAGGCGAGGCTTCGACGGTGCTTTGCGAAGTGTGGCTCGAGGGAGACGAGGGTGCTGTGTGGGTCGTGTTTTGTGCGCAGTGTGCGAGCGAGTGCTGCGTGTGGCTCGAGGGTTGTGCGAGCGACGCGTCGAGGCTGCGAGTGTTGTGGTGCTGCCGCCGGAGTCCTCGTGTCACCGGTGGTCGTCGCCGGCGAGTTGGTTCGGTATAAAGAAAATAAAATTCTCTCTTTTTTTCTTTAAATTAATTGTAAAATCTGATTTTGTTATTCTTATGTATCTTGGATTAAGTTTGTAATTATAAGTAAAGTATAAAATTAATAAAAGAAATCAGATTTATAATTATTGGTAGTTCTTATGATAATTTATTCCACAAATCTCATTTTGATAATACTTGTATATGAAATTGTTTAAGTTTGTGGTGGTCAACAAAGCATAAAATAAGTTAAAAGAAATCAGATTTTGCAAGCATAGTATTTAGTTTCTAAATATGTTAGTTTCAATAGAGTTCATGAAAAGAAAGTTTAAACAACAATAACATTTACTTATATTATTCGAAACACTAAGTTTTACATAGTTAGTTAAGCTGGTTTTATTTTAATGATATCAACGACTTAGAACTGAATTACTTTTATTATTCGATTAGGTCCCAATTTCATAAGCGGAACATTTTAAGTAATCAGCAAAGATTCTCCGTTACAAGGTACGTACGTGTACCAGTTCAGTTGCAATTACTAGTATCATGTTAGGTTGTGATTTATTCTATTGGAACCTAGAACCATGATAGGAAACAATTGTGATTACTGAGATTGTTTGGTAACATGATTGTGATTGGAAATCAATATGTAGCATGGTTATGCGGAATTCTATCGTATCATAAGCATGATTATTGGATTTATATTCTTTGATCTATGGTGTAACAAGGATGTTACAAGAAGTAAAGATTTGAGTATTGTATCTAAGAAGGAGTGTTAAATGATTACATGTTTAATGTGGTATGAATGTACAATACTAAGAAAGGATATTGGCAATAAACTTGTAGTTGGACTCCCTACAAGTGATGAACAATGGGGGGAGTGTGGGACTTGTTCTACACTCCTACGCAGGCCTACTGTGACGACAGTAGTGTCCTTATAAATTTTAATAACTCAAGTAGGCGGAAGGTTCCGTACGATCTTGGGGGTATGCATACTAAGGTGATGGATGTGGAACGGAACGAAACCGTATTTACATTTCATCTAATAGACCAAGTTGTCTATTAAGGATTAAGTAGCCCGTATGATTCTAGAAAGATGACGGTGCCCGTTCGATGCCAAATAAATTGTAAAAATGGAAACTAATGTTTTTGTAGAATCATGTTTAGGAATTGTTATTATTATTCTGATTATGTTTAGTGTATTATGTAACTGATTATGTACGTACTCAGCATAGCTGATTGTTTGTCATTTGTGTTGTTTGTTGACCTGTGATGAACCATTGATATTTCAATGGGGAACAGATTAGGTATGCTGGTGATGCTGCATGAGTTCGGGCATACGGGGGATACTTTTGATTATAAACTTTTAAAGTGTTTTGGTTGAACATCCTAGAGATTGTTTATGATTTACATAGTTAATGGTTTTAAATAAAAGGGGTCAATAGTGATTCCCGAGTTGTAGTTAAGTTAGCATTTTATTTCCGCTGCAATTTAGTTTTCATAATAAAGAGTAAGTTAGTGTTTTAAATTCAATAAGCCTTGTGTTTCACCGCGGCGGTAACACTCCCAAAGTCGATGCAACGTAGTTTAGACGTGTATGGATTTTGGGGGTGTTACAGCAGCACTATATGTAGCAGAAATATAAGAAGCAAAAAAGGTGAACTGGTGACGGCTTGAAGGAAAGTAGAGAGTTGAAGGTAGAGAAGAAAAGCTAATCGTGTTTTACGTTCATACTAATATGGTGGAGCAGCAATGATTTAAAGAAATTTAGCTCAAGGAATTAAAAAAGTATTGTTGATTCTATAATGGTTGGCTCTTAATACTAATTAGTATCATAAATCTTACCTGATTTAACAAGTGTGCCCCACAAGATAATTGTTGTTCACCATTCTGCTCATCGGCTAACGCCTAGTAATAGTTAGTTGCATCCTTTGCACTAGATGGTACCAAGTCGGGAACCACGAGATCTATACCTGGATTAGCTTCTCGTAGTTGTTCTACCAACCCCGTTTGAATGCTTTGTAGGAATTCTTGATATGTAGCCAGACTAGCCACATTTTGTGCCCCCTTTCTTTAGATTAGTCTTGGTCACACCTTTCCCGTAGAGGAGTGTCCACTATGCTCTGCCTTTTCTATCACTTGATTGTATGGATCCTTAGAGTTAGCACCTTCATGTTCTTTCGGATGCTAAAGTCTCCATTTGTTCCTTTCCATGAAAAAAGACTTGATATTACACATATATATATTAAAGAAAAAATATATATGCAAGGATATAGTAAATATAACTCACAATATTGTCTTTTGTTTTTCCAAAGCTTATTTTGTACGTCTTTTTTGAATTTCTCAACCTTGATTCTTTGTATACCTTCGCTTGTGAGGGTTCTTGCTTGTTTGGATCAGTTTGTTGCTGTCCATAAACAGATTTTAAGGGGATTACATATATATCCTACACATTGTCAAAAGCCAACAAGAGTTTACAGTATCCTACTCAATTCTGATTCTAGCAGTGTAGTGACACTAGCATACCGACTCAATATTTACCAAAATGAACGGGGCAGACATTAAGGACTGCTAGTAAAGATTACGAGAACATACTTTTAGCTAGGATGAGGTAATTGTAAAAATCAACTATGCATGACTTTATCACCTATGAGGTAATGCTACCTGATAATTACCAAAAAAAAAAAACTATCGATCTTTAGGGGGGTAGAAACATGACAACACCACACTTGCTGGCCAATAACAATCGGTAGCATCAACTAGATGCTTCATTAAACCACCACAACGTATGCATATCTACGCCTACAGAGAAGGAGCAACCAACAATTGATCCCATTGACGGGATTCAGATTTCAAAATGCACGTTACAGATTTACATATGTATGATAAAATGTGAAAGGATGACTTTAACAACCATCCCTTACACTGTCAGCTGAAGAAAAGAGGTCAGACCAGAAAGCTGTCCAAAAAAACTAAGCATTCAAGATTCCTAGGAGAAAAAGGATCAATATCGACAAATTTATGAGTATATGCTTGTGTACCAATATAGGGTTGTATTCCATGCCAAACTGCAGATAAATATACATAGATCATGTTACAAAGTGCATCCACAATTCATTATGTTTCCAAGGCAATACATGATTACCTGCACACCAAATCAACGATACCTAGAACCTAGTGATATCATGTTTACAAGGTGCATCTACAAGTCATTGACTTTCCATGTCAATTTCCATGAGATGTAGAACCTACTATAATTAACATGATAATCTAACTCTGATAGTATGTTAAGCAAGCTAACCTTAAAGAAAGCATTTAAATTCACTTCAGTACAAACTTGACCTTTGAATCAGAACTATCTAAGCTTTGTAAAAGAGAATTAAGCTTCGGGTGGCGCAGCAAAGCAAACTTTTGATAAGTGGCAGAGTAGTAAATGGATGAATTTGACAAGACTAAACATAAATTTTCTGCACTCCTATTACTCTTCTCAATCGTGGATGAGTGGATGACTCTAATTCCCTCTGTTTTAGTTTTAAAAAATCGATCCCCATTGCTATATGTTGCAACCGTCATATATTTATTAGTATAATTCCACTACGGTTTCTTATTTATCATGAAATGAACCAAACATTTTACATTAACCATGGACTATAATTAGAGGTACATGAGATATACTTCGCAATGGCATCTTAATCTGTGTATAACCTTAAAACAACATGTAACAACCCATAATTTTGCTCCTAGTTTTTCGCAAAAGTTTTCCCTAAAACTATTATTTTCTCTAAATTAATGATTTTTATTCTTTATAATCTTGGGAGCCGAATTATTATTTTATTATATGGCGTGCTAATGTGTGCATTATATTTATATTTATAATATAATTTATTAGAATTATTTTCATTATTAAGTATTTTCAAAGTTTAGGCGCGATTTAGGAATTTATCGATTTATCGCGTGACGGACTTTTGATGCGTGGACCTTTGATGACTTGGGCCGAAATCATCTTGGTGTACTTGGGCATGGACAGTCGGCTATGGGGAGGGAGAAGGAAGAAGTTTCTCTTCTTTTATTTCATTTCTTTTAATTGATGACTCTTGGTAGTTTGTAACCCCCATAACCCCCTAATCATTTCTCCTAAACCCTTCATTTTTCCTTGCCATAAAATTCTGATTTTTATTAAAAGAAGTTCAGCATCATTCTCATTTAACCCTCGCCATTTTCAATAAAAGAAAGAGAGGAAAGGAAGAGGAAAAGAAGAGAAAGGTTCAACGCGGTTTTTCCTTTCACACCTTCACGAAAATAACCGTAGCCGGAGATCTAATCGTTGGATTGTCTTCAAATTTGGACAGAACGTTTACAACATCTTGTTCTTAACTTTGACCAGAGAGATTTAGAATCCGAGCTTTTGATCACCGGGAATCATGGTCGGAACAGAGCAGTGCGAAACAAGAGTTTTCAACGTTCAAGAAGAAAACGCCTAGTGACTTGTTGCTACAATTATCGTTCATGGAAGACTTGGATTGCACATATTTTTTGTATTTCTTTAGACTCAGCTCTCCTCCGACGTTCCAGGTAACTAGTAGTTATCTTAGAACAATAGTGATTAGGGTATTATTCGGTATTAGATTATTACGCTAGGAATTATTTAAAATACTTTTTGAATGAAATTATTGATGAAATTTGACGTGAATATACTTGAGGCATGCTGTATGAATATTGTATACAGAAAAATAATTTTCGTCTGATTTTTAGTATTTATTTGATTTAATTGGTGTTTTGTGCGTTTTATGCTTATTTGCATGATAATTATTAAACGAAGGTTAAAATTGCTGAAATTATTTTTTGTGGATCATGTTATATGTGTAATATGTATTCCATGCCTTAGAATAATTTTTTTCCTACTGTTTACCTGTTTATTTAATTGATATATCTGTTTTTGCATTATCGTTTCTGTCAGTATATAAATCATAAAAATTATTTCTGGAAGGCGAAAAATTCATTTCTTTGTATATTATGTATTTCCGTGAGTTTATTCATGTTATGTAAATTTTTGGTAATTTTTGGGCGTTTATTTTTATTTTTAATTATTATATTGGCTATATTGAGTAATCTGTTAATTAATGTTTAAAAATACTTTTAGAGTACGAAAATTATAAATAAAAATTGTACCATGTCAGTAGAGCCATTAGGGTCGTATGATAATTTTTTTGTGATTTTACTGCTCGAACTTATTAGTTTAATAATTATTATTGGGTTTTTGTTGTGAAATTAAGGATACTCTTTTAAATTATTTGAGAGCTTGTTAATCAGAAATAATTTGTAATCTATTATGTTCTTGGTTGCTGATGTTCAGTAGGTTGCATTAAGTATTATTGGGTATCCTTATGTTTATGTTTGATTTATGAAAGAAAATGATTAATTGTTACTACTCTTTTATTTAATAAGCCTTGGAGATAATTAGTGATGTATTTTTGATTGAATTGTTGGTGCTGTAAAAACTAGTTTAATATCATTGTTGATGTTTAGAAATATTCAAGTGTTTATTGTGGGAGACATTTGTTGAAAGTTTGTAAGTTATTATTTTTGAGGAATTATGAAGAGTTGTTTTGATGAATTATGGGTATAAGGTCGGGTGGCATCCCTTTTTGATGAATATTTTAAGAAGAATGATACTTTGATGATATGCATGATTTTATTTTGAGATAAGAATATCCGGTGGGATAGATGTAGTCCCCGGTGAAGAACACGCCAACCACCTGGTTTGCGAACTAGGGAGTACACACGGTTAATTGTTGTCGTCCGAGAGGTCAGGGAGTTCTGCGTGTTCTACCCTACATCGGGAGTTTGGCCATTCTTAGACACAGACAGTGGGGAACGTAAGCCCATAGACTGACCTGGAGATTGCGATCTGACAAACCTTAGGAAGTGAATTGCGATTCACTGGCGTTCGGTTTCTGACTCAATAACTTGTTTTTTTTATACTTTTATTTTTATAAAAGTACTTTTGAGATGATTTATTTATTTTTATCCAACTCACTTGCTATTTATTATTCATTTGCGTTATTTGTGATTTATATGGAAGTGGATGCATATTGTAGTTGACTTGACTTTATTATTTCCTTTCTTATTAATCTATGTCTGAATTGTACTTTGATTTCTTTTGTTCTGGGAGAACTGCTAGTTACTCCCCACTGATTGTGGATTGTTGTTATATATTTTGCAAGTTATGTTGATGGGAATCTTCTTTGGTTTTGGGCTCGGGTTGAGTTGTGAGCATTAAAAAGCTAGATGTTTTAGGCCTAGACTATTAATTAGTTTGAGAGTCAGTTTTCTCTTTTAGATATTACTCTAATTAATTTAAATTATATATACTATTTATTTATGTTGGTTTTATCACTTAGTTATTTAAACGCATTTCTTGTAGTAGTGACATTCCCAGAAGACGATGTTTCCGCCATCGTCCTATTAATACTATTATTATTTCTTGTTTTCCGCTTTGAAATTCTGGGGTGTTACAGTTGGTATCAGAGCAAAACGCTCCTAAACTCTGAAAAAGAGTTGCTAATGATTCTTTAGAATTATTAGTTAGCCATAGGAGATAAAATTTATTTAGAATTAAGTTTAGTAGTTTCACTATAATGAGAGTGTGATGGGTAGAGTAAGTAAAGGGAATCCTTATGGGATTGTGGTGTGCTCTCATGCTTATGGAGCATATGTTATATGTATAGTTACTTGTATTATTGGTGGAATTAGTCTACCAAGTTTGCTAATCTTATTTGCAGGGCCTCTTACATGTAATTTTTTTTCTCTTTTATCATAGTGCGCAGCGAAAACGAAGTAATTTATAGCCTTCTCGGTTTAGTTGTGTGTTTAATTTATTTTGTATTTTGCAATTTAAAGATAAACTTTAATTTTATTTTAATATAGTCTTGTGTGTTGCATTGCATTTATTTTATTTGCTAGTTGCTTGATAGTATATGTTATTATGTGAGACAGAATATATTTTCTGTTCTTTTTCAATTAAGTGTTGTTTTTATGTGAGTACTACGTATTTGTCTTATTATTTACAAAACTTTATAGTTTGAGTTTATATTCCAAATTATATTTTAGATCTTTGAACTTAATAAATTTTATACTTATGTTAGAGTTATTTTCTGATTTTCAAATTTTGTTATTGTTAATATTTTGACATACTCTTTTGAAAAACGTTTAATTTCAATTGTTTTATAATGGTTTGGAAAAAGAAAGGGGTTATGAAATTGTCTTTCAAGATATTCTTCAAATTTCTCTTACCGTCTTTGACCATCTATATTTATAAATATTCTCCTTTTAATATTTTTATTTTTCATGCTAATCCTTATTTAGCCTTGAATTATGGTAATAAGTTTTGTAGTCTTTGAAAATGAAAGTACTTTAATGAGTTGTCTTGGTGTTAGATTGAAGTGTAGACGCAAACTATTTTGTTTTAAAGGTTAGCATTCAACAACTTTTACTTTACTTACTAATTTACTTTCCTTATTAGCATTATATTTTTTTTCAAACTCAAATGCGTGAAAGGATCTCGTTTACTATTTGTTGTTTCTTGTTTAAATATTTAGTGCTTTCTCATTTCATAGCAAAATTTTGGTTGTTTTCATTACTTCTTATTTAATTCTCTGATTTTGACTGATCTGTTTTATATTCTTTGAAAACGAAATTTATATACTCAGTCTAAATTTTAAACTTGTTTGAGTTGATATTAAGTCATAATGGGTGATTCCTTTGACTTGTATGTCAATTTGATAAGTCTAAGTTTTAAACTTGTTTGAGTTGATATTGAGTCATAATGGGTGATTCCTTTGACTTGTATGTCAATTTGATAAGTTGACACATTTTATCTATTTGATTTAATTTCCTTTTTGAGTCGACATTAAGTTTATATTGGGTGATTCCGTTAAACTTTAATGTTGATTTGATAAGAAGGCTTTCAAATATTTTTTTGTTGATACTAGGTTGCAATGGGTGGTTCCATGCACATTTGTGTCGACTTGGCAAATTTTATAATTGTTGTTAATAATTTATTACTTTATCGCCTATTTATTATTAGTGTTTTGTCGTTGTGAAATTTATTTTAAAGTGTACAATTTCTTTTGCGAACTTTAATTTTCATATATATGTTTAGGAGGACGTACGCTCTTATAACATATGTCATGACTTGTGTTCGTAAGTGCTATTTTAATAAAGCAGCTAGCTACTCTTTATTAAAGTGTTCTTATCTCTTTAAGTGGAGTATAAGCCCGTGTGGTTACCTCTATTTAAATTGGTTTGGCTATCTATTTACGAACTTTTTCTTCTTCGTTTCTTTTCTAAAAATATTTATGTATGGTCGGATTTATTCTTTTATAATTTTACGTAAATATTTATTCCTGCTTCTTTTGCAAAATTACCTATAGCTTATTGTGCAAATGTTTTTACCTCAAACTTTCTACTTGTCTTTGGTTCTTTCACATTGTATAAATGATGGTTGTTACCATGCTTCTTTACTGTACAACTCTTTTGGTCTTCCAAAATAAAATATATATATTATTTGAGTTATCAAATTGTTATACCTGCAAAGTTGTTTAGTTCTTAACTAAAATCCATCGATTTCTGTTTTCTTAATGTTCTTTATCTAGAGTATTTTCTTTTGTCTCTTGGTTGTTTTGAAGTTTCGAGGACGAAACTTTATTTAAGGAGGGGAGATTGTAACAACCCATAATTTTGCTCCTAGTTTTTCGCAAAAGTTTTCCCTAAAACTATTATTTTCTCTAAATTAATGATTTTTATTCTTTATAATCTTGGGAGCCGAATTATTATTTTATTATATGGCGAGCTAATGTGTGCATAATATTTATATTTATAATATAATTTATTAGAATTATTTTCATTATTAAGTATTTTCAAAGTTTTGGCGCGATTTAGGAATTTATCGATTTATCGCGTGACGGACTTTTGATGCGTGGACCTTTGATGACTTGGTCCGAAATCATCTTGGTGTACTTGGGCTTGGACAGCCGGCTATGGGGAGGGAGAAGGAAGAAGTTTCTCTTCTTTTATTTCATTTTTTTTTTTTTTTTTTGAGGGGAAATCCACAAGGGAATTACTTTATTAAATCATTAGAAGCTAAACAAACAATAGAGTCCGGGAAATCATCCTCCCAAAATCTTTTACCAATCTCCATAGGTTGGAGATGAGCTAAAGCATGAGCAACACCATTTCCCCTCCTCTTCACAAACGACCAAATTACCAACTCAAAACAGGAAGAAAAAGCTACAATGTCGTCTAAAACGAGATGGAAATCACTAGTACCATAACTACTCTTTTGTAAAGCTTGGATCACTTGGAGGCTATCACTCTCCAACACCAACCTCGCACACCCATATGCTTTGGCAACCTTTAAGCCCTCCAGGACTGCCTTCGCTTCTGCCACGCGGGGATCCCATCGCGCCGTGGACTGAACTACTGCACAGCACAACAATTCGCCTGCCTCATTTCTTCCCGCCACACCCACACCTGAACCCACCTCCCCCAACATCCCTGCGTCCACATTAAACTTCAGCAGCCCATTTGTCTGGGCCTGCCAGTCAACCGGGTGCAGCACCCCTCCAACCACCTGTTTGCTATCCTTGTTAGCTTCAATAGCCTCCTTGCAAGTTTTGTGTGCAAATGCAACAATGGCATGGGGTCAGGTTCCTCGTTTGCCATAACAGCGCTACATCTTGCACTCCAGATTGCCCAACATAAAGTCAAGAATAAACATACCTCATCATTGTCCAATACACTAAACATATATGACCACCAGTCCACGACCTTGCTGCAACCCCTCGGCACTTTGTGTTCTAATTCACCAGCCGCCCACACACTCTTCGCCACAATACATTCCACCAACGCATGGAAGCTCGACTCCTCCATCGCACCACAGCACCCGCAACCAGCATCAATAGCCGGCATTCGACGATGGAGCCCTCCTCGCGTAGGTAACACGTCTAAACATGCACGCCAAGCGAAAAGCTTGACCCGAGGGATGACCTCCGCGCCCCACACTTTCTTCCACATGTCGGATGCACATGACGTAGCTTCCTCCATACTACTCCAAACATCACCAACTAACGCTCTATAAGCCGATCGAACCGAGTAATGACCATCCTTCTCCAAATCCCAACACAATCTATCCTCCGGGAGTCTATGGCTAATCAATATATTCGAAATCCTCTCCACCTCAAAAGGTAAGAATAGTGAAGAGAGAAGATCCCTCTTCCAGCTCTTGCTAATAGGGTCAATCAGAGCTCCCACATCTGCATCCATATTCGCCCCTCCCCTAGGTGACAATATCCTCCGTGTTTGAGTTCTCGAAATCCAAGGATCAGACCATATTTTAATATTCTCACCATTTCCCACTCTCCATCTCACCCCCCGTCGGAGCACCCACCTAGCCTCCCAAATACCTCTCCAAGTGTAGCTAGGTGATGAACCTAACTCAGCTTCCATGAACGTATTGTGTGGGTAGTAACGAGCCTTTAGGATTTGTTCAACAAGGCTTCCCTGTGAAATAGTCAATCTCCAGGTTTGTTTCCCTAGTAAAGCCCAATTAAACATTTTCATATCCCGAAATCCAATACCACCCTCAGCTTTTGGCTTACAAAGTTTCTTCCAAGCAACCCAGTGGATCTTCCTCTCATTATTTTTTTGGCCCCACCAAAACTGTGATATCAGGGATCTCATCTCATCACAAAAAGAGGATGGAAACTTAAATACACTCTTCGCGTAGGTAGGGAGAGATTGGGCCACTGCCTTTATCATAATCTCCCGACCAGCTTTAGATAGAACCATCCCCTTCCAACCCTGAAGCTTCTTCCATAATTTCTCTTTCACTCCTTTAGTAATCACTTTCTTCGAATGACCCACCACAGTAGGCAAACCAAGATACCTATCATGAATATCCACCTCCCGCACAACAAGCGAATTTGAAATAGACTGTCTCCTAGACCCCGGCACCCCGCGGCTATAGGATATAGTTGTCTTGTCAAAATTCACTTTCTGCCCCGATGAAAGTTCATAAACCTTCAAGGCTTGTTTAATTGCCTCTGCATCCTGCAATGAAGCTCTAGAAAAATAATACAGTCATCAGCAAAAAATAAGTGATTAACAGAAGGAGCTGTAGGAGCCAACTTGATGCCCTTCAGAGAGCTATCTTCCTCCGCTCTGCGCAACAGATGAGAAAAGATCTCAGCACATAGTATAAAGAGATATGGGGAGAGTGGATCTCCCTGTCGAATCCCTCTATTCGGAGTAAACTCTTGGGTGGGTCTCCCATTCACCAACACAGAAAAAGTAACCGATCGAACACACTCCATAACCCTATCTTTCCAACCAGTATCAAAACCGAATCGAACCAAGACTGCATCCAAAAAATCCCACTCTAACCTGTCATAGGCTTTCGACATGTCAAGCTTCAGCGCTAAACTCCCTTCTGCACTCCTAAGATGCTTCATATGATGAAACATCTCAAAAGCAACCAAGATATTATCTGTAATCAGGCGCCCCGGAGTAAAAGCACTTTGATTAACAGACACTATCTTATCGAGGAACTTCTTGAGACGATTAGCAAGAACTTTAGAGACCAGTTTATAAACCACATTGCACAAAGAAATAGGCCTAAAATCAGTCATATACTCCGTATTACTCTTTTTAGGAATGAGAGTAATAAAAGTACGGTTAAGATGACTAGGAATCGAGCCACCTCTCAGAATTTTAAGCACCATCTCAGTCACAGAAGGACCCACAATATGCCAATATGACTGGAAAAACATAGGGCACATACCATCAGGGCCAGGGGCCTTTATTGGATGCATCTGACTAAGGGCAAAACGGACTTCTTCCTCATGGTACTCAGCATGCAGGATTGCATTCATATCGGCCGTCACTCGAGACTGAAAATGAAGAAGGGCCTCTGCAATCATAGGAGGATTAGAAGACATAAATATCGATTTAAAGTAATTTACGGCCACCCTCCCCACATTCTTGTCACCCACAACCTCGACATTATTCTCATCCTTGACCGCACGAATTGTATTCTTCTTTTTTCGACCCGAAGCTCGCTGATGAAAAAATATTGAGTTTTTATCTCCTTCAGCGAGCCAAAGCACCCGAGACCTTTGCTTCCAATAACTCTCTTCAAGGGCCAAGAGATCAGCAATCTCTCTCAAAATGCGCTTCCTTCGCTCCATCTGATGGGCCGTGAGGCCCCCTGCGTTAAGCTTTAGGAGCTCTTTTCGTTTCTTCTTAAGCTTCTTGAAAGCCGACCCGAACTTCTCCTTCCCCCACTCCTTTAAATCAGCCGCACACATCTCAATCTTTGACCCCACTGTAGCACCTCCAAGCCAAGCATTCGCAATAACATTCTCACACTCATCCTCTTTAGCCCAAAACTGCTCAAAGCGGAAAGGCTTCTCACCCAAAACAGTTTATGTCCCTTGCTGCCACAACAGAAGTTTAATTGGGGCATGATCAGACCATTCTCTTACCAGGTGAAGGAGATGACCTGCAGGAAACAAATCAAACCAAGTAATAGAACCAAAAGCTCGATCCAACCGACACTGAATATTTTCTCCCTCCTCTCTCCCATTATCATAAGTAAACTCATAGCCATCGAAGTCCACCTCTTTAAGCCCACACACATCCACTGCCTCCCTAAAATTATTCATTTGCCACTCCGCCCGATCATTACCACCTCTTTTTCACTCCACATCAAGATCTCATTAAAATCTCCTAAACAAAGCCAAGGTAGCTCAGACTGCGTGCCCAGAGTTCTCAGTAAGCTCCAAGAAAGATGCCTATTATGAACCTCCGGCCACCCATAAAACCCTGTACACCTCCACTTCTCCTCCCCCAAACCGGCACTCACCTCCACATCAATATGATGGACTGACATGGAAAGTAAAAGCACATCAACCTCCTTTCTCCACAACATGGCAAGACCCCCCCGATCTCCCCATCGAATCAACAGCCAACCAATTGAAATCCCCTAGCTTGTCACGCACTCTCTCAAACTCATCCCTACTCAGCTTCGTCTCAGATAAGAATATCATCGACGGGGTCTCTCTCCGGATAAGATCCCGGAGACTACTAACTGCAGAGGGATTGCCCAACCCTCTACAGTTATAACTCAAGATACTCATTGGGCTTGGCGGGTCTGTTCATCGACAGACCTCGCCTCACGCCATCCAGAATTTTCCTTCTCCAAGCAAGTTTTCTTAAGAACAAAGATTTCTTCATTCGAATTCTCCACCGGCTCCCTTGATCTCTTTACCCCCTCGGACCAAACCACCTCGTCCGTCTCCACTCCCTCCATCACATCTACTTTATCCCTCACAAGCTTGCGCCATTTTCTCCCAGTTGGTTTCGGACCCAAGTCCCCTGCCTGCAACAATAAAGAATTGATCGACCCCATCCTCCTGACTTGGATTTGACACTTCTCCCACCTTCGACACATCACTAGACTGAACCTCCTTAACCCCACAAATCAGAACCTTACGTGACTCCTCCATCAACCCACTCCCCTTATTAATTAACCCCCCCTGCATCACATTAACAACCATCCCATGCAACTCCCCTTCCATCTTCGAAGGTGAAACTTCCACCACTCCACTATTCCCAGCCCCTAAGCTTCGCATCCCCGTGATCTCCTGCCCTTCCTCTTCCATCCCCCACTCTTCGAACTCCTGCTCTACACCAACATCAATCCTCTCTCCCCTACCCGTTTTCACCTCAGCCACAACCCCTACAACACTGCCATTCCCCACCTTCCAGGCAGCCCCGTCACTCCGAATAACAGCATCACTTGCCTCATCAGGGCCCCGCGGCTTCGGAGTAAACAACACCCTCCTACACGCCTTCACCTCCTCGACCTCCTCTAACATTTTTTGAACCCCCTTTCTAGGGGTGGCGCGCAAAGTCCTACTTCATCCCATAACTTTATCTTGATCATTATCATCATTCACATTGCAACAATCACGATCACTATGTCCAATAATACCACATAAAAAGCAAAAAAATGGTAGGCGTTCATAAGCAAGATCAACATGAATAATTCTACCATCCCTCCCTTTGATATTACGGAATCGACACAAAGGTTTTGTAACGTCCATATTAATTCTGACCCTTCGATAATTGTCAAGATGAACACTATTATCCTCTATGTCCATTACTTCTCCCAAATTCGATGCTAAGGCTTTACAAATTGCATTGGATCGATAATTATAGGGCAGATTTTTCAGTCTAATCTAGAAAGGGGAGTGAGTTAAAATTACCTTCGACGGTGGCTCATCACCAGTGATCTCGTTCAGTACTAACAACTGGTTATCGAAGCACCATGGCCTCCCCTCCAAAACTTTGTCTTTGTCTTTCCAATGAAAAAATTGGAAAACAAATTTATTAGGGCCAATCATTCGAATCACAAGACGCTTCATCAATCCCCATGCTAGTGTCATGGTCCGTTTGAATGCCTCGACATTGAAGTTATTTTCGGTCATTACGCGACCCACCAATAACAAGGAAACTTGATCAGTATCCTCAAAATCACCCATAAGAGCAGTATCGAAAACATCCACCTCCGCATCATTAATTTTCAAATTTTCACAGCGTTTAACTAACTCTTCCTCCATGATTGAAGGAAGAAATCGACCCCTAGGGTTAGGTCCAGCCGTGGGAAAGGCGAGAGAAACCTATCTTTCAAGGAGCTATCACTTCATTTCTTTTAATTAATGACTCTTGGTAGTTTGTAACCCCCATAACCCCCCTAATCATTTCTCCTAAACCCTTCATTTTTCCTTGCCATAAAATTCTGATTTTTATTAAAAGAAGTTCAGCATCATTCTCATTTAACCCTCGCCATTTTCAAGAAAAGAAAGAGAGGAAAGGAAGAGGAAAAGAAGAGGAAGTTTCAACCCGGTTTTTCCTTTCACACTTTCACGAAAATAACCGTAGCCGGAGATCTAATCGTTGGATCGTCTTCAAATTTGGACAGAACGTTTACAACATCTTGTTCTTAACTTTGACCGGAGCGATTTAGAATCCGAGATTTTGATCACCGGGAATCATGGTCGGAACAGAGCAGTGCGAAACAAGAGTTTTCAACGTTCAAGAAGAAAACGCCTAGTGACTTGTTGCTACAATTATCGTTCATGGAGGACTTGGATTGCACATATTTTTCGTATTTCTTTAGACTCAGCTCTCCTCCGACGTTCCAGGTAACTAGTAGTTATCTTAGAACAATAGTGATTAGGGTATTATTCGGTATTAGATTATTACGCTAGGAATTATTTAAAATACTTTTTGAATGAAATTATTGATGAAATTTGACGTGAATATACTTGAGGCATGCTGTATGAATATTGTATACAGAAAAATAATTTTCGTCTGATTTTTAGTATTTATTTGATTTAATTGGTGTTTTGTGCGTTTTAGGCTTATTTGCATGATAATTATTAAACGAATGTTAAAATTGCTGAAATTATTTTTTGTGGATCATGTTATATGTGTAATATGTACTCCATGCCTTAGAATAATTTTTTTCCTACTGTTTACCTGTTTATTTAATTGATATATCTGTTTTTGCATTATCGTTTCTGTCAGTATATAAATCATACAAATTATTTCTAGAAGCAGAAAAATTCATTTATTTGTATATTATGTATTTCCGTGAGTTTTTTCATGTTATGTAAATTTTTGGTAATTTTTGGGCGTTTATTTTTATTTTTAATTATTATATTGGCTATATTGAGTAATCTTTAAATTAACGTTTAAAAATACTTTTAGAGTCCGAAAATTATAAATAAAAATTGTACCATGTCAGTAGAGCCATTAGAGTCGTATGATAATTTTTGTGTGATTTTACTGCTCGAACTTATTAGTTTAATAATTATTATTGGGTTTTTGTTGTGAAATTGAGGATACTCTTTTAAATTATTTGAGAGCTTGTTAATCAGAAATAATTTGTAATCTATTATGTTCTTGGTTGCTGATGTTCAGTAGGTTGCAGTAAGTATTATTGGGTATCCTTATGTTTATGTTTGATTTATGAAAGAAAATGATTAATTGTTACTACTCTTTTATTTAATAAGCCTTGGAGATAATTAGTGATGTATTTTTGATTGAATTGTTGGTGCTGTAAAAACTAGTTTAATATCATTGTTGATGTTTAGAAATGTTCAAGTGTTTATTGTGGGAGACATTTGTTGAAAGTTTGTAAGTTATTATTTTTGAGGAATTATGAAGAGTTGTTTTGATGAATTATGGGTATAAGGTCGGGTGACATTCCTTTTTGATGAATATTTTAAGAAGAATGATACTTTGATGATATGCATGATTTTATTTTGAGATAAGAATATCCGGTGGGATAGATGTAGTCCCCGGTGAAGAACATGCCAACCACCTGGTTTGCGAACTAGGGGTACATCTGGGTTAATTGTTGTCGTCCGAGAGGTCAGGGAGTTCTGCGTGTTCTACCCTGCATCGGGAGTTTGGCCATTCTTAGACACAGGCAGTGGGGAACGTAAGCCCATAGACTGACCTGGAGATTGCGATCTGACAAACCTTAGGAAGTGAATTGCGATTCACTGGCGTTCGGTTTCTGACTCAATAACTTGTTTTTTTTATACTTTTATTTTTATAAAAGTACTTTTGAGATGATTTATTTATTTTTATCCAACTCACTTGCTATTTATTATTCATTTGCGTTATTTGTGATTTATATGGAAGTGGATGCATATTGTAGTTGACTTGACTTTATTATTTCCTTTCTTATTAATCTATGTCTGAATTGTACTTTGATTTCTTTTGTTCTGGGAGAACTGCTAGTTACTCCCCACTGATTGTGGATTGTTGTTATATATTTTGCAGGTTATGTTGATGGGAATCTTCTTTGGTTTTGGGCTCGGGTTGAGTTGTGAGCATTAAAAAGCTAGATGTTTTAGGCCTAGACTTTTAATTAGTTTGAGAGTCAGTTTTCTCTTTTAGATATTACTCTAATTAATTTAAATTATATATACTATTTATTTATGTTGGTTTTATCACTTAGTTATTTAAACGCATTTCTTGTAGTAGTGACATTCCCAGAAGACGATGTTTCCGCCATCGTCCTATTAATAGTACTATTATTATTTCTTTTTTTCCGCTTTGAAATTCTGGGGTGTTACACAACAAATATAGGACGGAATACCTAAATATGTGCAAAAACTCCATTATCATAGTCCCCAGCACAATCCCCATAAACAAGTGTGATTTGTCCTACTCTCCCAAATCTCACCCCGAGTTTACCCTATGTCTGCCCTCCACTATCACCAACCATCTTCTATGCAAGCAAACAACAAAGAAACCCTCAATTGGTTCGAGTTGCAACAATAATGGAAAGAAGCTCCCCTATGCTACATTACCTATGTCTTCACCATACTTGAAATTGAGTTCAATTTGTGACTTTGAACATTCTCCAAAAGGCCCAAACTTTCAATAAATTAGGTTTACTGCCCAAATATACATGGCATTCTATGAAGATGGACATTAGCAAACCATTTCACAAGATAAAACATGGATTAAGATTTCGAAAAAAGAAAGTGCACTTGAAACCAGAGGGCATAAATAAAGGCAAGTTAAACGACCTCAAACGAATTGACGAGACCGCTGAAAATTAGAGAAAGAAGGGGAGGGTTACCAACCTCTACGAGCAGTGATTTCGGCGAGGGTTTAGATAAGCCGACGAGCAGTGCGTGTGAGAAGACGAGAAATTGCTGACCTCCACTGTGCAATACACCGCGGACGAGAAATCTGCCCAGGAAGAGAATTTCCGGCGCCGGTGAAGACGAGAAATTCCTGCACAGTTCGTATGTATGAGAAATGAGAAATTCTGGCACAATGCTTAACTTGCTACTTCATTTGACTGTGTTGTGGCTACCAAAGAGGGGAGGAAGAAAGTGTTAGGAATTTTAGAAATTTTGGGGGAAATAGGGAGGGAAACAAATAGCCAACGCGTGGGTATGGCTATTTTTTGGGCTTTAGCTACATGTTACTGCTATAAACGCTATTGCAACGGTAATTGGATGGGGCGTTGCAATAGTCTTCAATGATGTTTCATTAACTATAACCGTTGCAAAAGTCATTGCATTAGCACTATCTGTTGCAAAAAACCGTTGCATTAGCATATATCGTTGCAATAGACCGTTGCTTTACGGTCAGCCGTTGCATTAAGCTGTTGCATTTACTTCAAAATGTAGTAGTGTTTGAAATAAGAGGTCACTGGCACCGCGTCAATGTATGATATGGAGCGCATGTGACAGAGGATGTCATGTAAGAGACCAAGTTGCGCCACTTCTACGTATGAGAAGTAACACGTGGCGGGCTACAATTATCGCTCACACTTCTAAAAACATATATATATTGTTATTTCCCTCATTGGTCATTTGATGAGGCTGAGTTATGTCCAAGTTTTATACATGGAGGTTTGGTCCTAAAGGCAATTGTTGCCTTGTGGGTGATGGGTCATGCATTAAGGTTTGGTCCGATCCTAGGCTTCCGAAATCCCAATCTCTTTTTTTTTATCTCTCCTCGCGTGGAAGACTCTGGAAAATCTTAAAATTAGTGATTTGATATGTGAAGATACGCCATTTTGGAATAAAGTCAATTAAGGTTTGACCAATACTGACACGTAAATTGTTTTAACTTTGTATAGACTGTAAAAATTAGTCGTTACACAGTCTCATAGTGACTTACTAAAGACATCTATGACAAGCATTATCTTAATTATATACTGTAATTAAGATTATATATTTATAGTCATAGCCTCATAGGCATACAAATTCATTTGATAAAAAAATATATACTCACAATATACTATAGCATTCATAAATCACAACACCATAAATGTTATTCAAAGTAGCCTTTACATACAAATAGCTAGAAATATTTATTCTTTTTTGGATGGGAATAATAGCTAGAAACATTTTCAAGTGCAAAAGCTCATATCCTAAGTTCTACGATCCTCTAGTGATCTGTGTGCCTAAACTTCAATGGCAGCCCTATTTTATTTCCCATATCTTCTAAAAAAAACAAAATAAGCATCTCTCCATGATTTCTTCAACGCCAGAGTTCCACAAACGCTCCAAAATCCCACAATGAATCCCAAGACAATGGTCATGTAGAACCAAATCCCCTCATAGTCATTCTTGTCGTCTTCATCCTCATGCACTTGTACGCTAGAAGTCGTTGGCGTCACCAAACTTGTACTTCCATGATCTCCGACACACTTGGTAAGGAGAGGAGCACCACAAAGTAGTGAATTACCCTCATAAATGGATGGGTCATTAAGAGTTTGAAGCTCACTACCCGAGGGGATTCTACCCTCGAGGTTGTTGAAAGACAAGTTTAAGTGTGCAAGGAAAGTTGGCATGGATAAAGTTGAAGGAATTGCGCCTGAAAGATGGTTGTTTGACAAATCAAGTGTTTCTAATGATCTCATATCACCAATATTTTGTGGAATGTTTCCACTCAAGTGATTCATTGACAGGTTCAAAATGGCTAGTAATGAAAGGCTTGTTATTTGAGGTGGAATACTCCCAGAAAGGTTATTCCCTGAAAGATCAACGCCGTTAACCAATGCAGCAGTCTTACCATACTCATACTGGCTCCCTTTTGTTGTAACAACTAAGTGTCCATCATAGTATATCCCGGAATTTTTCTGAACATCGTGGAATACGTCATAGCTTCCATTCACCAAAGCAGTCAAGTTGTTGAAACACTTGGGGATGGTGCCTGAGAAATTATTCCAAGACAGATCAAGGAAATGAAGGTATTCAAGCTTGCATAGCTCAGTAGGAATTTCCCCTGAGAACGAATTTTCTCTGAGCACCAAAATAAGAAGACTTGACAAACTTTCTCCTAACCATATTCCTGAGAAATTGTTTCCTCCAATATCCAACATCATAAGACTCGAATGAATCTGAAACAATGACTTTGGGATTTCCCCGTCTAGATTGTTGTTACTTAACAACAAAGCAGAAAGGAAGGCTCCAGTAAACAGTGATGGAGGCATCATACCAGATAATCTATTGTTTGATAAATCTAAATCTTGTAGCTTTTCTGCTCTTTCCCAACAATCTGGTATCTCTTCGGAGAAGTTGTTGTTTCTTAAGCTAAGAACTCCCTAAATCTTCATTCCACAAAAAGATGATGGGATAGCGCCACTGAAAAGATTCCAGGAAAGATCCATTTCTAACAAACTAGGCATTAGATCACCAATGTCTTCGGGTAAGGTTCCAGAGAACATATTATCTTGAAGATGTAACTCTCGTGCATTGTTCGACCAATTTGGGAAGTCGCCCTCAATACGATTCGACCTCAAATTAATTATGGAGAGATTTGCGGAAACTAATCCAGCAGGCAACTTTCCCCTGATACTGTTCTTGGATAAATCTAGATAAGTTAACTGTGAAGCAACATCAGAGAGCCAGTCCACAGGTATTATGTTAGAGATTCCAGTATTTTGAAGAACAACAGAGGTTAGAGAGCTTTGGCTTCGAAGCCATACAAGAAAAGCAGGACCTACATAGCAATTTTCAATATGTATCTCTTCGAGCTTGAATGGAGGGATCCATTCATAAGTTATATTGAGAACTAGTGACATAGGTGGATCAGTAGTAAGTTTAAGTGTTTTTAATCTTGCAAGGTTCATCAAGTGTGCTACCGTTAAACTACCTTGCCACTTATTGGAATCAAGATGCAACTCAACTAACTCCGACAGGAGCCCAAGGCTCTCTGGAATGCTACCATTCATCTCATTTCCGGAGAGGTCAAACTTTTCCAAGGACGACAAGTTCCCTATGGAATAAGGTATTGAACCCCAGAAAGAGTTGCCTGACAGGTCCAACTTTCTCAAGGATGATAAGTTTCCTAAAGAAGTTGGAATTGTACCTGAAATAGCATTTTCAGAAAGGTCCAACATCTTCAAGGATGAAAAATGGCCTATAAAAGTAGGTATAGAACCTGAAATCTTGGTATCTAATAGATCAAGGTACTCTAGATTAGCTTTAAGTGATTTGAACCCAATTAAAACTTCAGTGAGTTTTACATCTAAGTCATTAAACGAAAGATCCATATATTGCAAGTTGTAAGAATTACTTGCAGAGAATATAGGGAGAGGACCATTAAGGTCATCTATACAAATATATTAAAAGGCGTTCCTCTCAAAGGAACGGTGCCACGTGGCATCCTTCTCAATCTTCTAATACACATGTGTTATGAGTTTATGACCACATAAAAAATTTTAACAATGTGTAGCTACTAGGAATTGAACACATGACCTTTGAAATGAAATGTGAGACTTTAACCACCAATCCACTACAACTTCAATGTTTAATGTTTCAAAGTAAAACATAATAATTAAAGTCTTATAATTATATATAACTACAAAGACATAGTCAAACTTTTTTATCTCTTCACTTTTTGTTAAGGTAATAACATTTACCCCAATTCCATTGACGTTGTTATTTTTATCGCAATTCCTTAGGAAGTTTTTATAAAACAACTTATTATGATATAACGTTCATTTTTCAATTTCGCACTTAAGAGAAAATTACGAAAAGCTAATAAAATCAATTATGAAACTTATGAATAATAATAAAATCAATTACGAAAAGCTAATAAAGATAATTGTAACTGCCCGGGGCATCGCCCGGGCCAAAAATACTAGTTTAAACTTAAATCAACCACCTCAAGGCTAGTAAGATTTGATAACCAATGAGGAAATGGACCTTTGATGAAATTTTCCGACATATTTAGGGTCACTAGAGAAGTAAAATTTACTAATGTTAGAGGATCAAGATCAATAAAATGGTTTTCCATATCGCAATTATAAAGATTCAACTCACGTAGGGAAGGCAACATATTAATTGATTGCAATGCATCTGAAGATATGTGGTAAAGTAAAACACGTCCAAGGTTCAAATATTTGAGAGAGGTAAGTTTAGTAAGCCAATGAAGAGATTTGGCCGTCAATAAATCTTGGGAGCTTGAATATGAGTAAAGATCTAAGTAGTGCGAGTTTGTCAAGTTTCCGAGTTGAGGTGGTATCTCCCCAGAAAAAGAAGCACAAGCAAGATTTAGATAACTCATGTCTTGAAAATCCCCAAAGAACTTAGGAATTGGACCTCCAAAATTATTGAGGCTGAGATCGAGGTAACTAAGATATTTTAGCTCAAGTAAAGAACTTATCTTACCACTTAAGGAAGTTTTTGTATCTGAAATTGGATCAAATACCGCGTCTCTGGATCGAAGTTTATTTTGAAGATTAATTTGACCAGTTTGATCATCGCATGTAATGCCTTTCCAACTGCAACAATCATCACTATCCCATGAAGAAAGACGTTGAGAGTGATCCACAAGGTTCATCCTGAACGTATTAAGTGCTTCTCTCTCAGATTCGACGCATTTATAGGTTGTGGTACCATTTTGTTCACTCAAACACAACTTTATGATCAAGTTTAGGTACAAGATCACAAGCAAAAATCTCCCCATACAATAGTGTGCAAGTCGACACAATGAAGTTTGATCTTTTCTGTTATGGAGTTTAGTATGATCGATCTTATCTAAATGAAGTACATTTAATATCAAAAAACAAGAATAGTTGATATGATGTGTTATTTTACGTGGCTTATTAGGTGCCTTAGCTTCATAATGAAGACTTTTCTGGATTACAAAAACTAGAGAAGGAAACCAATACTTCTCTCTGCCCATTTGCTGCACATAGTTGACTAGTAAGACCAGAATTAATACTAGACTGATGGTGAGAAGGAAAATTATACTCATCCGTCCGAAATTAATGAGTTAGGATGTTAAGGCATACCTTATTTTGATAAATTTGTTCAATTACATTATCTAATCTTCTCCTCAAATTCCGTGCCAAAAAGCGATTTTACAAGTAAAAAGAAACGGATAAAGTATATACTAAATTTTGAAAATGAGCATGATAATAGCATTTTTATGCATGAGAACTGATAAGCATTGTTCCCAAAAGAAACAAGAATCAATCAACTGCTCTAACCGCACAAGAAAACCCAAGTGATTCTTCTCCTTCTCGAATTCATCTCTAAGGCTCCGTTTGGTTGGGCGTAAAACATTTTCAGTGTAAAATGATTTTCATGGAAAACAATTTACAATGGAAAACACAATTTCAAAATTAGTTTTCCGTTGTTTGGTTCCATGTAAGAAAAATGATAAAATGAAAGTGAAACTAAGGAGGTAGGGAGAGGAGTATACAAGAGAGATAAGGAAAAGGAAGGAAAATAGTTTTCCTTTCATTTTGAAGGGAAAATGGTTTTCCATCATTGGGAGAGCAATTTTACTCCAAGGGAAAATAGTTTACACTCTTTTGCAAACCAAACAATGTAAAATTGAAAATAGAGGAAAATAATTTTCCAGGAAAATGTTTTACGCCCTACCAAACGGAGTCTTAAATCTTGAAACATGTTAATGTGAAGAAACTACAAGAATTTTAGCCCAATTAAAACTTAAAAGAACCCAAGTCCAACAAACAATTGAAATTTCATTTTGTAGAGCATTACAAAGAACAGAAGAAGCATCTGTTTTCTTATCTAAACTTATTCTAATTTACCAGATTAAATAGAAGATCCAATTAAAAATAAAGCTCATACATTTGCTCAAGCAAAATTCATAAGCAATTTTTATCTGCTCATAACAAAAGGCAAACAAATTGAAGAACTCCTTTACAATTAAACTCATCCAAATCTCCTTAAAAATTACGGATTTTTCACCAGGTACCCCTGTGGTTTCACAATATTCACCTGGTACCCTCGCGTTTTCAATAATTCACCTGGTGCCCCTGAGGTTTTGAAAAATCACCAGAATACCCTTAATGACTAACGGACGTCAACTCTGTTAGTCATTAGGGCTAAATCAACGAAATTAACCCCTAACTAACATAATTAATACTAATTAATCCTAATTAACTATAATTAAACCTAATTAACTATAATTAAACCTAATTAACCCCTAACCCCACCACCCTCCTACCACCCCACCACCCACTCCCCCACCCCTCCCACCACCCCCGGCCCCCCATCCCAACCCTCCCACCACCCCCACCCCCACCCCCACCCCCATCCCCTGCGAACCCCCCTCCCCACTCGCAGTCGCGAAACCCCTCCCCTTCCCCTGCGAACCCCCTCCCCTCCCCACTCCGCGTCACGAAACTCCTCCCCTTCCCCTGCGAACCCCCTCCCCTCCCCACTGCCAGTCGAGAAACCCCCCCCTTCCCCTGCGAGCCCCCCCCCTCCCCACTCCGCCGCGAAACCCCCTCCCCCTTCCCCGTGACCCCCCTTCCCCTTCCACCGAACCCTAAAAAAATTCGAAATTCGAAGGGGAGTGAGGTTGTGTTTCGAAAACTGGATTGTGATTTGAAAATATGGGTTTTGTTTCGAAAATCTGGATTTGAAATTCGAAGGGGAGGGAGGGGGGGCATGGGCAGGGGGAGGAGGTTACGGGATGGGGGCTGCGGGGAAGGGGGGGGGAGGGGAGGGGCTGCGGGGAAGGGGGAGGGAGCGGTGGGGAAGGGCGTGGTGGGGAGGGGGGTCATAGGGTGGTGCTTGCGGGGGGTGATGGAGGGGGCCGCTGTGATGGGGGAGTGGCGAGGGTGGTGGGAGGGTGGGGGAGGGGGTGGTGGGAGGGTTAGGGTTTAGGTTAGGGGTTAGGGTTAGGGTAGGGTTAGAAATTAGGGTTAAATTAGGTTAATTAAGGTAAAAGTTAACGGAAAGTTGACGGTAGGGTCACGTCAGGTATTTTTCAAAACCTTAGGGGCACCAGGTGAATTGTTGAAAACGCGAGGGTACCAGGTGAATTTCGTCAAACCACAGGGGTACCTGGTGAAAAATCCGTAAAAATTATAATTGATGTTGTGTTCACATAGAAAATTACATACCATATAAAGGCCCCTCACTATGCAATTTCCAGTTAAGATCATAAATCACAATGGAAGCTGAAGTCGAGTCCAAAATCCGACAAGGTGACATAGAAAAATTAGGTTAATTAATTGAGGAGAAAATGAGATAAAATCTTCCGTTGAACTAGAAAACCGAGAGAAACTGGAAAGATGTTGAAAATATCAAAGCTTAGATGGTGCACACGCTAATACATAAAGCATGGTGCGCACATGTACATGGATAACAAGCCAAATGAACTTATATATATAGATAACAAGCCAAATGAACATATGTACATCTCTAGTTGGTACATGTTCATATTGGTATTGGTCTCTATGTACATAATCTAGTCCTTCATGTTCATCGTGAGTATGGTTCTCTTCCTACGGACGTGTATATGTCCTAATTTAGGTGGAAATATGTTTCGTTACTTTTGCTACTAAACTTGAGTAAAATGATAAATTAATTGAGAGATTAATCAGATTAAAGAAATGGAATATAGAAGGATTGTAAAAGATAATTTGGAAAATTTGCAAGAGGCGGCCTAAGAGATAGAATTAGATACGATTAAAAGAAACTAGTTGTTGGTCCGGGCGTAATATTACCTCTAATTTAATACTTATGGCACACAACGATTTAGGAGAGAATAGCAATAGAGAGAGATAAAAAAAGTGAATGACTAAATGACGTCCGATGAGCCTCTGGATGGGGGCTCTGAGTAAGGGCAACCTGCAAGATTTTTTCTTACCTATTATAAAAATACGACATGATAAGTACTTTTATACGTATTGTTATCTACTTCCTTTTTAATCAAATCATCAACTGTTGTTTTCTTTTCGGCCAAAGGAGAGAGACTGAAGCCAGAGGGGTTTTTGACGCGTATATCCGACGGTGGGAGAAGTTTTTGACGCTTAAGTTCGGCGAGAGAATTCTGATGAGTTCATCATACCGTTATCATTAACAAGGACAACCCACCACAAGCATCTATCATGGATGCTCCACAACCGACGTAGGCGTCCAGGACGGATGCTCCACTATAGATTGAGGCATCTGTCATGGACTCCCCACCACCGGCGTAGGCGTCCATGACAGTCGCCTCTATCTAGCATGGACGCCTACACTAGTGGTGGGGCATCCATGGCAGACGCCCTTTTTTTTTAATCAAAAACTCGATCATATGGCTCCGATAGTGGTGGAGTGGAAACAGTGGGGCGAGGTTTCAGTAGTGGTGGTGGCGGCTCCAGTGGTGGTGGAAGAAGAAGGGGAAGTGAGGAAATGGGAGAAACAGGGAAAATAAATGGAGAGTGGAAGGAAAATAAATGAAAAGATATACAAATATAGTATAAAAATACGTATTTAGGGCGTTAGTAAGTTTTTCTAGGGCGTTGAATAGCAAAACTCTAAAAAAAAACCATGTACTAGATTAGAGAATATATTGCCAAAATGTCAATATTACGAGTAACATGCAACTTTGCAAAACGAAAAATATTACAAGAAAAAAAATCAGAGGATGTATTTTTATTATTAAGTTTTGTGGAAAAAGAAGTGGCAATCTTTATTTTATATTGTTCAATTGCTTTTTCTCTTGTAATCTTACTATTTTAAATCTTTGATAAGGCTTAAGGATTTAATATTTGGAATTGAATTTTGCCTGCACAATAGAGATATAGTTTGGTGGTAAAATGATGACATTTGAACGCCACGTCATCATACATGACGGCTTACCATGCTGGCTTACCATGATTACTCACCCATTATGATAATAAATATTGAAGTCAATATTGATGTATAAAAAGTTGGAAATTGGTCCACGATTCTTGGCTCTTGTGTTATTAAAGTCTGCCAACTATTATAGTAGGTTACACTATTACCCTCGATAAGAAGATAGAAACGAAAAGTTTAGGGCCCGTTCGGTATCACTGTCAGTTTTCAGTTTTTGGTTTTTATGATTTTAGAACTATATGATATGAGTTGTATAATAAGGTTAAAATTAGTCATATTGATAGTAAACATGCTAATTTTAAAAACTGACAACAGAAAACTGGAAACTACTTTTTCTGGTTTTCATATTTTTGTTCTTGATTTTCAAAAAAACTTAAAACTGGAAACAAAAAACGATAACGAACGGGCCCTTAAGTGTTTCCTAAAGGCTGGTTTCCAGATTTTTGAGCCCTCAAAATCTAGAGCTCTGTGTTGTTGGTATGTTTCAGGCCAATTTGCCTACAAATCAGTTCTCTTTCACAAAAGAGGGGCAGGTTCTTTTAGAAGGTTGGTCTCCCTCTATAGGTTATTGTTTGGTTCACTTCAATATAACCCATAAAACACCATCAACTAGTAACTAACAGTGTAGCACATTGCATATAGACATTTGTATTTAAGTCACAGGTGCAAAATTCTCAGATTTTTACTCGACCCTCTAGGCATTGGCATATCATGAGCCTCAAGCCACAATTTAGAATTACAATTTGCATTCCCGGAGTCTAAAAGACTAAAACCCCACTGATAAAACTCCATTCGAAGAACCATAGTGAAGCTGTTAAAGCAATCATCATTATGCAGAACTTTGTAAAACCGGAAACGTTGCAAAGAAAAAAAAAAGGATATTATCTCAGATAACCCTGACTTATAGGATTTTTTCCGATATAACCCTGACTTTGGCAGGCCTGTCTCCGATAACCCTGAACTTGGTTTTTGTCATTAAATTGGACGGAATTAGAGACGGCGTTAAGTACTCCCTAATTTTGTTTGACTTTTGCTAAATTCATCTCTTTCTCTCTCTTGTTCTTCATCTCTTATCTCTCTTGTTCTTCATCTCTTCTCAAGCCCATCATTCTCTTATTTTTTCTCTCAATCAATTCTCCACATTAAAACTTTAATCCAAAACATAACAAAACAAAATAAAAAGCCACAAAATCAAATTCACCCCTTTATAGTTACATCATACTCCGTCGGTCCACCACATGAGATCGGCTCAGTTATGCCTAATCGTTGCCCATGATATCGAAAGTTGGCTCCAGAACCAGCCATTTTTATAGCTCAATCTACAGTATAATCTTTACTATTTTTCTCTAACAAAATTCTCTTTCATTTCACCTCAGCTAAAATTTTATTACTTATTAAAAATAAATATTCCCTCTTTTCTATTTATTTCATAATCCACTTTGTTTTTCCGTTTCTTCTTTTTTTTCCCTTATTTTCAGAATATACTCCTTTGAATATGAATATAATCAACAACTCAGATAATTGAATAAAAGTAATTAAGGGGAAAAAAACTAAGAAATAAAGAAGAAGAAAGAGCAAAAATCTGTTAATGTGTAGTATAGGGATACAAGATACAATCAATCGAATAACCAAACAAACTACTACTACAACAAAATCGAAGCCTGAATTGAGCTAAAAATGAGCGAAAATCTAATACAAAAGCAAAACCCTAAATCCATGAAATTGTAAATTTGAAACAACAAAAATTAAGAATTTTAGGCGAAATGGAAACCCTAACACACAGATCGACGAGCGGATTACAGATAGAAATCTTGAGCTTCGTGCTGCTTTAAATCTCGAATTCAATTTCTGTAAACAGTCATGCGAAAGTCGGAAATTCTCTCTCCTCAATTTTCTGATAGGAGGGAGGAAGGCGAAGAACGATATATAAGAAAAAAGGGGTGGAAATAACTTGAAAAGGTTGATTCATGATTGTATTGCAGAATTTGTTGATGTATTGATCATCGTTTTTGTGAATTGGTACTGAACTTAGAATCGCGGTTTTACAGTACTTGGAAGATGTGGGTTTGTATGAGAGTTAGGAAAAAGCTGTCGTTGGTGCTTTTTCTTTGATTAAAGTTTAATGTGGAGAATTGATTGAGAAAAAAAATAAGAGAATGATGGGCTTGAGAAGAGATGAAGAACAAGAGAGAAGAGATGAAGAACAAGAGAGAGAAAGAGATGAATTTAGCAAAAGTCAAACAAAATTAGGGAGTACTTAACGCCGTCTCTACTTCCGTCCAATTTAATGACAAAAACCAAGTTCGGGGTTATATTGGAAAAAGGCTTATAAGTCAAGGTATCTGAGATAATATCCCAAAAAAAATTAGAAGATGTATTTTTTTCATTAAGTTTTGTGGAAAAAGAGATGACATTCTTTATTTTATATTGTTCAATTCATTTTTCTCTTATAATCTTATTATCTAAATCTTTGATAAGGCTTAAGAATTTTAAATTTGAAATTGAATTTTAGTTGCACAATAGAGATAGAGTTTGGTGGTAAAATCATGACATATGAATGTCACGTTAGCATATGAGTTGGGAAGACATATGACGACTTATCATACTTGCTCACACATTATGATAATATTTATCGAAGTCAATACTGACATATGGAGAATTGGAAATTGATCCACGATTCTTGCTCGTGTGATATTAAAGTGTCAACTATTATAATGATTTACACTTTACACTATTACCCTGGATAAGAAGATCAGAAACAAAAAGTTAAAAGTTCTTTTAAAGGTCGGTTTCCAAATTTTTCAGCCCTCAAATATCTTGAGCCCTGTGTTATTTTTTTATTTTTTATATTTTTTAGGCCCCACTGGGAACCCCTTAGTAAGAAGGACCCTACTGGACCAGCACCTATCGCAGGTCAGTCAGTACAGCTACACAGGTCAACGTTTGAGAGTAGGAGGATTAAGAGAATCCCTACTCCCTAGCACAAGTAGGTAGTGGGGCTCAAACTTGTGTTATTGGGTTAATTATTTGGACATTTTATTTAATACTAAACCAAACAATTAAATAAGAAATGATTTTTTATTGATAAACATTCAAAGCATAATAAATGTCTTTACAATTGTGTTTGCATCTTGTTAGTTGTGAACATACGGGGGCAGATTCTTTTAGAAGGTTGGTCTCCCTCTATTGAGAGAGTTAGCTTGTTATTGTTTCGTTCACTTCTATATAAACCATTATCACATCTAGGGGTGTAAGTTATTTGGTTAAAAACCGAAAACCAAACCAAACCAAACCAAACCGAATTAATAATTTGGTTTGGTTTTTTTCAAAATTCGGTTTGGTTTGGATTGGAAAATTTTCATTTTTTCGGTTTTCGGTTTGGTTCGGTTTTTATTTAAAAAAACCAAAAAAAAACAAACCAAACCAAACCAAAGTTTGCCTATCCTCTATGGGTTTTGATGTTTTTATCAATTATCTTTAGTTCTAGTACTTCAGTTTTAAGCTTTAGTTGAAATTTGAAGTAATTCTTCTATGTTTGATGATTTGAAACTTGATAATTTTCGTATTATTTGTAAGATTTGGAAAAAAAAATTTGCATCATAAAAGAATTTCGGTTTTTTGGTTTGGTAATTTCGGTTTGGTTTAGTTTGGTTTGGGACGAATTTTGGTTTGGATTTGGACTTGAAATATGAAAACCGAATTTATTTTGATTTGGTTTGGTTTTGCCCCAAAACCAAACCAAAAACCGAACTTACACCCCTAATCACACCATCAACTAATAATCCATTATCACACCATCAACTAATAACTAGCACATTGAAATATAGACATTTGTATTCAAGTCTTGCACCTAGAACCTATTGCATGCTACGTGACGTCATAGTTTCATGAAATGCATCAACAGGTCGCAGGTGCAAAATTCTCAGATTTTTACTCGAGCCTCAAGCCACAATTCAGAACTACAATTTGCATTTCCGGAGTCTAAAAACCCCACTGATAAAATTCCATTCCAATAACCATAGAGTGAAGCTGTTAAAACGCCAGCGCTGTTAAAGCAATCATCATTATGCATAACACACCACCAGCAAAAAAGAAAACTCGTCCTGTAATACGGACCAGTTTTTTTTAGTAGTTTGTAGCACTCTGAATACTCGAACATTGTAGATTCAAAATCTAACCAATAGCATAATAGTTCTAAACAATCTCAACCAAGAGACCAAAAACAAGATAACAGAAATAAGTCAACAAAATACTTAATGACAAACTGAACAAATAGAAAAGATAACATATGAGTTTTTATTCAGTAAACAACCTCCAGCTAATGCAGTCCGTCATAAGGCATGCCATCTTAGTACCTCCTTGGCATGCGTTCCATCATTCTTCCTGAAGGACATTCGTAAGACATATGACCTCGACCACCACAGGTGTGGCAGATAATCATAGCTGGACCACCCATGCAGTCTCTGCTCATATGTCCTATCTGGCCACAACTCCGGCAGTTTATATCACGATAACCACCACCACCACCCCCCATTGGAAATCCACCGCCACCCCTAAAACCACCATAACGACCTCCACCGCCTCCTCCAAAACCACCATAACGACCACCGCCACCTCCTCCAAAACCACCATCGCCAGCAGCAATGCTGACACCACCCCGTTCCCCGAGAATGTCTGCTTTTGGGCATTGCCTTGCCACGTGGCCAGAGACATTGCACAAGTTACAAACAGGCTCATTAGTGCAGTCACGAGCAAGGTGTCCAGTCTTCCTGCAATTTTTGCATGCCTTCTCATTGGTGCACTCTGCAGCAACGTGCCCTTGCTTTAAGCAATTGTTGCAGAGTCTCAAGTCTCCAGGTGGAAGTTCAGGGTTAGTGCATTCTCTGGCACGGTGCCCAGCTTTGCCGCATGAGTGACAGATGCCCTCATTTGAGCAGTTGCTGGCCATATGCCCAGGTTCACGACAGTTCCAGCATAAAGATTTTGTGCTGCACTCGGCTGCAATGTGCATGTATTAAGATAGGTATCATATCATTAGTGTGCTTGAAATTTCACTTGATCACTTTCTCACTTTGGCATGCAGAAGGAAGCATGAAAAACTGTAGGGTCGAATTAGATGGTCAGAGACTCATTACCCAGGAAGCCCGCAGTTGTTGCAAACAGCAACATTTGTGCATTCTCTAGCAAAGTGACCAGGCTGTTTGCAGTTGTTACAGAGATTGCTTTGGCTGCGAGACATACGACAGGAGTTAGTGGCCAGTAATAGAATCTAACAAACCATAAACAGAAACTGCCAAATTGTATGTGCCGCAGGCATATTACTCGTATGAAATGGGGGATGTCCAAGTTATTCTGACATCTAACTATCTAAGATAGCTGAGAAGCAAAGAGACAGCTATCCAACCCACAAAAAGTTGAAATCGAAGTTATGTCAGGAAGCAAGTTGAAGATGGTCGATACTAATAGGATTCTAAGTTCAGCCTGTGAAGCTCGGACTCGGCTAGCCACCTTGCCGTACCGGTGTCGACACGACACGACACCGGTGCCGACACGGAATCCGGACTGGACGCGGGGAGGAGAAAGTGGACGCGGCATCAATTACCTGTAAACCCTAGATTTGAAAATTAACCTAGAAATACACGATTTTATTTCTTGAGATATTGGGGCTTTTACTCGGGAGGATGAGTCGTTTACAATGGTCTAAATTTCGTCATCTTACCGGCCACTTCTCCGACGACGGTAGAGGAGAGAGAGATGGAGGTTGCTGGTGCTGTTATCTAATAATTTAATGTGTGGGTGGGAAACCGGAAGGGGGGAGTTAAAAGAACCACGTGAACCAAAAAGTGAAAAAGTAAAGCAATAAAACTGGCCTATTAAATTCAAGAAGCAGTACAGCAGCAGACAGCTGTACTACATTACATTTACACCTTTTTGTTTTTTTGAGGAAACATTACATTTACTGATTTACACCTCTTTCTCTTCTCTCTCTCAAAAAATAGTAAACCTTTAGCTTCTTTTTCTCTTTTACTTTTTTTTTTCAATTATACTAGAGCTTTTGAAGTTAAATCTGTAAAATAATATTTCCTAATACTTAACTGCCGTGTCCCCGAGTCCATATCCAAAATTTGGACTCTTAAAAAACGAGTCCACGAATCCTTAAAATTAGAATTTGAAGGGTCCGACACTTGGACCCGTACCCGAGTCCGACACCCGTACCCGAGTCCGAACATCCTAGAGTTCAGCAGCCAATATCCCCAAATTTTTGTTCCAGCTTAGCACTGATTATTCATGGCTTCATCTCAATTCATACTAAACTCGCTTAATCATTCCCAGATGTAACACACCAGAATTTCAAAGCGGAAAAGAAATAAATAATAATAGTATTAATAGGACGATGGCGGAAACATCGTCTTCTGGGAATGTCACTACTACAAGAAATGCGTTTAAATAACTAAGTGATAAAACCAACATAAATAAATAGTATAAATAATTTAAATTAATTAGAGTAATATCTAAAAGAGAAAACTGACTCTCAAACTAATTAAAAGTCTAGGCCTAAAACATCTAGCTTTTTAATGCTCACAACTCAACCCGAACCCAAAACCAAAGAAGATTTCCATCAACATCACCTACAAAATATATCAACAAACATCCACAATCAGTGGGGAGTAACTAGCAGTTCTCCCAGAACAAAAGAAATCAAAGTACAATTCAGACATAGATTAATAAGAAAGGAAACATAAGGTCAAGACAACTATGACATGCATCCAAAATCATAAAGCTCTCAAGTAATACAAAAGATAAAATGAATAAATCATCTCAAGGGTACTTCAATAATAATAAAAACATAGATAAATCAGTTATTGAGTCAGAAACCGAACGCCAGTGAATCGCAATTCACTTCCTAAGGTTTGTCAGATCGCAATCTCCAGGTCAGTCTATGGGCTTACGTTCCCCACTGCCTGTGTCTAAGAATGGCCAAACTCCCGATGCAGGGTAGAACACGTAGAACTCCCTGACCTCTCGGACGACAACAATTAACCCAGGTGTACCACTAGTTCGCAAACCAGGTGGTTGGCATGTTCTTCACCGGGGACTACATCTATCCCACCGGATATTTTTATCTCAAAATAAAATCATAAATATCATCAAAGTATCATTCATCTCAAAAATATTCGTCAAAGGGATGCCACCCGGCCTTATACCCATAATTCATCAAAAATAATTCTTCAAAAATCCTCAAAGTAGTAACTTACACGCTTACAACAAATATCTTCAACCACAAAACTTTGTACATCACTAAGTATCAACAATGACAATCAGTGGCGGATCCAGGATTTCACCCACGTGAGTTCGGAATCAATGAGTCATTAAACAAAAAAAAACCAAATTAACTTGATCAAAAAAAAAATATGATACATCAATTAAAGTACGGAATTACAACCGATTAACTACAGAAATAGCTACTTGAACTATGATATCATATTACACAACATAATAATGAACAATAAAATTACTAAGAGAACAGTAGAGAAATTAAAGCATCACAAATAGTTCTCTTAATCAAGGTTGACATGGTTTGGGTTAAACTTCAATAACCATCCACATACGAGACCCAAATGAACATTAGCACAATCAATACTACCTAGTACTCCCTCTGTTTTTTTTATCCTTCTTACTTTTCTGTGCGCGTCTCCCAATGCACATCTTTGAACTTAAATATCTTTCATTATATATTAGTAAAAAATTATAACGATTGAATATTAATAATGTACTAATTGAGATGAATCAAACAAGACCCAACATGGTTATATCTATACTAATATATTAAAACGCGTGCTGAAACAAGGAACGGTGCCACGTGGTGCTCTCCCTGAGGGCATTTTACTTCATGTAATCTACAAAAAAATTAGAAATTGCATAGTATAAGTTTATATACTAAAGTCTCAACATTAGACCAAGTGATATTTAGTGTTATAATCTCAAAGTATAATATTAATAAATGAAATTTTTTCTTACCCGGGGTTTAGCCCGGGCCTAATAACTAGTTTTTTTCTTATAAATTGAAAAAAATTGAGAAGATTCTCTCTAAGTATGACTAGTGTCAAGATTCCAAGTGAGATGGATAAAAAAACAGAGGGAGTACCTACTAACAAATTTTCATTCATTCACCGTTCACGTTCCACCCATTCAATCTCATGGCAATTCCATAGTCCAACGTTAAAATGCTAAGTTGTTGTAGATGAGGGAAGGGGGGGGGGAACGCTAACTAAATTGCTGTGAAGAAGCAAGAGAAAGGAGATAAATAAAAGCCCCTAGTACTGCCTGCCGAAAAATTAAGGGAAAAAAAAAGAAAGAATTAAAAAGTTGCTGGTTATCATCGAACCCGCATCGCAATAAGAGAGGGGAGGCGCCTTAACTCTCACGCGGACCACTGAACCAAACTCAATCAAACACAAATACTGCATGCGGGAACTATTTATGATATATTCTATTTTTCTCTTTTTTCGCAGATTTTTTCTCTCTTTTTTTTCCAAAATTTTGTGGGTTCAGTTGAACCCACGCTAGATCCGCCCCTGATGACAATGAAATAGTTTTTACAGAACTAACAGTATCAATCAGAAATGCATCACATCAAATAAGATCACCATCTACAAGTAGGATATACGCACAAGATCATACGAAAAATTAGAATACACCAAACTGTGCGTCTGGCGCACTAACCAACCTGCATTTGACGCATTAGCGTGCGTCTGACGTCACCACCAATTAACTCCAAAACTTATTAAATCAGTTTAACGTACACGACTAATCATTTTACATAAAACAAACGTAAACATAATGATACTCAATAGTAACCACAGTAACCTACTATTCACCAGCTTCCAAGAACATAAAAGGTCACAAATTATTTCTGGTTAATAAACCCTTAAATAATTAAAAAGAATATCCTCAAACTCATAACAAAAACACAATAAAAATTATTAAACTAATAAAAACGATCAGTAAATTATCACAAAAATTATCATATGACCATTATGACTCTACTGACATGGAACAAATTTTATTTCTAATTTTAGGACTCTCAAGGTAATTTTAAACGATAATTTACAGAATACTCAATAAAGCCAATATAATAACTAAAAATAGAAATAAACGCCCAAAAATTATCAAAAATTCACATAACATGCATAAACTCACGGTAATACATAATATGTAAATAAATGGATTTTTCGGCCTCCAGAAATAATATTCACGATTTATATACTGACAGACACGAAAATGCAAAAACAGATAAACCAATTAAATAAACCTGTAAAAAGTAAACAAAAATTATTCCAAGGCATGAAATACATACAAAACATATTACATACTTCACGAAAAATAATTTCAGCAATTATAAAATTCGTTCAATAATTATTTTGCAAATAATCCATAAACGCATAAATTACTAAATAAATCGAATAAATACTAAAACTCAGACGAAAATTATTTTTCTGCATACAATATTCATACATAATGCATCAAGTATATTCACGTCAAATTTCATCAATAATTTCACTCAAAAAGTATTTTAAACAATTCCTAGCGTAATAATCTAATACCGAATAATACCCTAATCACTATTGTTTTAAGATAACTACTAGTTACCTGGAACGTCGGGAGGAGAGCTGAGTCTAAAGGGATTCGAAAAATATGCGAGCAATCCAATTCCTCCATGAACGATAATTGTAGCAACAAGTCACTAGGCGTTTTCTTCTTGAACGTTGAAAACTCTTATTTCGTACTGCTCTGTTCCGACCATGATTCCTGGTGATCAAAACTTATGAATCTAAATCGCTCCGGTTAAAGTGAAGTTAAATATGTTATAAACGTGCTGTCCAAATTTGAAGACGATCCAACGGTTAGATCTCCGTCTACGGTTATTTTCGTGAAGGTGTGACAGGAAAAACCGGATTGAACCTTTCTCTTCTTTTCCTCTTCCTTTTCTCTCTTTCTTTTCTTGAAAACAGTGTGGGTTAAATGACAATGATGCTGAACTTCTCTTATTAAAAATCAGAATTTTATGGCAAGGAAAAATGAAAGGTTTAGGAGAATGTTAATGAGGGATTAAATGAGCGGTTACAAGAGATCCAAATGTTAGCTTAATAAGCACCAAAACTCTTCATCTTCCACTCCATAATTGCTGATGTTCGGCCAGCATGACACGCCACATGTGATGCAACATTTCATCACCCAAGTCGGTCCATCAACATTACAAAAACGCTACGCGACAACACCGCATCCTAAACGCCTAAATAAATAACGAAACTAATATAACTTTTAAAATAAATACCTAACAACTTTTGAGGACATATATCTCTAATTTTGTATTTGTAAAAATTATAAAAAGTACACATTAAAAAAATACATATTAAGACGAATCTAACAAGATCCCACATGACTATATTTTTATTAACGTATAAATCACAAACGATGGTCAAAGTGAATTTTGTGAATAGTGAAAATGTCAAAATGTAACATGTAAAAAAAATGGAGGAAGTATTATTTTTTTCCCCGATTTAGATTCAATAATTTTCAACATTTTCTCATAATTGAATTTGAAAAATTAAGCTCATTATATCCATTCCAGAAGATAAGTCACATACATCTTTTATATTATACTAGTTTTTTATGCACGCGATGCGTGCGACGATATTTTTGGGCATAACTGTTACTCAGTATCGAAACAAACCATGTAAAGAGGAGATAAATACTGCTAATCAAGATTGATATGGATTGAGGTTCATGCCAAATCATGTACAGAGGAGCCAAGATAAATATAATTTTTTTTCATGATTTTATGTAATATTGTTGTTTCACTTATAGCTAAATGAGTATGATTAACGTTAGTTGTTTGTTAATAGTCAAAAAAATATTGTAGCCAAAAGCCACAAAGCCACCTATATGCAACTAACAAACCCAAATAATTTTACTCACCTACCCATATGACTATCAATCCCACTTACCATATGACTATCCACCCCATATACCCATATGACTAATGTATCTCACTTTTTTTTTCATCTAATCCTCCAGATTTTCATCTTCCCACCTACAACCTTATATCTTCCCTTCCCTCAAAAAATTAGAACGACTCATCTCCTCATCCTCACGATTTTTCATATCTCACTAAAAAAGATTGAGATTTTATATTCATATTCACAGCAAACACCACATTAATAAGCCAATTCTGGTGTCAAAATTAACCCCATCAACGCTCCATTAATTTTTAGGGTAATTTTGATCTATGTTTTTGTGGGTCTTTTAAGGTTTTCATTTCGATCGGGTGGTAATGTTCAAAACGTTCGTGGGAATGGGGTTGAAATTGGAGTTTATTTGATTGACGAATTAAATGGGGGGCCTCAAATTTGAAGGTAAGTCTGTTCCTGATTTCGTCCCAAAAATGTAATTGTCAACTAAATTTCTCAAAGATCCGGATACATTTTATTTGAAATTTTATTTGTGAAGATGATTTTTTTAAGAAATTTGTGGCTGAAGTTCTTGAATCACCCACTTTTCCTTTTTATTTCCCTTTGTGTTTTTTTTTCAAGACGTCTTCTACTCCTTTTTCTGGGTTTTTAATTATTCATACTTCTTGTACTCATTTTTCTGGGTTTTAAATTATTCATAAGAAATTTCAGTAAAATCAATCGTTTTCATTGGTTTTCAATTTCACTATTTGTTTTGGCAAATTAGTGTAATTCCATTTTTTAGTTTGATTTTTGTGTCAATGTTATTGTATTCGAAATTGATTTATATTTTATAATGTCTTTTTTTTGTTACAAACATGTACTGATTTTTTAAATAATTATTTCGAAATTTATACTATACAATACAGACTTAAATTATTCATGTAATTCGAATATAAGAGTTGTTAGTTTTTTTTCAACTAATTTGAAATAACTTGCAAGATTAAAAAGAATTATGTACCTTTTTCAGAAGTTCGCAAATCGCCAATGGACAAATGTGAATCTCCCCATTGAAATTGTATGTTTGTCTTAGTTTGTAATTTGTATTAACGTTGTAGTGTGTTGGTAATTTTTTTGAGTATGTAATTGTAAATGGTTATTGGGAACGGAGTATGTAATTGCTAATGGGTCATAGTTTGTAATTGAATTTTCTTATTTTTGTAAAGTTTCCTCATTTGAGTGATTTGTATAACGTGAATTATGCAATTATATTGATTTGAGTTGACTTGTGATTGATTGTTTGAAGTCTCGTTTTGGTTGGAATTGGTTTTGTAATTTAGAAAGGGAAGGGGGGTAAAACAGTCTCTTCAAATGAGGACACCATAGCTCCCCCCTTCCCTTATATAATAGAGATATATAAATATTAAATATATATACATTATATATAAAAATATATAATATATATATATTATATATATAATATATTTTTGGACTGGACTGGACTTATTGGACTCCAAAGGGATTGGACTCTGGACTCGAAAATATTTGGACTCGAAAATTTGAGTCTGAGTCCAGTCCAAAAAAATTTCAGTCCAGTCCAGTCCGACAAGTTTGGACTGGACTGGATTGGACTCTGGACTTTTCGTAGTCCGTGTACACCCCTAAACGTATTACGTATTAAGGCCCTGTTCTTTTGGACTTATTTTCAGCAAAAATAAGTAAAAATAAGTTCAGTTCAGCAAAAATAAGTTCGGTTCAGCAAAAATAAGTAAAAATAAGTTCAGTTCAGTAAAAATAAGTTCAGTTCAGCAAAAATAAGTTCAGTCTTGGCTAATGTTGTAATTATTATTTTTGTTTTCAATATTACTATTAATATTGTTACTGTTTCGTCCCTTGTCCAACAAGTAAGCTGTAGATGGTGCTTTCTTGTCGAGCAAGTAAACTAGTATCCCTTAGATGTTCTTCTTTGGAGACTTGTGCAACAATGCCTGAATCAACCAAGTCCAAGCCTGAGCTTCGTTCCCGAACCTGCAAAAAGGGACCCACCCTGGAGGTTTGGGTGGTGGTTCCCCCTCCGATGCTTAAGTCAGATATCAGGAGTTGTAAGAGAAAGTAGAGATAGAGAGAGAAAGTGAGAGAGTAGTTTTACAGAGTAACTTTGCACTGTTTGCATTGAATGAATGTTTCTCCTGATTTCAGGGGTATTTATAGTGATAGCAAGTTGACAGCTATCCTTAAAACCTGCCCTAGAATAGTGACTTCTGATTGGCTGGGGGATCAGATCATGACACGTGGCAGACCAGGACTGGTGAAAGTCTATTAACCACTCTCCTTCAGCCACCTGGTAGGGCTGGCCTCTGACTTCCTTTTGGGCCAGAGAAGCAGCCTTTTAAACAATCTGAGCCTAGCCCAAAGGGTAGATCTTTTTTCTTCCATTTATCAGAGGACACGTGTACGGCTCAGATGAGCCCAAGTGTCATCAGAGGAACCGTAGATTTCTGGCTACAACATTTGCCCCTAAAAGGGTTTTCACTGTTGGCCCATCTGACGGTTAAGGCCCTTTTACCCAAGGTAGCCTCATTAGGCCCATCTGACAGTTAAGACTTTTTAACCCAAGGTAGTTTTATTTGAAATAAAGAAAGGACCCGCCTTTTTCTGGGTTTTACCGGTCATAACCGACCGTTGGACCCTTTCTTCGGTCATTCTTGACCGGCTCCACAGGTTTCTTACTCCTCTATAAATAAACTTGGTGTGAAAACATTTGATCATTTCACACCTTGAACGAATTTTTCTAGAGAGAGAAGCTCTGCAAATTTTCTAGAGAGAGAGGGAGATCGTCCAGCTTCAGCATTCTTCACCGAATCGTCCAGACGTTCTTAGCAGGTATCGTCTCATTGTTCTTTTCTTTCTTCTTTATTCTTTATTCTTTCTTAGAAAAACAATAAAATGGAATCTTCTTCGTCAAACAATCCTAGTCGACCAAGAGCTTGTCTTGACCCTAGAACCGATACTTCTTCTTCGGCACATTCTTGAGTTGGGCCTCTTCTGGCCGAGTACATATTTTTTCATAGTTTTGGCCGAGAAAGTCAGACGACCCAGTCTTTACCTGTGCAGGGTAATCTGGCGCGCGTCAAGCAAACGGCCCGTCTAAGACGAAGAGTAATAATCCCGTCAAGCAGTTCAGATATGGAGGAATCTACTGGGCGAGTTCCAGATGAGACGAGGGAGGTCCGAAGTGCTGGACCTTTAGACGGCCCCCTTTCCCCTAGCCGCAGCTTTGAGGAGTCCCAAATAAACCTGGAAGCCAATCCTTCTGGACGGGACACTGAGATGGAGGAAACTGGCGAAGACGATAATAGCAGGGATTCCGGGGCTGCCGATGAGTCAGACGAAGCCTCCACTACTTCGTCTGAGATTAGAAAACGATTAGGTCCTCTCTCTGACCCCGCATTTATTTTAGCCAATCGCAAATGGCTAGAGAAAATAGGGTCGGACCCTAGCTATTTATCCAACTTTATGCCCATGTCGGGCTTTTCCTTCGTCATCCCTAATAAGGAGGCCACTATTTTGAGCACTCCCAAAAATCATTTTACTGTCTACAAGCTGGCTCTGGACGCGGGGTTGAGATTCCCCCTTCATGACTTTATAGAGCAAGTGCTTCATTATTACAACATCGGCCACAACCAACTGGCTCCCAACGCCTGGCACAACGTCTTGACGTTCATAGCCGTCTGCGAGTTGCGCGGCCTGGCTCTCTCTCTTCAAGCCTTTACCCACATTCATTACGCGGCCAAAATTCCCGGTGCCGTGGATGGAACATGGCTCGATTCGCAACCGTCCCGGCTTTCTAACGGCTGGGCAAACCGTCAAAGATGCATGAATGGAAGGCCGATTTTATATATCTAAAGGCGGCCAATGACTCGGCCACGGAGAGCTATCGTTTCTATAACCGAGCCGTTACAAATACTGGACGAAAGCAATCTTGGCTGAAGCTGGAGGATAAGTATGACGAGGAGGTAGTGGAGTACTTTAAAATAAAGAAGTACTCCAGGCCCGGCCAAAAATCCTTTAAAGGGCCAGCTAACTGGATACCCTTTAAGGAAATGTTTTATAATGACGACTTCTTGGTTGCCGCCTGCGCTGCTAGCCAGATGATAAAGGTATCCATTCACCTCCCAATTAAAACTCTTCGTCCATAACTCATTAGACTAACCAATCTTTCGTCTTTTTGCTGCAGACTCGGCCAGAACACGTCTCAAGGCTTCTTGGACGGGAGACATAAGCATGTCTAAATTCACAGACAATCTTTGGAAGGAATATGCCAAGAGTAGTGCCGAGAAGAGGGCAGAGACGCTGGTAAGAAATAATATTTTTTTTTTTTTTTTTTTTTGGACGAGGATCATTTCGGCTCGTCTGGAATTGGCATCCAAACTTTGGACGAGAACTACCCAGAGAAGGAAAACGTCCAAGAATGGACGTTCACCATTCGGAATTTCCCGTCCGAGATTTTTATAGTTGCTAGACGAGTACCATTCGGACTCGTCTAAGTAATTGTAACTTCCTCTGGGCGAAGATAGCCCGAAGAAGGAGAGCATCTATACTAGGACGGTCACCCTCTTGGGGCCATGCTCGTCTAAGGAATTTTGCAGTCTTTGGACGAGTACCATTGGGACTCGTCCAAGTAATAGTACCTATCCCTGGACGAGAGTAGCCCGAGAAAGGAGAGCGTCCATGTTAGGACGGCTATATTCTTGGGACCATACTCGTCTGGGAGGGTTTGTAGTCTTCAGACGAGTACCGTCTAGGCTCGCCCAAGTTATAGTACCTAACCTTGGACGAGGATAGCCCGAGAAAGGAGAGCGTCCATGTTAGGACGGCTACCTTCTTGGGGCCATATCCGTCTGAGAGGTTAGCCTATCCAATTTTTGGACGTTTTCTTTCTTTGCCTCGCTTTCGTCTGAATTCAGATTTTTGTTTTGACGACCCTAAGGAGGGGAGGTGTTCACTTTAAGACGCCTTCCTTCTTTGGGTGATTTTCGTCTGAAGCTTGCACTTTGATTTAGATTTTGATCTGTGGACGTCTGTCATTTTAACTTGATTCTTTCTCGCAGAAAAATGCCCCAACCAACAAACTCCCTCCTGGGAAGTCACCTTCGTCCAAGAAGAGGCCTACAACGGCCACGGACCAACCTCAAGCCAAAAAGCCTAAGGGCTTTGTAAGAAAGAAAACAGACAAGGCTACTCCGAGTGGGGGAGTGGAAAAGAAAACCATGCTTCCCCCTAAAGACAAAGCTCTGAAGGAGGGGCCTTCTACTGCCGCTCCTAGTGGGGGAGCGGGAGAAATTCCTGTCCTCACTAGTCAGTTGGACGCTTTGCTTTCTGACTCGGCCAATGTCAAACCAGACTCGGCCGAAATTAGACCAGAGTCAGTCTTGGCTTTGGTGGTGCCGGGGCAGGAGACGACTGTCGAGAGCTATCCGGAGCCAAGGGCTCGGTAGCGAAGGCCGGGTCTCCCAGGATGCCCCTTCGTTGTAAGGACGGCATCCATCTCGTCTGGTGAGTCGTTTTATTCCAATAGGGTTAGGACGGTGCGGGTCGGCGGACAGTCTATGAGTCCGTCCAATAGACAAGCCATCATCTTTCCCATCCAGATAACTGACTCTCCCCCTCTTTCAGATAAGGGCAAAGGCCCGGCTCTACCTTCAGCTGCTCCCACCTTAGACTCGGACGAGGAGTCTTCTCCTGCTTTTGCCAAAATGTCAAAGGCAGAAAAGGAACGGCTTAAGCAGGAACTCTTCAAGTGTTACCCTGAATCCTATATCAAAGGATTAAGGGGAGCATCGGCCGGGCATGTGGGCTACATGTCTCAACTGGCTGCTGAGGTATAACTTATTGCCGCTTTTGTTTAGTGTATATTTATTTCTTTTTGAAACTCGTCTAATAATTTGTTTTGCTTTCATTGCCCCAGCTTTTTGCTCGCAGCATGCTTACTGAAGATTGGGCCAGAGAGCTGAGGAAAGAGAATAAGAAGCTCGTCCATTTGGCTACAACGGCAGGCGACAAGGCCATCCATGACATTGAGATGGTTAATACCCTTCATCGTCAATCCCTGGATGCTTTGGAGAAGAGGTCAGCTAACTTGGAGTCCGAGAACAAGAACTATCTTGTTACCATCCAAGACCTATACAAGGAGCCGGGACCATTTGAAGATGGTTATTGATCTTTGTTTCTCTTTGAGCTGAAGGGGGAAAGAGATGTTGCTCTCCTTGCCGCTGCTGAGTTGAGAAGGGAGAACATTCTCCTAAGGGCGAAGACTGCCCGTCTGGAAAGGACGGTTTCCCAAACCTTTGACGATGCCAAAAAGGGCCTTGAACATGTTGTAGAAACGTCCAAGGATTGGGCCGTCAAGGTCTTCGAAATGCTGGCTGAAGCCGAGGAGGTCCCGAGCTTTGTCCGTCGCCTGGAATACCAACAGAGTGTCCATAGGGCCCTGGTCTGTGCTGAGGAACCTCCGGAGTTTATAGAGTCAGGCGACGAGGCTTCAGCCAAAGATGAGGAGCCCAAGGACAACCAAGAAACTCATGTTGAAGACGAAGCCTAGTTTTAGGTTTATTTTTCTAGTTTCTTTGGTTATCTGCCGTTGTAGCCTTAGTCCTTCAGTAATCTTATTTTGTAAATTTTACTCATGATATATATGAAAGACTTTTGCCACTTGCTTGCCTCTTATTTTCATCAATTCCCATTTGACTATCACATTAACTTTGAATTGTTTCTAAGTACAAAAGTTGACTTGTCTTGAACATCGTAGACGATCTGCATAATATGATTGAAACACTTGTTTTGGACGACCTTGGGTGGTCTTATATAATCACAAAGGCATCTATTGCCTAGGTCCTCTTGGTTTTGGACGACCTTGTTCTCTTGAGCTCGTCCTTTAGGCTTCTATCATTCCCCCCCTTCTTGGGCTTAGTTCAACCGTACATGGTGGGCGAGCCAAAGTCCAAGAAGGAAAGCGGCCATCTTTGGCCGAGCCTGCTGAAATTATCGGACGAGCTTGTTATATATGCTGAACGCATGTTTTAGCCGGCTTCCTTGAGGGAGCAACACTCGTCATTAAGTAGCGATCCCTTACTAGGGTCTAGGCTACTTAGCTGGCCGTGCTTGTGAAGATAAGTATCCTTTACTAAGGACTTATTTCAGGCCAACTTTCTCTCAGAGACTTTGACGTTACTCTTACTAGAGGTTTTGTCAGTTTGACGGCCTTGTATGTGCTATACTTTGGCCGGTCTCTTCGATGGAGTGATGTTCGGCATAAAAATGAGTAATTGTGACGCTTTTCTTTTTTATCCAAGTTACTGTCACTTTTAGACGAGTAACTGATTTAATGCCCCAAAGTGAGTTAACTTGGTGAAAATAAACAAGGAAATAAGAAAGTAGGAATTGTATTATATGGATTTTGCTTGACGGAATGCCAAGATGCATGTATACAATTCTCTTTTCTAACATGTGCCGCGGCACTTTGGATTAACTACAAACTACCTCATAGATATTCGACGGTGAATTGAGTTAGACGTGATACTTTTTCAAATTATCAGAATTCCAAGTACGCTGTATTGGTCGTCCATCCAGATCCTGAAGACGAAAAGTACCACTGCGCAGCTCTTGGATAATCATGTAAGGTCCTTCCCAATTAGGTGTTAGCTTCCCTAACTCTTTTGCTCGTCCAACCGCTTCCATCTTTCTAAGGACAAGATCCCCTACTTTGAGCGGTCGTCTAACAACTCTTTTGTTAAACTCCCGAGCCATACGCAGTTTGTACAATTGCATTCTTAGCAAGGCATTGCCCCTGACTTCTGGCACTTGGTCCAAAGCCGTGCGTAATGCAGGCCCGGTTGGCATCTTACGTATGCAAGCATAACTCGCAGGGTGGGTTCCTCAATCTCAATGGGCAAGACAGCTTCTGTGCCATATACTAACATGAAAGGCGTCTCCCCAGTAGAGTTCTTGGCGGTTGTTCTGATGGACCATAACACCAACTGCAACTCTTCAACCCATTGTCCCTTGGCGTTTTCTAGCTTCTTTTTGATTCCATTTGATAGAATCTTGTTGAAGGACTCTACTTGCCCATTTGCTTGTGGGTGGGCAACGGCGAATAAGTGTGCTTTTATTTCTCTTTTCTGCTAACCACTCCTTCGCTTAGGTGTTTCAAATTGGGGGCCATTATCAAAGGCGATGGACTGTGGTATGCCAAAACGGGTTATAATGCTTTTCCAGATGAAGCCCTTGACGTCGTTTGTTGTTATTCCTCGCATGGCCTCTGCCTCTATCCATTTAGTGAAGTAATCAACTGCCACTATCACAAACTTCTTTTGTCCGGCGGCCACCGGGAAAGGTCCTAGGATATCCATGCCCCATTTGGCAAAAGGTAAAGGGAACAAGATGGGGGTTAAGTAGTTGGACGGCTTCTGATGCACATTTCCATGCTTCTGACAACTGTCACACTTCTTTGCATAGACTAGAGCGTCTTCCTTTAAGGTAGGCCAGTAGTAACCCGTCCTTAAGCCTTCTCCCCTAAAGCTCTTCCCCCAATGTGAGAAGCACAAGCTCCTTCATGGAGTTCTTTCAGGACCTCCAGACCATCTTCTCTGGTGACGCACTTGAGCAGAGGCCGGTTGAATGATTTCTTGTAAAGTGTCTCGTCCCATAGCTCAAACCACTTGTCCCTAGCCTTCACATACTTAGCCTCTACGGGATCTGAAGGCAATCGTCCCGTCTTCTTGTATTCTATGATCGGCTCCATCCAGACAGTCCCACGGCTGAGAAACATAATCTGCTCTTGATCGATGCTCTTTTTGGGTTTGACTTCCCAAAATACTGTTCTTGGCACATCACCTTCAGCCGAGATGGCCAACTTCGAGAGAGCATCTGCTTGATGATTTTCTGACCTTGGTACTTGGTCGAGGACAAATCGTTTTAATGGCCCTATCTCATCTTTGATGAGTCACATGTATTTGCTCATTGATGCTTCTTTGCATTCAAAATCTCCATTAACCTGGCTGACCACTAAGAGGGAGTCCGATTTGGCCTCGATCTCAACAGCTCCGGCCGCCGCCTTGCACATTTTGATTCCCGCTAAGAGTGCCTCATATTCGGCTTCGTTATTGGACGCTCTGAACTGGAATCTTAATGCATATTCAAACTTGTCCCCTTCGGGAGATTGGCAAATGATTCCTGCTCCACATCCATTTACTGTGGACGAGCCATCAACCATGAGCGTCCAATGCCTTCTTCCTCTTGCTGGATCAGATATCGGCTCTATGGCTGGCCGAGTAAGCTCGACTATAAAGTCTGCCAAGGCTTGCCCTTTAATGGCTTTCCTTGGTTCAAAGGATATATCAAACATGTTAAGCTCCACCGCCCATTTTAGCATTCGTCCAGCAGCTTCCATCTTCAGTAGAACTTGCTTCAAAGGCCGATCAGTGTAGACGATTATACCGTGCGCCAAAAAATATGGCCTCAACTTTCTCGCCGGCCATGACTAGGGCCAATCCAAACTTCTCGACCGGAGTATATCTCGTTTTCCGCATCTTTGAGCACGTGACTCACAAAGTAAATGGGAACTTGGACGGACTCTCTTTCGGCCAACGGAGACGGCACTCACAGCTTGAGTGGATACAGCCAAGTATACAAACAACTTTTCCCCCTAAGCAGGACTGACCAACCTAGGCAGCTGTTGAAGATGATCTTTGACGTGCTGAAGGGCTTGTTCCGCCTCGGCTGTCCATTCGAACTTGGCTCTTTTCTTGATTGTTGCAAAGAAGTGATGGCACTTGTCGCCTGACTTAGACAAAAATCGTCAAGGGGCGCCAAGCAACCCGTCGCCGTACCTCTTTTACCTTCGAAGGAGACTTCATGTCAAGAATAGCTTGAATCTTTTCAGGGTTGGCTTCTATTCCCCTTTGATCCACCAAGAAGCCTAAAAACTTCCCCGACAAAACTCCAAAGACACATTTCTTTGGGGTTCGACTTTAACTTGTATTTCCTGAGAGTTTCAAAAGTTTCTCTCAAATCACCAACATGATTTTCTTCTTGACGGCTTTTGACTATCATATCGTCAATATATGCCTCCATATTTCTTCCCAATTGTGACTGAAAAACAGTATTGATCAATCTTTGAAAAGTGGCCGGGGCATTGCGCAGGCCGAATGGCATCCTCAACCAGCCATACAGTCCTTTTTCAGTAATGAAGGACGTCTTGTCCTGATCCTCAGGCCACATTGGGATTTGATGAAAGCCAGAATAAGCGTCCATGAAGCTCAAGAAAGCATGACCAATTTGTAGAGTCTACTAGACGATCCAACTTAGGCAAAGGAAAACCGTCCTTAGGACAAGCCTTGTTGAGGTCGGTGTAGTCCACACACATCCTCCAAAGCCATTGGGCTTTGGCACCATGACCACATTTGCTATCCGATCTGGGTAATAGGTTTCTTTGATGAACTTGGATTCCAACAACTTCGAACTTCTTGGTCGACCGCCCGATTTCTAGCCTGGTCCCAAATGCCTCTTCTTCGACGAACGAGTTTTAATTTTGGATCAACATTTAGCCGATGGACGGCTACTTCTGGATCAATTCCAGGCATTTCTTCAACACAATAGGCAAACACGTCTTGAAATTCTTTCAGCAAGCTGATTAAGAGGCTTCTCAAGCCCAAAGAGAGTGAAGAACCAATTTTCAAGGTTCGTTACGGGCGAGCCTCATCCCGGCATGCACGTCTTCCGGGGTCTCGACCGGTTCGGACGCTCTATTGCTAGTCCCATGATGGCCATCACTTCTTCGAGCAAGGGAGGCTCTTCCTTGATGATTTCATATTTTCTCTTTTTCTTTGGGAAGATGCTCGACGCCTTCCTTGAGGGAGCGAGAGGCGTCGAGGGCTCTCAATGGCCATCTTCAATGAGGCCAAGTGGTCCTTGACTATCCCGGACGTTTTCCTCTCGCTAACCACCTTCGTCTTATCCTTCTCTATTTCGGACGTTTTCCTTTCACCAAAGAACTCGCGTCTCGATCTTCATTGCATATCTTCCATGATGACGGCTTGAGGGTAGTCGGATAACACTCCCTAGCCAGCCTGCTTGGTCCCCATATAATGAGCCAATCTTGCCATCATCACACTCATACTTCATCAACATCGGGTGAGTAACTATTACGGCTTTGACGTGATTCGTAGTTGGTCGCCCAAGAATGACATTGTAGGTCATCAAATCTCGGACTACCAAGAACTTGATAAACAAAGTTCTAGCGGCATCCTTTTCTCCCACTCGAACGGGCAAAGTAACAGTTCCCATTGGGTGGATGACTCCTCCCCCAAACCCTATGATGGGATGGTGAACGGGAACCAAGTTCTTCTCATCAAATTTTAATCCTGACAAGCGGCCAAGACCGATGATGTCCGTCGAGCTTCCAGTGTCGATCAGAATTCTTCTTACTCTCAAGTGTGCTACTTTTATTTCTACAACCAAAGGATCATCATGGGGAGTCCTCAACCTGCCCCGATCTTGCTCACTAACTACCACCCTTGGGAAGGGCTCAGCCTTTGTCTGATCAGCTAACAAAACTTGGCCAAGCTCCCTAAGGTAGTTTTTGTGTCCTCTATTGGTTGGTCCTCCAGCAGCAAACCCTCCAGAAATTACGAGAACAACATCCTCGTCTGTGCTCTCACTTTCCTTCTTCTTAGTCTGACAATTGTCTTTTCTTTGAAACTTCCTTCCCTCTTGAGGCATATAGGAGTTCATCTTTCCCTTTCGAGCTAGCTCCTCCAAAGTCTTCTTGAGGTGCTTACATTCATTAGTTTCGTGACCGCAATCCTTGTGGAAGTGGCAATACTTGCTCTTATCCCTATTTCTATAAGGGGTTTTCATCTCAGCTGGTGCCTTCAACTCATATTGATCCTTAATCTCCATGAGAATGGAGTATTGGTCCTTGTTAAATTCAATAGGATTGGATGAGGATGGCTCAGCTTCTTTTCTCTTGCTCCTTCTGGATGAAGTGGTGGTGGAGGTTATAGCCCAAGTCTCGGCCTTCTTGGGGTTGCTCTTCTTTGGCTGAGCAACCTCTTCAGGCTTCTTAGACTCGGGATGCTTTGCCTCAAGACACACTTCGGTAGCGTGAATAAACGCTTCAGCCTTCCCTTAAGGCTTCGGCAAGAGTGGAGATTTTCTTTTTAACAAGATCAAACTTAAAGCTTCCCGGCCTTAGACCCCTAATGAAGGCGTCAAAGGCCACTCCAAAGATTAAGATCTTGGATCCGAAGGGCTTCAAGGTTGAATCTCTTAACGAAACTTCTAAGAGCCTCCTTAGGTCCCCCGGACGACCTTGCCTAGGTGCATGCTTGTTTTTTGTTCTTGCTTGTTGGCAACAAAGTGACTAGTGAATAAGAAACCGAGTTCCGTGAAATTATTGATCGAATTGGGTGGAAGATTGTTAAACCACTTCGAGCTACTCCCTTCGAGTTGCTGGGAAGTTCTTACACCGAGTAGCATCATCTACTCCTTGGACGTACATCCGATGTTTGTAAGCGCATAAGTGATCATCGGGATCTGTTGTTCCATCAAAAGGTTCTATAGTAGGGAGTTTAACCTTTGGGAAGGGGGGCGCCTCCATTATCCCGGCCGAGAATGGAGTGGGCCGGTTAATCTGGAGGGCTCCCATTTGTCCCTCAATGGGTATGTACTCCTTACGATATTCCTTTAACACCGGATCAGACGACGTGTTTGAAGGCAATGGACGCCTATAGACCATGGGTTGAGCCACTGTCTTCTCCTGTCGTGGATGAACAAGAGAGTGACTTAAACTTCGTCCCTCCCCTCCGGACGACAACCCGAAAGGAGGGTCTCTCGGGTATGATGTAGAACCCGTCGGCGATCGTTGTATTCTTCTTTGCTCTCTTTGCTTCTAGATATTCTCTGGCATCTGTTTCCATTCGGTGCCCGCTTGGACGAACATGGTCCTGGGTCCTTACCACCAGGTTCCAGTCCATCTTCCTTCGCTGATCATTATCCTCTGGCTGCTTTCCTCTTGCCGTTCTCCTAGAGGGTTCCTGACGAACAGGTCGACTAGGACCTGGACGATCGTCTTGGGAACGTCCCTAGGGGGAGGTGGATTGTTAGCAGCTGGCTCAGGGTTAAGCCGGAAAAACAACATATTGCTCTTGATTCGTTCTCGGACGATCGCAGCCATCTTTGCACGGGAAATCATTCAAGGCGTTCTCTAGATGGGCGGCAGTCACCGGACGTTCAAGATTCTCTTGAATGACAGGTTGCTGGCTTGGTCCAGTAACCTGGACGATGGACGGGGGTCTATCCCTTCCTCGAGGTGGTCTCTCATGTTCTACTGTGTCTTCGACATTAACCTGAAGACTTCGGTTTCTGGCAAGGTTGGACGATTGCCAATCAGTCATCGTTGCGTCTCCCCACAGACGGCGCCAAATGTTTCGTCCCTTGTCCAACAAGTAAGCTGTAGATGGTGCTTTCTTGTCGAGCAAGTAAACTAGTATCCCTTAGATGTTCTTCTTTGGAGACTTGTGCAACAATGCCTGAATCAACCAAGTCCAAGCTTGAGCTTCGTTCCCGAACCTGCAAAAAGGGACCCACCCTGGAGGTTTGGGTGGTGGTTCCCCCTCCGATGCTTAAGTCAGATATCGGGAGTTGTAAGAGAAAGTAGAGATAGAGAGAGAAAGTGAGAGAGTAGTTTTACAGAGTAACTTTGCACTGTTTGCATTGAATGAATGTTTCTCCTGATTTCAGGGGTATTTATAGTGATAGCAAGTTGACAGCTATCCTTAAAACCTGCCCTAGAATAGTGACTTATGATTGGCTGGGGGATCAGATCATGACACGTGGCAGACCAGGACTGGTGAAAGTCTATTAACCACTCTCCTTCAGCCACCTGGTAGGGCTGGCCTCTGACTTCCTTTTGGGCCAGAGAAGCAGCCTTTTAAACAATTTGAGCCTAGCCCAAAGGGTAGATCTTTTTTCTTCCATTTATCAGAGGACACGTGTACGGCTCAGATGAGCCCAAGTGTCATCAGAGGAACCGTAGATTTCAGGCTACAACAGTTACTATTATTAATATTATAATTATAATAACGATGAATTTGTTTTTTTATTTTTTTATTTTTTTATTTTTATTTATAATTTAGTATTTATTATTTATTAATTATTATTGTTATTATTATTATTATTATTTATCATTTATTATTTATTATTTATTATTTATTATTTATTATTTATTATTTATTACTCCCTCTGTATTTGTTTATCTTTCCTACTTTGACTTTGCACGTTTGTCAATGCACTTATTCTACCTTAAATATCTTTCATTACATATTAGTAAAAATTATAATAATTGAATATTAATAAACTACTCACTGAGACGAATCAAACAAGACACCACATGACTATATTTTTCTTATATATTGAGAAAAAACTAAAAGATTTTCTCTAATTGTGAATAGTGTCAAGATTTCAAGTGAGAAAGATAAAAAAATACAGAGGGAGTATTCATTATTTATTATTTATTATTTATTATTTATTATTTATTATTTATTATTTCTTGTATTATTATTATTTATTATTATTATTATTATTTATTATTTATTATTATTATTTATCATTATTTATTATTTATTATTTATTATTTATTATTTATTATTTATTATTTATTATTTATTATTTATTATTTATTATTTATTATTTATTATTTATTATTTATTATTTATTATTTATTATTTATTATTTATTATTTATTATTTATTATTTATTATTTATTATTTATTATTTATTATTTATTATTTATTATTTATTATTATTTATTATTATTATTATTATTATTTATTATTATTTATTATTATTTATTATTTACTATTTATTATTTATTATTTATTATTTATTATTTATTATTTTTTTATTATTATTGTTTTGTCCGCTTGTCCAACAAGTAAGCTGTAGATGGTGCTTTCTTGTCGAGCAAGTAAACTAGTATCCCTTAGATGTTCTTCTTTGGAGACTTGTGCAACAATGTCTGAATCAACCAAGTCCAAGCCTGAGCTTCGTTCCCGAACCTGCAAAAAGGGACCCACCCTGGAGGTTTGGGTAGTGATTCCCCCTCCGAAGCTTAAGTCAGGTATCAGGAGTGGAAAGAGAAATATAGAGATAGAGAGAGAAAGTGAGAGAATAGTTTTTCAGAGTAACTTTACACTGTTTGCATTGAATTGTGTGTCTCCTGATTTTAGGGGTATTTATAGTGATAGCAAGTTGACAAACTATCCTTAATACCCGCCCTAGAATAGTGGCTTCGATTGGGTGAGAAATCAAAACATGACACGTGGCGGATCATGACTAGTGGATATCTATTAACCAATCTCCTTCACCACCTTACATTGTTGGGCTCGACCGACTGGGCCGGAATCTAGACCTTTTAACTCTCCTGAGGGTAGCCCAAAGATGCAAGGCATTTCTTCTCTTTAACTCAGGTGACACGTGTACGACTCTGATAAGCCCAAGTGTCCCAAAAAGAGTTGTAGATGTTAGACTACAACATTTGCCCCTAAAAGGGCTTTTACCGTAGGTCCATCCGACGGTTAAGGCCCTTTTACCCTCAAGGTAGTTCAAATCCGTGTAAAGTGGTGCGCCTTCTTCGGGGTTCTACCTGGTCATATTCGACCGTTGTATGATTTTTTCTGGTCATTCGTGACCGGTTCTACAAGTTTCTTATTCCTCTATAAATACCCTTGGAGCGAAGACATTGAATCATTTAGCACTTCGAACGAATTTTTCTAGAGAGAGAAACTCGAGAATTTTCTAGAGAGAGAGAGAGATAGATCGTCCGGCTTCAAGCATCTTTCACCGAAACGCTCGAGACGTTCTTAGCGGTATCGTTTCTTTGAACTCTTCACTCTTTATTCTTTATTTTTTCTTAGAAAATCAATAAAATGGAATCATCTTCGTCAAATAATCTTAGCCAACCAAGAGCTTGTCTTGACCCTAGAACCGATACTTCTTCTTCGGCACATTCTAGAGTTGGGCCTCTTCTCGGCCGAGTATTTATATTTTCATAGTTTTGGCCGAGAAAGTCGACGACCCGGCTTTACTCGTGCGGGGTAATCTGCGCGCGTCAAGCAAACGGCCCGTCTAAGACGAAAAGCAATAATTCCGTCAAATAGCTCGGACATGGAGGAATCCACTGGACGGGTGCCCGAGGAGGCAAGAGAGGTCCAAAGTGCTCGGTCTTTGGACAGGCACCCTTTGACCATGAGGCGAAGACTCCGAAATAAATCCCGAAACCAAGATTTCCGGTAGGGGTGCCGAAATGGTAGAGATCGGCGAAGGCAATAACGGTAGCAATTACGAAGCCGCCGAAGAATCGACGAGGTCTCTACTACTTCGTCGGAGATTAGAAGACGTTTAGGTCCCCTTTCGATCCAGGTTTCATTTTGGTCAACCGTAAGTGGTTAGAGAAACTAGGACCGACCCTAATTACTTATCGTCTTTCATGCCCATGCCGGGCTTTTCCTTTGTCATTCCTAACAAGGACGCGACGATCTTGAGCGCTCCAAAGAACCATTTCATTGCCTATAAACTAGCCTTAGACGCAGGGATCGAGGTTTCCCCTTCATGATTTCATAGAACAAGTGCTACAAAGACTACCACATCGGCCATAATCGCTGGCTCCCAACGCTTGGCACAACGTCCCGACGTTTATCGCCGTCTCGAGCTACGCGGCCTAGCCCTTTCTCTTCGGGCCTTTACCCACATCCACTATGCGGCCAAGGTACCCGGGGCCGTGGACGGAACATGGCTCGATTCGCAACCGTCCCGGCTTCCCGACGGCTTGGGGAAGCCTTCGAAAATGCATGAATGGAAAGCCGACTTCATCTTTTTAACAGCGGCCAATGATTCGGCTATCGAGAGCTATAGATTCCATAACCTGGTCCGTCACGAATACGGGACGGAAGCGCCCCGGGCCGGAATTGGAGGACAATTTCGATGAAGAAGTTGTGGAGTACTTCAGGACAAAAGAGTACTCCAGGCCCGGCCGACGTTCTATTAAAGGGCCATCCAATTGGATACCTTTTAAGGAAATGTTTTACCAAGACGACTTCTTGGTTGCTGCCGGCTTGAGGTTGGCCGATGATAAAGGTACATTTAAAATCATCCAACTAAAATTCTTCGTCTATAGTCCTTTTGACGAACACATTTTTGTTTTTTGCAGACTCGGCCAGACAACGCCTCGAAGCATCTTGGACGGGGGAGATCAGCATGTCCCAATTTACCGCCAACCTTTGGAAGGAGTTTGCAAAGAGCAAGGCTTGAGAAGAGGGCGTAAACATTGGTAATAAATTTTTTTTTTTTTTTTTTTTTTTTTTTTTTTGCCGAGGATCATATGAGATCGTCCGAAATTGGCATCCAATTTTTGGTCGAGGGTCACCCAAAGAAGGAGAGCGTCCAGACTTGGACGGTCACCTTCTGGGCGCCATACTCGTCCGAAATTGGCATCCAATTCTCGGACGAGGGTCACCCAAAGAAGGAGACCGTCCAGACTTGGCCGGTCACCTTCTTGGCGCCATACTCGTCCGAAATTGGCATTCAATTTCGGACGAGGGTCGCCCAAAGAAGGAGAGCGTCCGCGACTTGGACCGGTCACCTTCTCAGGCGCCATACTCGTCCGAAATTGGCATCCAATTCTCGGACGAGGGTCACCCAAAGAAGGAGAGCGTCCAGACTTGGACGGTCACCTTCTTGGCGCCATACTCGTCCGAAATTGGCATTCAATTTTCGGACGAGGGTCGCCCAAAGAAGGAGAGCGTCCAGACTTGGACGGTCACCTTCTTGGCGCCATACTCGTCCGAAATTGGCATTCAATTTTCGGACGAGGGTCGCCCAAAGAAGGAGAGCGTCCAGACTTGGACGGTCACCTTCTTGGCACCATCCTCGTCCGAAATTGGCATCCAATTTTTGGATGGGGACCACCAAAAGTATGAGAACATCCAGACTCGGACGGGCACCTTCTTGGTGCCCTACTCGTCTGGAGTTGCACAATTTTTTTGGACGAGGGCCACCAAAAGTATGTGAATCGTCCAGACTCGGACGGGCACCTACTTGGCGCCCTTCTCGTCTGGAGTTGCACAATTTTTTGGACGAGGGCCACCAAAAGTATGTGAACGTCTAGACTTGGACGGGCACCTTCTTGGCGCCCTTCTCGTCTGGGATTGCACAATTTTTTGGACGAGGGCCACCAAAAGTATGTGAACGTCCAGACTTGGACGGGCACCTTCTTGGCGCCCTTCTCGTCTGGAGTTGCACAATTTTTTTTTCATTTCGTCTTTCAGCCGAAGTCTTTGTAATAACAGTTATAACTTTTGTTCGTAGGACGATCAATTTGATGACTTGTTTACTTTTTTCAGAAAAATGCTCCTACAAACAAACTTCCACCTGGGAAGTCGTCCTCGTCTAAAAAGAGGCCAACTACAGCCGCTGACCAGCCTTCAGCGAAGAAACCTAAGAGCTTCACAAGGAAGAAGGCAGATAAGACGACTCCTCTTGGCGAGGTTGGGGAGAGAAGTATGCCTCCCCCATCAGCCAAGGTTCCTAAAAAGGGGCCTTCGGCTGTTGCCCCGGCTGAGGAGGGAGAGGGTGCTCATGCGGCTGTTCCGCTCAACGTGTTCTTGCGCCGACTCTACCGAGGTCGAACCCGAGTCTCGCCTTGGCTATAGTTGCACCCGTAATCTGGAGCCGCGGCCGAGAACTATCCAGGGTTCGGCGGCTCGGTAGCTAAGCCGGTGCCACAAATGCCCTTAGGCGTTAGGACGGCATCTATTTCGTCCGGTGAGTCGTATTACCCCAATATAGTTAGGACGGTGCGGGTCGGTGGACGGTCCATGAGTCCGTCCGATAGACAATCCATCGTCATTCCTATCAAGATAACTGACTCTCCCCCTCTTTCAGATAAGGGCAAAGGCCCTGCTATTCCCCCTGCTCCTCCCCTCGCTGATTCGGACGAGGAGTCTTCTCCTGCTTTCGCCAAAATGTCGAAGCTGGAGAAGGAGCGACTTAAGCAGGAGCTCTTCAAGTGCTACCCTGAATCCTACATAAAGGGATTAAGGGGGGCGTCTGCTGGGCATGTGGGCTATATGTCTCAGCTTGCTGCCGAGGTATTGCTTTCAGCCTGCTTTATTTTATACTTGATACAAATTTTGATTCTTTTACTCGTCTAATAACTTGATTTGTTTTCATTGTTCCAGCTTCTGGCTCGCAGTATGCTAACTGAAGAATGGGCGAGGGAGCTCAGAAAGGAGAACAAGCACCTCGTCCATCTTGCTACAACGGCCGGCGACAAGGCCATTCATGACATTGAGATGGCGAATACTCTCCATCGTCAGTCACTCGATGCATTGGAGAAAAGGTCGGCAGACCTTGAGTCCAAGAACAAGAAATATCTTGTTACCATCAATGATCAGTACAAGGAGAGAGACCATCTGAAGATGATTATCAACACTCTCTCTACTGATCTCAAGGGCGAGAGAGACGCCGCCCTTCTTGTCGCTGCTCAGCTGAGAAGGGAGAATATTCTTCTAAGGGCGAGAAACGCTCGTCTGGAAAAGACGGTTTCCCAAACCTTTGACGATGCCAAAAAGGGGCTTGAACATGTTGTAGAAACGTCCAAAGTTTGGGCCGTCAAGGCCTTCGAAATGCTGGCTGAAGCCGAGGAAGTCCCGAGCTTTGTCCGTCGCCTGGAATACCAACAGAGTGTCCATAGGGCCATGGTCTGTGCTGAGGATCCTCCGGAGTTTATAGAGTCAGGCGACGAGGCTTCAGCCGAAGATGAGGAGCCCGAGGACAACCAAGAAACTCATGTCGAAGACGAAGCCTAGTTTTAGGTTTATTTTTCTAGTTTCTTTAGTTATCTCGTTGTTGTAGCCTTCAGTAATCATATTTTGTAAATTTACTCATGATATATATGAAAGACTTTTGCCACTTGCTTGCCTCTTATTTTCATCAATTCCCATTTGACTATCACATTAACTTTGAATTGTTTCCAAGTACAAAAGTTGACTCGTCTTGAACATCGTAGACGATCTGCATAATATGATTGAAACACTTGTTTTGGACGACCTTGTTCTCTTGAGCTCGTCTTTTAGGCTTCTACCATTCCCCCCCCTTTTCTTGGGCTTAGTTCAACCGTACATGGTGGGCGAGCCAAAGGCCAAGAAGGAAAGCGACAATCATTGGCCGAGCCTGCTGAAACTATTGGACGAGCTTGTTATATATGCTGAACGCATGTTTTAGCCGGCTTCCTTGAGGGAGCAACACTCGTCATTAAGTAGCGATCCCTTACTAGGGTCTAGACTACTTAGCCGGGCCGTGCTTGTGAAGATAAGTATCCTTTACTAAGGACTTATTTCAGCCGCCTTTCTCTCGAGACTTTGACGTTACTCTTACTAGAGGTTTTGTCGGTTGACGGCCTTGTATGTGCAATACTTTGGCCGGTCTCGTCGATGGAGTGATGTTCGGCCTAAAAATGAGTAATTGTGACGCTTTTCTTTTTTATCCAAGTTACTTTCACTTTTAGACGAGTAACTGATTTAATGCCCCAGAGTGAATTAACTTGGTGACAATAAACAAGGAAATAAGAAAGTAGGAATTGTATTATATGGATTTTGCTTGACGGAATGCCAAGATGCATGTATACAATTCTTTTTTCTAACATGTGCCGCGGCACTTTGGATTAACTACAAACTACTTCATAGACATTCGACGGTGGATTGAATTAGACGTGATACTTTTTCAAATTATCAAAATTCCAAGTACGGCGATCGGTCGTCCATCCATATCTTGAAGACGAAAAGTACCATCAGCGCAGCTCTTGGATAATAATGTAAGGTCCTTCCCAATTAGGTGTTAGCTTCCCCAACTCTTTTGCTCGTCCAACCGCTTCCATCTTTCTAAGGACAAGATCCCCTACTTTGAGCGGTCGTCTAACAACTCTTTTGTTATACTCCCGGCCATACGCAGTTGTACAATTGCATTCTTAGCAAGGCATTGCCCCGACTTCGGCACTTGGTCTAAAGCGGTGCGCAATGCAGCCAGCTTGGCATCTTCCGAGTACAAAGCATAACTCGCAGGGTGGGTTCTTCAATCTCTATGGGCAAGACAGCTTCTGTGCCGTAGACTAACATGAAGGGCGTCTCCCCAGTAGAGTTCTTGGCGGTTGTTCTGATGGACCATAACACCAACTGCAGCTCTTCAACCCATTGTCCCTTGGCGTTTTCTAGCTTCTTTTTGATTCCATTTGATAGAATCTTGTTGAAGGACTCTACCTGCCCATTTGCTTGTGGGTGGGCAACGGCGGCGAAGTGTGCTTTTATTTCTCTTTCTCGCCAACCACTCCTTCGGTTTAGGTGTTTCAAATTGGGGGCCATTATCGAAAACGATGGACCGTGGTATGCCAAAACGGGTTATAATGCTTTTCCGGATGAAGCCCTTGACGTCGTTCGTTGTTATTCCTCGCATGGCCTCCGCCTCTATCCATTTAGTGAAGTAATCAACGGCCACTATCACAAACTTCTTTTGTCCCGTGGCCACCGGGAAAGGTCCTAGGATATCCATGCCCCATTTGGCAAAGGGTAAAGGGAACAAGATGGGGGTTAAGTAGTTGGACGGCTTCGATGCACATTTCCATGCTTCGCAACTTGTCACACTTCTTTGCATAGACAAGAGCGTCTTCCTTTAAGGTTGGCCGGTAGTACCCCGGTCCTTAGAGCCTTCTCCCCTAAAGCTCTTCCCCCAATATGAGAAGCACAAGCTCCTTCATGGAGTTCTTTCAGGACCTCCGGACCATCTTCTCTCGGTGACGCACTTGAGCGAGAGGCCGATTGAATGATTTCTTGTAAAGTGTCTCGTCCCATAGCTCAAACCACTTGTCCCCAGCCTTCACATACTTGGCCTCTACGGGATCCGAAGGCACCGTCCCGTCTTCTTGTATTCTATGATCGGCTCCATCCAGATAGCCCGCGACCGAGAAACATAATCTGCTCTTGATCTATGCTCTTTTTGGTTTTGACTTCCCAAAATATCGTTCTTGGCACATCACCTTCAGTAGCCGGCTAACTTCGAGAGTGCATCCGCTGGGTGATTTTCCGACCTTGGTACTTGGTCGAGGACAAATCGTTTTAATGGCTCTATCTCATCTTTGATGAGTTGCATGTATTTGCTCATCGATGCTTCTTTGCATTCAAAATCTCCATTAACCCGGGCGACCACTAAGAGGGAGTCCGATTTAGCCTCGATCTCAACAGCCTCAGCCGCTTTGCACATTTTGATTCCCGCCAAGAGTGCCTCATATTCAGCCTTCGTTATTGGATGCTCGAACCGGAACCTTAATGCATATTCAAACTTGTCCCCTTCGGGAGATTGGCAAATGATTCTCGCTCCACATCCATTGATTGTGGACGAGCCATCAACCATGAGCGTCCAATGCCTTCTTCCTCTTCTTTGGATCGGATATCGGCTCTATGGCCGGCCGAGTAAGTTCGACTATAAAATCCGCCAAGGCTTGCCCTTTAATGGTCGTCCTTGGTTCAAAGGATATATCAAACATGTTAAGCTCCACCGCCCATTTTAACATTCGTCCAACAGCCTTCCATCTTCGGTAGAACTTGCTTCAAAGGTCGATCGGTGTAGACGATTATATCCGTGCGCCAAGAAATAGGGCCTTAGCTTTCGCTTGCCATGACGAGTGCCAATCCAAACTTCTCAACGGGAGTGTACCTATTTTCCGCGTCTTTGAGTACGTGACTCACGAAGTATATTGGGACTTGGACGGATTCTCTTTCGGCCAGAATAAAGACTCACAACTTGAGCGGACACTGCCAAATATACAAACAAACTTCTCCCCCATCGGCCGACCAACCTAGGCAAGCCGCCGAAGGTGGTCCTTGACTCTGTGTAGTGCTTGCTCCGCCTCATTTGTCCATTCAAACTTTGCTTTCTTCTTAATTGTGGCGAAGAAGTGATGGCACTTGTCGCCCGACTTAGACAAGAAACGTCCAAGGGCGCCAAGCAACCCGTCGCCCTCGAACTTCCTTCACCTTTGACGGAGACTTCATGTCTAAAATAGCTTGTATCTTTTCGGGATTTGCTTCAATTCCCTTTGATCCACCAAAAAGCCTAAAAACTTCCCCGACAAAACTCCAAACACACATTTGCTTGGGATTCAACTTTTAACTTGTATTTCCCGAGAGTTTCAAAAGTTTCTCTCAAATCACCAACATGATTTTCTTCTTGACGGCTTTTGACTATCATATCGTCAATATATGCCTCCATATTTCTTCCCAATTGTGGCCGAAAAACAAGATTGATCAATCTTTGAAAAGTGGCCGGGGCATTGCGCAGCCGAATGGCATTCTCAACCACCCATACAAATTCTTTTTTCGTAATGAAGGACGTCTTGTCCCGATCCTCGAGCCACTTTGGGATTTGATGAAAGCCGAATAAGCGTCCATGAAGCTCAAGAAAGCATGACCAAATGTAGAGTCCACCAGACGATCCAACTTAGGCAAGGGGAAACCGTCCTGGGGACAAGCCTTGTTGAGATCGGTGTAGTCCACACACATCCTCCAAAGCCATTGGGCTTTGGCACCATGACCACATTTGCTATCCAAACTGGGTAATAGGTTTCTTTGATGAACTTGGATTCCAACAACTTCGAACTTCTTGGTCAACCGCCCGATTTCTAGCCTGGCCCCAAATGCCTCTTCTTCGACGAACGATTTTGTTTTTGGATCAACATTTAACCGATGGACGGCTACTCGGATCAATTCCGGCATTTCTTCAACACAATAGGCAAACACGTCCCGAAATTCTTTCAAGAGGCCGATTAAGAGGCTTTTTAAGCCCAAAGAGAGTGAAGAACCAATTTTCAAGGTTCGCTCCGGGACGAGCCTCATCCGAGACGGACGTCTTCCGGGGCCTCGGGCTGGTTCGGGACGCCTATTGCTAGTCCTACGATGGCCATCACTTCTTCGGCACAAGGGAGGCTCGTCCTTGATGATTTCATATTTTCTCTTTTTCTTTGGGAAGATGCTCGACGCCTTCCTTGAGGGAGCGAGAGGCGTCCGAGGGCTCTCAATGGCCGTCTTTAATGAGGCCAAGTGGTCCTCGACTATCCCGACGTTTTCCTCTCGCTAACCACCTTCGTCTTATCCTTCTCTATTTCGGGACGTTTTCCTTTCACCAAAGAACCTGCGTTTGATCTTCATTGCACATCTTCCATGATGACGGCTTGAGGGTAGTCGAGATAACACTCCCTAGCCACCTGCTGTCCCCATATAATGAGCCAATCTTGCCATCATCACACTCATACTTCATCGACATCGGGTGGGTAACTATAACGACTTTGACGTGATTCGAGTTGGTCGCCCGAGAATGACATTGTAGGGTCGTCAAATCTCGGACTACCAAGAACTTGATAAACAAAGTTCTAGCGGCATCCTTTTCTCCCACTCGAACAGCAAAGTAACAGCTCCCATTGGGTGGATGACTCCTCCCCCAAACCCTATGATGGGATGGTGAACGGGAACCAAGTTCTTCTCATCAAATTTTAATGGGACAAGCGGTCAAGACCGATGATGTCCGTCGAGCTTCCAAGTGTCGATCGAATTCTTCTTACTCTCAAGTTTGCTATTTTCATCTCTACAACCAAAGGATCGTCATGGGGAGTCCTCAACTCCGCCCGATCTTGCTCACTAACTACCACCCTTGGGAAGGGCTCAGCCTTTGTTTGATCGCCTAACAAAACTTGGCCAAGCTCCCTAAGGTAGTTTTTGTGGTCCTCTATTGGTTGGTCCTCCAAAGAAATAACCCTCCGTAAATTACGAGTACAACATCCTCGTCTCGTACTCTCACTTTCCTTCTTCTTAGATTGCCAATTGTCTTTCCTTTGGGACTTCCTTCCCCCTCGAGGCATATAGGGGTTCATCTTTCCCTTTCGAGCTAGCTCCTCCAAAGCCTTCTTGAGGTGCTTACATTCATTAGTTTCGTGACCGCAATCCTTGTGGAAGTGGCAATACTTGCTCTTATCTCTATTTTTATAAGGGGTTTTCATCTCAGCTGGGGCCTTCAACTCATATTGATCCTTAATCTCCATGAGAATGGAATATTGGTCTTTGTTAAATTCAATAGCATTGGATGAGGATGGCTCGACCTCTTTTCTCTTGCTCCTCCTAGATGAAGTGGTGGAGGTTATAGCCCAAGTCTCGGCCTTCTTGGGGTTGCTCTTCTTTTGGCCGAGCAACCTCTTCAGGCTTCTTAGACTCGGGATGCTTTGCCTCGGCACACACTTCGGTAGCGTGAATAAACGCTTCGCCTTCCCTTAAGGCTTCGGCAAGAGTGGAGATTTTCTTTTTAACAAGATCAAACTTAAAACTTCCCGGCCTTAGACCCCTAATGAAGGCGTCAAAGGCCACCCCAAAGATTAAGATCTTGGATCCGAAGGGCTTCAAGGTCAATCTCTTAACGAAACTTCTAAGAGCCTCCTTAGGTCCCCCGGACGACCTTGCCTAGGTGCATGCTTGTTTTTTGCTCTTGCTTGTTGGCAACAAAGTGACTAGTGAATAAGAAACTGAGTTCCGTAAAATTATTGACTGAATTAGGTGGAAGATTGTTAAACCACTTCTGAGCTACTCCCTTCGAGTTCTTTGGGAAGTTCTTACACCGGGTAGCATCATCTACTCCTTGGACGTACATCCGATGTTTGTAAGCGCACAAGTGATCATCGGGATCTGTTGTTCCATCAAAAGGTTCTATAGTAGGGAGTTTAACCTTTGGGAAGGGGGCGCCTCCATTATCCTCGGGCCGAGAATGGAGTGGGCCGGCTAATCTGGAGGGCTCCCATCCGTCCCTCAATGGGTATGTACTCCTTACGATATTCCTTTAACACCGGTCGACGACGTGTTTGCGGCAATGGACGCCTATAGGCCATGGGTTGAGCCACCGTCTTCTCTTGTCGTGGATGAACAAGAGAGTGACTTAAACTTCGTCCCTCCCCCTCGGGACGACAACCTCAAAGGAGGGTCTCTCGGGTATGATGTAGAACCCGTCGCCGATCGTTGTATTGCTTCGTTGCTCTCTTTGCTTCTAGATATTCTCCGGCATCTGTTTCCATTCGGTGCCCGGCTGACGAACATGGTCCCGGGTCCTTACCACCGTGTTCCACCCATCTTCCTTCGCCGATCCTTATCCTCTGGTTGCTTTCCTCTTGCCGTTCTCCTAGAGGATTCCTGACGAACAGGTCGACTAGGACCTGGACGATAGTCTTGGGAACGTCCCCTAGGGGGAGGTGGATTGTTAGCAGCTGGCTCAGGGTTAAGCGGAAAAACAACATATTGCTCTTGATACATTCCTGGACGATCAGCTGCCATCTTTGCCCGGAAATCATTCAAGGCGTTCTCTAGATGAGCGCCATCCTGACGACGTTCAAGATTCTCTTGAATGATAGGTTCTTTGGCTTGGTCCAAGAACTCGGACGATGGACGGGGTCTATCCCTTCCTCGAGGTGGTCTCTCGTGTTCTACCGTGTCTTCGACATTAACCCGAAGACTTCGGTTTACGCGAAGGTTGGACGATTGACAATCGATCATCGTTGCGTCTCCCCCACGACGGCGCCAAATGTTTTGTCCGCTCGTCCAACAAGTAAGCTGTAGATGGTGCTTTCTTGTCGACAAGTAAACTAGTATCCCTTAGATGTTCTTCTTTGGAGACTTGTGCAACAATGTCCGAATCAACCAAGTCCAAGCCTGAGCTTCGTTCCCGAACCCCGCAAAAAGGGACCCACCCTGGAGGTTTGGGTAGTGATTCCCCCTCCGAAGCTTAAGTCGGGTATCGGGAGTGGAAAGAGAAATATGTAGAGATAGAGAAAGTGAGAGAATAGTTTTTCGAAGTAACTTTACAGTTTTTGCATTGAATTGTGTGTCTCCCGATTTTAGGGGTATTTATAGTGATAGCAAGTTGACAATCTATCCTTAATACCGCCCTAGAATAGTGGCTTCGATTGGGTGAGAAATCAAAACATGACACGTGGCGGATCATGACTAGTGGATATCTATTAACCAATCTCCTTCACCACCTTACATTGTTGAGGCTCGATCGGCGCCGAATCTAGACCTTTTAACTCTCCCGAGGGTAGCCCAATCAAAGATGCATATTTCTTCTCTTTAACTCAGGTGACACGTGTACGGCTCTGATAAGCCCAAGTGTCCCAAAAAGAGCTGTAGATGTTAGACTACAACAATTATTATTTTTTGTTATTATTTATTATTTATTATTATTATTATTATTATTATTATTAATTATTAATTATTTATTATTATTATTATTATTATTATTATTATTATTATTTATTATTCTTTATTATTATTATTATTATTATTATTATTATTATTATTATTTATTATTATTATTTATTATTTATTATTTATTATTATTATTATTATTAATTATTAATTATTAATTATTAATTATTTATTATTTATTATTATAAAATAATAAAATAATGATAATAAGTATTGATAATATTATGTTAATATTTATTGATTATTATAATAATAAGTATTGAAAATATTATGTTAATACAGTTTAGTTCAGCAAAAATAAATTCAGTTCAGCAAAAATAAGTAAAAATACTTCCAGTTCAGTAAAACTAAGTTCAATTCAGCAAAAATAAAATAAATTCAGTTCAATTCAACCAAAATAAGTTCAAAAAAACAGGGTCAAGTATTAACTCTCTCTAACTCATTTCCTAAAAACTAAACCCTAGCCCATCTGATATTCTCCAACTCTCCCAGTCCAGCCGCACCAACCTTCTCCCACTGCGGCAGCCGGCACGGCATCACGGAGCACCGCCTTCTCAACGCCAGCGCAGCAGCGCCATCTTTCTCTGTCTTCTCCAACGCGGTCTTCTCCAACTACTTTAACTGTAAGTTATTCATTCTATTTATTCTCGTTTTTCAGTTTTATTTCTTGTTAATTTGTGATTTTCTAATCTTATTTTCATGTCTTTCAATTAAATTTCTGTTTTTTTTGTTCTGATTTCGTTTTTTTTTCTATTTGAATATATGTTGTTAAATTTGTGCATAATTGAGACGAATTACCTTCATAATTGAGACAAAATTCTGATTTTCTTTAATCTGATTTCGTGTTTTATTTTTTCGGATTGAATTTCTGTTTTTATTTTTCGTGTTGGTTTGGTGGTGATTGGTTTTCTTGTGGGGTGGCCGTTGGGAGGTGGTAGGGTTGCTACATGGTGGGCCCGTGAGTGCCTGGGTGCCTGGTGGTGTGGGATACTTTGTATGGAGCAGTTTTTTTTTTTAATTACGAAAAAAACCCATGAAAACCAAAACAGTTCCGGTTTAGATGGAATCGAACCCGGTCCGGTCCAGGTCCAGGTCCGTGCAAATACTTTGAACCGGTCCAGCCGGGTCCGGTCCGGTCCTGGACCAGTGTGCAGCCCTAAATTTGTGACTTCAAATATTGTAGTTGGAGTGCTCATGGAGGAATATTTATGCATAATAGGCGTAAACAAATCTTTGAATTTTATTATCCATGGCTTACTTAATTTGCTTATTATGGGAGATATAGTTTTATTACTATAAAGATCATATAAGAATGTTTCATTTGTCTTGACACAATTTTCAGGAATTAAAGTATTAGTCATGACTCATTTTTTTTATGGTAAAAATCGGTCAAAAACTGACCCAAACTAAAACTTGTCCAAAAACATAGATTATGTCTAATGTAGGTAGTTCTTATTTAATTTGGATTCAAACTACGTGCTTTTGGTAAATTTTGGGAAGAAAGTGGCTTGCAAGAATGGAGAAGTCAGACAATAACAAGCACAGAAGCCAAACATACTTTGATTAATTTATAGTTGAAAAATTATGTAATGATTGCTATTATTAATTGAACTTGGATGAATTACATGTGATACTGATATAATACATCTCTTACTTTAATTTATTTTTTGACTTAATTATATATTTGTTGATTTTGGGTAGGCTCTAGAAATGGGGAAGAAGAAGTTTATTGACAAGAAAAAATCGGCAACATTTCAACTGCTTTCACGAGATTCTTCTGATCCTGTGTACATTGAAGAGCCGGAAAATGATCGTGTTTTTGTTCGTGTCGATAATAATCGGGTTTCGATTGATGGGATAGATGAAGGCCACGATGAATCAAATTATGATGATGCTCCTGATTATGGAGATTGTGAAGGGTTTAGGGATTCAGCACCTTTACCAGATAAAGTAAGGAGGGAGATATTGGAGCTTGGATTCCCTGATGATGGTTATAATTATTTAACTCATTTGAGGGAGATTCGGAATACCGGTGGAGGCTCGTCTTATTATGAGAATCCAAAGGCTAATTTTCAGCTTCTTCCTCATGATGTCAAGGTTATTTTCGTTATGTCTTCATTACGCTATATTTTTACTTATGTATTGCAACATGCTTTAATTTACTTCTTTAGTCTCAAGTAATAATTACATTACATTTCTTCAAATAGTTATAGTTTATGATTGATGCTTGCTAATTGTATTCAGTATTCACAATGAGTGATGAGGAGAGTATAGGAATATACAACTATTGTGAAGGATGATTTAGGGAAATAGTGTGATTTCTTTAGCTATGAGGTTTAAGAACAATGTGATACTTCATTTCTAAACAAGTGTTGCAGAGAAATAGGCATACTATTTAAGAATTGTAAGAGGGAGAAAGAGTAGACCACAGTAAAGGCGCGGTCTCTTCACAGGGCATACTATTTAAAAATTGTAAGAGGGAGAATGAGTAGACCACAATAAGTGTGCGGTCTCTTCACATGAATGTATCCGGACTTAAGTGTACCTGTATGACTGTAAGTGTCTCCACCATTATACTTTAGATAGACTTGTATTATAAGTGTGAAAGTGCCCAAGTGTAGTATGTAGCAAGTATTATAACATTTTCTATTTTAGGAAAGTGTAGCAATTATATAGAAATGTCTGAAGTAATTATTTTGAATTTGGATGAAGGGAGTCTTGTCTTAATCTTATTATTATGAAAGTTCTTTCTTTTTCTTCTTTTGCTTTGAGAATGTTAGGTTTTTAAGTAGCTTTATGTGTAATGCTTGTCATATCAAAAAACAAATAGTAGATCAACCAAAAAATCTTTATATGTATGTATGAACGGTTAACGACTACTATGTTAAAACAGATGTAGTATTCATCATCTTGTTTTGTCATAGCCTTTTAACATTTCCCACTCAGGAGCACTTTGCGGTAAGTACTAATTTTAGCTAGTGATTCCTATGATCTCAGGCATATGATGCTTCAAGAGTAAGGGTAAGTGAAGCAAGTGAAGATGCAACTCCTAAAACATTGTACGCTGTCGCAGAGAAAACTGTGAATGTGAGAGTTCAGAAAGCTGTAGATCCTGAAATTGCTAAATTGCTTGAAGATAATAATTCAGAGTTTGGTTCTGATATTGATGATTTGGAGGAAGATTTTGTTGTTATTGCCAATCATACAGATGAAACGGGACATGTATATGAAGAGGAGAATTTATCTTTGGATAATAATGCCCAAGAAGACGTGCTGAATGAATCTGATACTTATACCTCACATGAAGTTCAAACCAAAGTAGCCTGTAAGTCCTTGGCGGAGGTTGTTGGAGGTGTCAATGAAAAGCCTAGATCTCAGCGTTTGCTAGACCAACAGTTTGATATGGTAAGATTATCTCTCTTGAGCTAGTGCTAGATTAGTATCAGCCTATCAGGTCTGAGACACTGTGTCAGAGAGGGTCTTCAGTTTTAAATTTTTACAAAGCTTCCTGTTTTTTGCCAAGTCTCTTTAATCTCACACATAAACGGAGTGATCAAAGAGATTTTGACAGATTATGTGTTTTCTCTCTCTTTGATAAGACCAATGGCACAACCATAATTTACTAGTGAGAGCCTAATTATCTTTTTTATGCACTTTATTTTGCCTATATCAACATCCCTTTGTGCTCTTTTGCAGCTTGAATGTCAAGAATATGGGTCGGATAGCGATGATGATTATGATAACTATGTAGCTGAAGAAAGTATATCACTTGCTGAGAAACTCAATAATGTTCTCAAGGATCATCCGGATGATGATTTAGAGCTTGATGAAAACTACAAAGTTCCAGCTGAAATACTTCGTCGTTGTGCTGAATATGCTGAGAAATATGAGAATGAAGATGGGGATGATAAAGAAGTGGTAATATTGGAAGAAAGTAGTGACGAGTCAGAAGTTTGGGATTGTGAGACCATTGTCTCTACTTACTCGAATCTTGACAATCACCCTGGAAGAATTGGAGCTCCAGGATTTACTAGAGAGAAAATAGTGGCTGAGAAATTTTCAGGGTTGCTGAAAAGTGATTCTGACAAGATTATTTCCCTTGGAGGAAAGGGTGGGCTGCCGGTGGATTACTTGCCTCATGGAAAGAAGGAATCTAAAGAGAAAGTGAAAGTAGTTGCCAAAACTGAGCAGCCAAAAAGAAAACCACATGGTCAGGAGTCCAAGGAAGAGAAAAAAGAAAGAAAGGTATTCTCTTTTTTGGTAGAAATAGCTTACACTGTTTGACATCAGTCAATCCTTCAGCACATGAAACCTACTTATACCCACGTTGATGAAGACCAATCTAGAAATAATCTAATTTGTTAGTTAAAGATTACAGTCCTAACAGTTTGAGTCATTATGGCTTGTATGGTAACTCTTAATTGTGGTTTTCTTTATATCCAACTTTGATTGAAAGCGCAAAGTTTGTACTCAAGAGTGCTAAACTTATAATGTTTAAATAGGCTGCTGTAAAGGAGGCAAAGCGAGAGGCAAGACGTCTGAAGAAAGACTATAAGGAACTCTACCGCGATGAAGCCAAACTTGCTCAGAAAGTTGCTGCTGTTTCTGGCCCATCATCCATCCATCTTATGTAGGTATTTGATCTACAAAACCCCCTCATCATCTCGAGATTTTTTTTTTAAGTTCCTATGTAATGTGTTATTTTCACATCATGAAATCCCCAACCATGTGAAAAATAGAATAAGAAATTTTAAAGCATGGTCTTGCATCTACGTTACAGGGAATGAGTCACATAAGCTACATATATTCACAGATTCACTTATATTAAGTCATAAAGAGAGAGGATTAATTGTTAAGAGCTCTCATCGCCCAACTTGAACTGTTGTGGTTTCCGCTTCTTGCTAAAATTCCCAGTTTCTAGTCTAAATGGGTAGAGTTTTCTTGTGAATTAAAATCCCTTTGTGTCCACTGGGTAAAATTAAGTAATGGGTCGCGTTTCGAGTTTCTGGATTAGTGAATTTCCTACTAAAAAAAGTAATGGAGAGGATAGAGATGCGACAACTTCTATGGATGGTAATTTGTGAAAGTAATATCAAAATTTTAAGTTAATTAGAAGGGAATTGAACAATGGATGTAATATTATTCTTGAACAAAGGGAGTAATGTCCCAAGTATGATGAGAAAAACATCAAGGGAAGCAACTCTTGGTATGAATTAGACCACTTGCAGGATTTCCTTACGATAAGGGTTTTTTTGGGTCATTCTAACCTTCTTTTTGCAGGCTATGAGCCTGTAACATGTTGACTTTTTGTGTCCTTGTTAACATCATGAAAATGTTCTCTTTACTAATATGTTTAATTTCCCTGCTTTTCATGCTGAATGGTATTTCATGTTTATGGTTCCATGCTCAAAACTCAAAAGTAATGTTTCCATGCTCAAAAGTAACTCTCACGTTTACTTTAATGCGTTTCTTTGCTTTCTTTTCTCTTTCTTCCTGATGACACTAATTCATTACATAACTTTTGTGTATGGGTTTGGTTGACTTATGCAAAGCAAGATTTGTATCCATGGCCTACCTGTCTGGAACTATTGGATGCTTGTTTGAATATTCCAGACTTGGCAAGGAAGTCTCCTGCTTTTAGCAAACTCATGCATTTTATGCATATTTGATTCATTACACTATAGCGATGATGCTAAAAGTAGTGTCAGTTGTTTGCTTGAAAGGTCCAATTGTCTGGAACCAAGCATAAAATTACTCACTTAGACGACTAAGTTTGGCTCAGTAGTATCATGACCATCAAGTCTTACTGAATTGCACTGATGCTTGCAGATCTTAATGTGTTGTGCCGTCTCTTTCAGATATGCTTGCAGATTACTACTGTATAAGATATGCATTTGATGCATATCTGATTTGTTTGACTATGAAGAGTGATGATGCTAAATGTGGTGTCAGTTGTTTGATTGAAAGGTCAAATTGGCTGGAACCACGAATAAAATTACTCGCTAAGATAGACTAATTTTGCTTGGTAGCTACTATCATGACCATCAAAATCAAGTCTTACTGACTTGCACTGATGCTTGCACCGCTCTGTCTTTCAGATATGCTTGCAGATTACTGCTTATAATTAGATGATTTATAATTATGGTGAAGTCTTTACGCTAAAATCCACTGGTTGCTACATTTTGGAAGCCAAATATCATGTAATGGTGGGTGTATTAATGTTCATCAGGTAACAAGACGTCCTCACTCAAATCCGTTGATTCCTTGCGTACACAAATGAACACGTGGATGCCATTGCGGTAGAGTAACTAAGCCGAATTATCACTTGCATCTTCCCACATGATTTTCCTTGCTTTTCATTCTTCGATCAATCTGATATCGTGCTCTTAGTAATTCATGTTGGGAGTAGAGAAGCAGCTGCGTTTCTGGTTTGCTTCTCTGTTTTTGTTAATCTAGGTTATATACTTGCCAGATATTGTTGTATATGTAAAGTTACTTGCTTACAAATCAAAAGACTTTATATGTGTTTCTTTTGGCTCAGTCTATGAAAGGAAATGTGAACCAGATTCTGCTATACCCTTTTCTGTCCTGAGTTGGGTTTCATGTAGAATCCAAGCTGAATTATAGGCATATGGCTAAATGACATGTGATTCTTTTCAAGCCAATTGATTTTCAGATTGCTTAAAACTGAAAAGATTGGTGCTCTACCACTTAATGTTCAGAATTCAGAACTACATAAGGGCTAAGGCATTACAGGATCTGGTTACACATGGGCTACAATCGAAAATCAAAACGGTGACCGTTTTTAAGACGGGTCGGAGTATTTGTCTAGGCTTAGTTGGGTACCTTAGCGTGTGGAATTGGACCTGAATCTCCTCCATCATAGTGAGGAACTGGATTCCAATACCCATAATCATCTCCGATAAAACTCTCAGGCTGCAGTTGATGTTGATGTTGGACGCTCTCCTCTACCTGTTCCTCTACTAGAGATGAAGTTGAGGATAGAGTAGGTGCTGTCCCCGCATTAGAGTGTGAGTAATCCACAGATGATGTAGTAACTAGCTTGACTAACGCTTTTGGCGGTGTTAGCGATGGTGGTAGCAACCTGAATGTCTGTAAAATGGTTGTGTGCATGAAGATAATTAAAGCAATTGCAAATGAATTTTGCATTGATGACCTAAAAAGCAAAAGTAGGAAATTCCTCTTTTGTTTCAAGGTGAAGTAGTGGGCGGATTTCTATTGCATAGTTTGTGCGCGTCATTTGCATGGTAGGTTGTTTGCAATTTAAATATGAAGAGATATTGAAGGAGTTGGAGAGAAAGAGAGAATTTTAAAGAGGTGTTTGAGTGAATTGATCTTAGTATTGTCATACTTAGCGGATGAAGTGTTCATGGTTCTCGCATGTGTGGTAAGAGATGGACAAGAAAGAAAGAGACAAAGAGTGTGGTTTGGAGGGAAAACTGGGAAAATATGGTCAGTTATGTTACTGAAATATTTTCACATGGGAGTAAAAGATTGCGTCCCATAAAAATAGAAAGAAAGAAAAGAAAAACAAAACAAACAAGAAGAGTGTAGTTTGTAGGGGAAAATGGCAACAATATACTGAAATAGGTTACTTCTTTTTTCAAAAGTGAAAAGTCATTTATTGATTTGAAGTCATACCTCATACGACATCTACAAGTCAAAAACTAACAAATGCATGTCAAATTTTAATAAACATAATTCTCATATTGTAAAACCACGATCATTGGGATCTAACGCTTCTGAAAACCCTCGTTTTTCACATTGTTGTCTGATGCGGCTTTTTACAAGGGGGTTTATCCATCTAATGTAGTTTTGAGGTAGAATTTGATATAATTCAACTGATGTAAATGAGGAATTGTTATCTGTTGCAACCCCACACAAATTTCGATCAATAAATCAACCTCCGACTTGATACTCTGGATTTTTAACCAACACTGAACATTATTCACAACTCCCGCATAGGAGGAAAAGACAACTCCCACAAAAAGGGAGATAAAAACTCACATAACAAGGAAAGATAAACTCTCACAAAGACATACAGACTTATTAAACTTAAGCATATAATAGAAAAGGGGGAAAACAATAGAATATAAAAGGAAACAGGCTGGAAATTAGGGGTGTAAGTGGATTAGATTTTGCCAAATTTAAATCCAGTTTAAAGTTTTTTGGACTCGAACAATTGAGTCCAAATCAATCCAAACTTGTTTTGGGTCTAGTCCAGTCCTGTCCTGTCCGAATTTTTTTTTTGAGTTTGATTCCAGTCCAGTCAGATTATTATATAGTATATTATTTTTTTTGCCGATTCAGGTTTACAGTGTTTTCTCATGATTGAACCATTGAAATTTGAAAAATTAGACTCATTACATCTATTACAAAAAGTAAATTACATACATCTTTAAGTTATAATGAAATGCAAATTGCATAATACAAAAGCTGCCAAAAGGCTTAAAATAACTTGTCTTTTCAGTTTTCACTTCTCATTTTGGACTTTTGAAGGGTAAATGCAAATACTATCGCCTTGTAAAACAATTTAGAGCAGGATTGTTAAAAAGTCCAAAATTTCAAAAAGAATGTCAAATAATATTTGTTGAGTCCAATTTTTTGGACTGAATATATTATAAATTACATGCTAAATTATTTTTTTGACTGGATTGGACTCGAAAGTGGTGTGTCCAAATCCATTTGAAAATATTTGGACTCGAAAATCTGAGTCCAAGTTCAGTCCAAACATTTTTCAGTCGAGTTCGATAAGTTTGACTGAAGTGGATTAAACTCCAGACTTTGCGCAGTCTACTTACAACTCTACTGGGATTAGCCTGAGAAGATGTAAAAGGCTGGAGAAGAAAGATAAGGTAGGAGTTGAGAAAAACAATTTTTTTTAAAGAGAAAGTCTACTCAGTTATCTTAGTTCATTAACTTACATATTCACCTAGGAATAAAAGATTGTGTAAAAAAAGTAAAAAAGAAAAGAGAAAGAAAATAAAATAGAAGAACAAAGCGAAACAAAACAAATGTATAAAGCTTAAAAAGTTCCGTTGCCGGGACTTGAACCCGGGTCTCTCGGGTGAGAGCCGAGTATCCTGACCAACTAGACTACAACGGATTTTTCAGTCGAAAGTGGTGTGTCCAAATCCATTTGAAAATATTTAGACTCGAAAATCTGAGTCCAAGTTCAGTCCAAACATTTTTCAGTCGAGTCCGATAAGTTTGACTGAAGTGGATTAAACTCCAGACTTTGCGTAGTCTACTTACAACTCAACTGAGATTAGCCTGAGAAGATGTAAAAGGCTGGAGAAGAAAGATAAGGTAGGAGTTGAGAAAAATAATTTTTTTTAAAGAGAAAGTCTACTCAGTTATCTTAGTTCATTAACTTACATATTCACCTAGGAATAAAAGATTGTGTAAAAAAAGTAAAAAAGAAAAGAGAAAGAAAGAAAATAAAATAGAAGAACAAAGCGAAACAAAACAAATGTAGAAAGCTTAAAAAATTCCGTTGCCGGGACTTGAACCCGGGTCTCTCGGGTGAGAGCCGAGTATCCTGACCAACTAGACTACAACGGATCTCTTGATATAGTTGTGTGCGTTTTCTATTGGTTTTTGTAGACAAATCTAAAGTAGCTCCCAACTCCCATGTTTTTTTTTGTTGAGAAACTATAGTTCATATAGATGCTTCCTTCTAAAATTTATTTGTCATTGAGCTGTGTGCCTACACACAGGGAAAATTTATTAATATAATTTTAGAAAAAATGTTTTAAATAAGCCAATCTTTGCATGGTCTTCCCAAAATAAGTCAAGTTTTGGATTATTCCTGATTACGTTAAGCTTGTAGGACTATTTTCTTCTATTGAGTTTAACCTGTTTAATAGGTTACATGTGCTATGTGTCGCAATATGATTGGTTTGCTATTTTATTTTTTATTTTCGTTTTGCTTTCTATCTCTTCCTCTCCTCCTCCTCTCATCTTTCTCTTCCCTCTCCCTTAAGACCACCAACCCACCAAGTAGTCATCACTATTACCAATTCATCACAATGTCCGCACCACCACTCTCTAAACCCACCAGATCAAACACCAACCCCAATCTTCACGACCCCATCTCCGGAACTTATCTCAGCACACTCCACCACCACCCAACCCCTAGCCCCGAAAAGCCCAACCAAGCTCATAAAAATCCCCACCCAAACACCAACCTTCACGACCCCATCTCCACCACCACCCAGCAGACTCGCCCAACAACCACACTAAAACTCACCGCCACGAGGTTCGAACTCCCCACCCAACACTAACCTTGCTCGGCGAAGGTGGTGGAGTCTGAGAAAGCGAGAGAGAGAGAGAGAGAGAGAGAGATAGAGTGTGTAAGAGAGATAGAGAGAAAGGAATCGAGATCGGGGTTTTCAGAGAGGTGGAGGAGAGCTGTTTTGCGGGTGGGGATGGTCGCAACTCGTAGGGGGGTCGAAATGGTGGTTTCGGGAGTGGTGGTGTTCGTAGGGAGTGGGGAGATGTGGTCGCATGAGGTAGGGAGGTGGTCGCAGTAGAGGAGAAGAGGGAGGTGTTCGCAAAAGGTTGAGGGAAGGGGTGGTCGCAGGCGAGGGGGGTAGGGAGGTGTTCGCGGGGGTGGGGGTGAGGGAGGTCGCAGGGAGAGGGGGGGCTTTTGCGGGGGTGGGGCGAGGGGGGGGAGGGAGTGTTTGCGGGAGTGGGGGAGATGGTGTGGAGGGGGTGTTCGCGGGGGGGGGGGAGAAGGTAGGGAGGGTTTTGGGTGGGAATGAAGTCAACAAGTAACCAATAGATTACCTGTAATTAAACTCATTTAGAGTTAAAGGATGTGTAAAGTTGACTTATTCAGGATTACTCCAAAACTTGACTTATTTTGGAAAGATCAAGCAAAGGTTGGCTTATTTAAAATAATTTTTCCTATATTTTTTTAGAGTATAAATTTACCAAATTTCCCTATGAAATATTTCCTCCGTTTTTTTAATTGACATAAGTGAGTATAATAGATATGTCGGTCACCTTTTTGCCCAGTGACAAAGACAATCACACTTATGATATTACAATGATGCATTTTGAACATAACCAAACCAAAGTGAAGAAAAATGATTTGGCATACATTTTGTTGAACTTGTTTGTTTCCAGAACTTGTGCCCCCTCCTTTTCTTTTATATCTACACAATTTGTACTTTGATACTATTCACATACTTTACTTTGACGACCATGTGTGATTTATATATAAAGATAAACATAGTCACGTTGAGATCTTGTTAGATTCATGTCGACATATTTTTCAAATATACTTTTATAATTTTAACTTATCCGTAATTAACATATTAATGGTAAAAAATCTGCTTTGGCAACCGTAAAAATCAAACTATGAAGATTAAAATGAAACAAAGGTAATATTTTTTTAAAAGATGAAAAAACACAACGAAGATTTTTAGATGTCTCATGTTTTTAATAGAACATAAAGTTATTAAATCCATTTTATGGAACGTAAATTTTACCCTTAGCTATACTCTTTTTGTTCTCTAGAAAAAAACATTTTCTAGAAAGCATACAAAAGTAAAAATAAACCAAGGAAATTAAAGAATAGTCCATAAAAAGTGGATCATTTTTTTTCTTTTTTTTTACATTGGGTGAATCATCTATTTGATTTTTAGATATGAAATAAAAAGTTGTTTAGAAACATCAATATCTCTATTATATAAGGGAAGGGGGAGCTATGGTGTCCCCCTTTGAAGAGACAGTTTTACCCCCATTCCCTTTCTAAATTATAAAACCAATTTCAACCAAAGCGGGGCTTCAAAAAAACTGTCGGAAATGCAATTATAACAATCAATCACACAAGTCAACTGAATCCAATAGAATTGCATAATTCACGTTATACAAATCAATCAAATGTGGAAACTTTAAAAAAACTAAAAAATTCAATTACAAACTATAACCCATTAACAATTACATACTCCATTCTCAAGAACCATTTACAATTACATTCTCAGAAAACTTACCAATACACTACAACGTCAATACAAATTACAAACTAAGAAAAACATACGATTCAATTACAAACTCTATATAAACGTCCATTGGCGATTTGCGAACTTCTAAAAAATGTACATAAATCTTTTTAATCTTGCAAGTTATTTCAAATTAGTTGAAGAAAAACTAGCAACTCTTATGTTCGAATGCATGTTCAATTGTAGTATCGATAATTACATGTTTTAGAAAAAAATACAATAAAAATGATACATGAATAATTTAAGTTTGTATTGTATTGTATAAATTTCGAAATAATTATTGAAAAGTCAGCACATGTTTGTAACAAAAAAAGGCATTATAAAATATAAATCAATTTCGAATATAATAACAATGACACAAAAATCAAACTAAAAAGAAATTACATTAATTTGCCAAAACCAATGAAAACGATCGATTTTCTTTTAGTAGTCCGTGGAATGAAATATAAAAACCGGGTTTGAATTTTGAAAAAAATAGTATTTCGTAATTAAAAAAAAATGTATAAAAATAACTTTCCGATAGTAATTTTTCGAAAAATAAATGTAATCTTATAAACCATTAGTACAAAACGACATTTCTTATGAATAATTAAAAACCCAGAAACAAAAGGTTTATTACGCAATAAATTATGCTTAAATTTAATTACTTTGTATACAAAATTTTCCAAAGTAGTAGAAGAAGTCTTGAAAAAAAACAAATGGAAAGAAAAAGGAAAAGTGGATGATTCAAGAACCGACTAGGATTGTAACTGGATTTTTGCAAATTCCAAATTATGAACTTCAGCCACGAATTTTTTAAAAAAACCATATTCACAAATAAAAGTTCAAACATGATGTAACCGGATCTTTGAGATATATAGTTGACAATTAATTTTTTGGGACGAAATCAGGAACATAAAACGTAAAGAATTACCTTCAAATTTGAGCCCCCCATTTAATTCGTCAACCAAATAAACCCCAATTTTAACTCCATTCCGACGAACGTTCTTCAACATTACCACCCAGATCGAAATGAAAACCCAAAAAGACCCACAAGAACAGAGACAAAAATTACCCTAAAAATTAATGGAGCGTTGATGGGGTTAATTTCGACGCCAGGATTAGCTTATTAATGTGGTGTTTACTGTGAAAATAACCACTAGATCTGATTAAATCTCAATTTTTTTAAGTGAATATGAAAGATAGTGAGGATAAGGAGATGAGTCGTTCTTATTTTTTTAGGGAAGGGAAGATGTAAGGTTGTAGGTGGGAAAATGAAAATGTGGAGGATTAGATGAAAAAATACGTGAGATTCATCATTCATATAGGTACGTGGGGTGGATATATAGGTGGAATTGATAGTCATATGGGTAGGTAGGAAAAATTATGTGGGTTTGTTACTTGCATACATGTGGCTTTGGGCTACAATTTTTTTTACTATTAACAAACAACTAATGTTAATCAGTTACTCAGTTAGTTATAAGTGAAACAACAATGTTACATAAAATCATGAAGTGTTTTTAAATACTATTTGTAAGTATTTCAATATTTCTTATTCACAAAATGGAGGTGAACTCTGATACGAACTTTCGTTTTTGGTTTGTTTTACTACCGAAGTATGCTTATGCCTAAAATGTGCCGCACGCATCGCGTGCATAAAAAACTAGTAGCTCAATATACCAAGACCTTCCCTTCAAAAAAAATTAAAATACCAAGACCCAAGTAGACTTATGTTGTGGGTAAAACTTTTTTTTTTGTAGAGAGAGACATGGTGGTAATATTCATTATTTAAGAGAGGGTAAATGATCTACTTAAAAATAGAAGCATAATGGAGAATAAACTTATACTCAATATACAACTTTCATAATAAATCTGAGTGTACAGTGAGCATGGTGCATCCAATACTTTTTTTTGCTCATACTCATTTGGAGTCCAAATGAGCAAAATTCACTCAAAAGGGATAGAGCTCTAAATGAGCAACCGTATGATGAATATAAGAAATTATAGAAAGAAATTTGTGAAGAGGGGCAGAACATAACCAGCCTGGGCATTAGCCCCACCGGCCACCATCACCCTTCAATTTCTGATCTTTTAATAAAAAAAAGTTGGATAAATTTTTAAAATTTTGAATAAAATGGGTTTGACTTAAATACAAAAAAAGATTCTAATAACACCTAAGATAATTTATGATTTCACCTCTGTTTGGAAAATACCTATTTTAGATAAATGTGCATATTTCCCCCCAAAAAAAATGTATACTCCTAATAAACATGTCGGTTACATTCTACTTAGTGAGTATAAGTACTGAATAGTGACAGGAAAATCACATTCTGAAAACTACAATGTTTAAAGAAAAAGTTACAATCACTTTCAGAAACAGCAACTATAAACCAACACTATACAATGACAGGTTAAGTCCAAGGGAGGTCAAGATTTATACTGTCCATTCACTTTGTGTAAAATAAAATCTACATAACTACATTGATTAAGACACTACTGTATTTTTTAAGGACTTTTATCTTAGAGGTTAGCAAACCATTGTGACGTGAAGAAACGGTCCACAATTGGTCATCATTTCGCTGGCATTAGCCAATACCAAACTATTAAATAATTAACGATTAAGACCATCCTAACTACCAAAAAATTGACAGCTTAAATGATGAAATTATCAAACTATTTTAATTAAGACCATCCAAACTACCAAACAACTGACAGCTTCGTTGATGAAATTATCAAAACAATCTTGTTTAAGACCATTTTGTTTAAGACCATTTAACTATCTGAGATTTTTGCTGTCTACATTACCCTACTATATTCTTCTCTACATCAAAAAAATTCTACCAAATTATTGGCAACTCTTTTTCTTTTTTCAAAACCATCAAACCAGTGACAACTTAATTGATCAAATATCGCGAAATTTTTCCATAAAAGAATTTCAATGGGTAAGTTTTATCTTATACTTCCTCACTTTTTTTTTATTGCAGCATTTGGTTTGGGCACAAAAAACAAGAAAACGGGAGATTGAGCGAAAATGGAAATAAATGTCCTTAATTACTATGGGTAGGTTGGATAATTAAATGGGTTCGATGCATAAGTCAAGAAACGGTATGAAGGTAAATTTGGCCCAAAAAATTTATCATAATAGAAAATGGTGCAATTAAAAAGAAACGCTCATAAAAGAAAAGTGGTCCAATAAAAAAAAACAAAGGAAGTATTTTCAATAAGAGTGCCTCACCAGAAATTAAACTCAAGCAACACTGAATTGCTTCATCCGAAAATTAATAAATAATTAGATAACTTCAATAGTAAACTACTATGGTGATGAATTATGAAGCCACTAACAGACATTATGAATCATTATTCCGTTGATGACGCTTTTAGAAATCATTGTCATCACATAATCTGATAATAATTAATGGACAAGATTTCCTACCAACTAAAATTATCATAATGAAAGGAAAAGTGCGTACAAAACAAGTTCAATTATTCAAGTATTAACAACAGATCTTCTAATCAGCCCAAGTTATCACCAAAAAGCAAGGAAGACTTTAGTTCTTTGAAAGGAATATAAAGGAATAAAGCGTTGTCTACCAAAAAAAAGAACAAAGTGGTGTTCTTTTTTGTGGAAAAGATCTAAAAAGACCACATTTTCGCCCATTCTGCAGACTTTGTGAGTAGGCAAGTAGCTTTATCAATAACAATGGCAAAGGCACATTGTAGTTTCTTACATTAACTGGCCACACTTAAATTTTGAGATTTTTCAAAAATTCTCCCTATAAAATGTTTAAAAATATGGACTTTTGTCTTATAATTTTGAACACTTTCCAATCTGAAAATCTCGTTTCCCCGTTAATAATGGTTAATATAACATTGTAATTTTCATCAATAACGTTGTATATACATTATGAATTAAAACCATCATAGCTCAATTAATGAAATATTGTATCGGTATCGCAAATCAGAATTAGTCTTTCAGTGTTTAGTTCTCAGCTTCTCCTCCTAAAAACTCTTCTAGCTGCTTTTTCTTTTAACTTAGATCACGGTAATCACGTAAAGAACTTGGCACAATAATAAACTTCAAACTACACAATGTAAGCTTCACCAAATGATTATGTAGCAGAAAATGAAATGATGACAATTGACAGCCATGTTAGTATGTTACCAAATTACATGAGAATATGCTAAGATTGTAACCACCACCACTGCCCCTTACGAAACCTCCTGCTAGGCAGGGTATGAAGAGGTCCAGCCGTCCAGATATACCTGGACAGCTGGACTCATCCTTAACCAACATATGAAGCGCGGCGATGTCCGCGCCTAAGTTCTCCCATTTCCGGAAACTTTTCACTTCCTAAACACCCGTTGTTTCCGTGCTAATGAAACCCAAGAATAGCCGAAACCTAAGGTTATCCTACTTCCGAGACATGAAAGATCTGGGCCTTACACACTTACACTGCACAGTTAACATATCGCCCCCACTAGACTCATGAGAGACGTATTTACCACTCTTTTGAGTCATTCCAATGCTACATAGAGGTGTTAACTATCAAACATGTTTGCACGGAGGCAAGTTGCGAAAAACAACTATCAAGCAAACAAGAACAAAAGAGAATAAGCAGATTAAATACGAACAAGAACACACATCCAGAATTGAACAGAAAGAATTCACATTTGACACTAGGGGAAAAAATTACTATACAAGGACAACATTAGCTTCTGCACACATCCACTAACCTATATAATTCACACCAAACAGCTATTCTTACAAGATAAAAGTGAAACTAATACACAATTAACAATAATGCAACTAGCTAAGGAATTAATTTCAAGACTGGTTCTTTTTGGAACCAAAACATTTGAACTTATCTTTTGCAGCTTCTGCCTCCCTTTGGTACTCCCTGAATGCAAACTCTTCCTGCTTGACTGCAGAAGGCACTTTACCTTCACTATAGCATAAATTACACAAACTAAAATGAGCTTTCACTTCTTTAAACCGAGAACCAATAATAGGGTAGCGACACACTGCGCACACAAAGTGACCATGCCGCACACGATCACCAGTCTCCAGTCTCAGCAGGGTGGACAGAATACCAAAACCAAATTCTGGGTCATCCAACATTCCAAGGAACTCTGTTATTGACACCATAGAAGTATCTGACTCCCCGTGTATTTCCAAAATTTGACTTGACCCTTGTACAGGGTTGTAGATGGCTCTCAAAAGCTTCATATATCTGGAGGCATCAGATTTCCTTAGTTGCCCGTTGCCCTCATTAACAGGGCGATACAAAAGCGCCTCAAATGCAACCCGTTTTCGTTTCTCTGGAGAGCCGCCACAAATAGGAGCAATGACTGCATAAAACATGCCAATATCCACCCTAGACAGTCCAGAATCATCTAAAACAGATAGGATTCTCTCGTTTATAGCTTTGATTGCTTCTTGAAAAGTTTCGGGTTTCAAGAATCCGAGCAGCCTGCGGAGAATTCCCTCCAAAGCATTCTTGCGTATGGATTTCTCTGGAATACCAGTACCAGAGAACGACAAGGGAACATCACTATCACTAATTTCCTTCATTATAAGATCCACATCACACCTACCCAATCTCGACAATCTCTGAAACGCTCTGATCTCAAGGGCAGTCGCCAACTCCTGCCTAGATGTTGTCTTGGTACCCAAAGTCTTAAATTTCAAGGGTTCAATAATAGTGAAAGAGTTCTCTCCATTGGCACTTCCATTAGCCTTCACTTTCTTCTTATGCAATTGCTTCATATGAGCAATGGCATCATGCACCTCAACCCTGTTTGTCATCTTCAAGGCTTCCTTCATCGCTTTCTTAGCCTCATCAGATTCACCGGCACCCAATAAGGAAACTGCCTTATTGAGCTGGGCCCGCCAATGGTTCGGCCACAATGTCAAAACCCTAGTATACATCTCTGAAGCCCTCTGATACCTCCCCATATCCATATACAACCCTCCCAAGTTATACAAAGCATCAATATGACCCGGTGTCAAGTCAATCGCCTTCTGAAACTCTACTATAGCCCTCTCATCATCCCCCAACGCGTGCAAAGCGGAAGCCAGATCACAATGTGCATCAGCATAATCAGGTTTCATAAAAATAGCCTCCTCCAAAGCTTTAACAGATGCTCTATATTCCCCTACCCCAAAAAGAGCACTACCCAAAAGCTTTAAAGCCCTATAATGAGTAGGATACAAAATAGCAGCTTCTCTATAATGTTCACAAGCACTTAAAACCATACCTTGAGCCTCAAGTGTAATCCCCAAATTGACATGAATTTGAGGGAGCAAATAAGCCCATTGATTGCCACCGGTTTCGGCTGCTTCCAAAGCCAATTGAAACTCCTCTTTTCCTTCCCCAAATTTTGCCAATGCATACAAACAATTCCCAGCTCTAAAATGTGGCCTGACATCAACTGGTTGCAACTCACAAGCTCTCTTAAAACTTACTAAACCATCCTTAAAAAGGTGATGCTCATACAAAACCCTACCAATTGCCATATGCCCATCAAATGCTTCCTCCCTTGACCTTGCCCCATCTGCCTTCCCTCTTAATCCACCTAATTCTTTCAAAAATGCACTATAATCATGCCCTGATTCCACCCAATTCACCCTCTCCAAACTCTCCGATGACGCCGGTCCGAATTCCCTCGACCAACCGGCATCCGAAAACACATCCGAATTATCATTCTTCAACTTCCCTTCTTTCACCTGCTTTGTCATCAACCTCTTTATCAATATCTCCAAATCATCCACCAATTTCCATGTCTCATCAAACACTATCCCATGATTCGGCGACGCCGCCCACGCCGCCGTCCTCTGCTTCTTCTGTGGCTCTAGTCCCACATCTTCCGTCGCAAATGATGTCGACGCTTCTGCAATTATACCCTCGCTTTCTCCATCCAGATTTAGGGCTTCAAAATCTCGATCAACATCTCCTGCTCCATCGTCGTAAGTTCGTAATAGTCCGTCTAATGTTAAACCCTTTTCTCCGTCGATAAATTCGCCGTAAGTTCGGAATACTTCGTCGAGAATTGCGTTTATTTGTTCGTCGGAAAATTTTACCCTAGGGTTTACTGCAACAACGAGAGCCGCCATTTCAGCTCGATTTAGTCCACCATCTTTGTTCAAATCGAATTGCTGGAAAATTCGTTTCACTTTCTCTGTTCTTGACCCTCTCGTCGCCATTGTCGGAAAATTAGGGTTTGGATAAGAATTTTCTAGGGTTTTCAAAAAAAAAACCCAGAAAATTGTGATTCACTGCTAAGAAATCATAAATAGGAGAGAGAAAAAGGGATAAAGGGGAGATTAAATTTGTGGGTTTTGTTGATAAAAAAATGATGGGGTAATTATCTGATTTAAGCAACGTAGATCTAGAATGAAATTTGGGAGGAGACAGAATTAAAGACACCTCCTTTTTTTGATTTTTTGGGTACTTTTTTTTTCTTTTTCTTTTGGGTGTCTTTTTCTTAGACTGTTATTCTGGTGGAGAAATGATGATGGTGAATGGTGATGATGGTGGGGGACTAAAATGGAGGAGAGAGAAAATTGAATTGGGGAAAAAAATGGAAACTTTTTTTGGTTTTGGAATTTGTCTGAATTGATGATATGTTATTTTTTTGAAAATGATTTTTGTAGTTTTTTATTGGATTTTGGTGGGTCTAAAATTAGCTCAAAGGTGCTGTAGAACAGTAGAAGTAGTAGATTAAAATCAGTGAAATTGATCTGTGAAAGTTCTTGTATTGGTTGGTTGGTGTCTTAATTATTTTCTTAAAGAGATGTTGGTGGATTTGAGGGATTCAATAGTGGATTCATTTGATCATTTCCAGCTGGCTAACAGTTTGGTGTCCTCCACCAATTCATGATAATTTGATAATATTAATTCATTGTCCTTTTCATAGTCATCAAAGTTCATAAATTCTTAGGATAGACTTATACAAGTAATACTACAACAACATGACCTTAGTTTAAATATAATTTGGGGTAGTCTAACTTGAATTATAAAAAAAAAAGTCGTTTTCGTGACAAATGATTTAAAGAGAGACTTATAAAAAGCCATAAAATAAAATAAAATAAAATAAAATAAAATATTATCTTCTATTGTAATGCATATATTGATTATATTCATTCTCTCACATCCTCTATTCATGTGTATATATAGCGCCGGAAAAGACCATTATCGCCTTCATAAAAGCGTCTGCTATTCACCGTGGAATCACATATAGTTAAGGGCCTATGGAGTCCTCCTTGGCAGATTGCTAACGTCATTATGAACATTCAACTTTTGCTCAATTATTTCAACAACTGGAAAATCAAGCATATTTTTAGAGAAGCCAATTGGCCAACATATTGGATTGCAAATGTAGGCCATGTAATTTATACTTCTTTTGTTATTAACCCGTGTAATAATTCTAGTTTATACTCCACCCTTGTAAAGATGCATTAGGAGTTCCCCTCGAGAGGAGGGTCTCCTAAAGTTTTCCTTTTTCCTTACTATTAAAAAAATGTGTACATGATAAAGGAGAATGTGAACAGGTGTACCATGCTCTATGTATAGTCGGGCGTATATTGAATGAACGCTATAATTGAAATGTATAATTGAGATTGTTAGCTAATTAGTCCTTGAATAGTCTCCACAGAGGAAAAAAAAGTTATCTATTCAAGGTTATCTATCCATGTGAAATAGTCTCTAATGTTTAGTGGATTACAACTCCATAAGAAACAATGTTACTTCAATTGTCTATATCATGTTATAATCTACGTGTCAGATAAGTTTGGGTTAAGATATTTTCCACTCGTTTTATCGATTAGAACATGAACATAACCTAAATTCGATCTGTTTGCTAGCCTTACCAACCGTGTATTGTTTGAAAATTATTGGAATTTATTTGTTCAAGTAAATGGGTTAATTAAGGATTGACCTTTTATGAAGGCAAAAACATGTCATGTTGCCCCATGTACTTCCCCCTCCCCCTACACAATAAAATGAGATTCGAACCCATGTCCTCTAATTTGAAATACAAATGCACTAACCAATTAATCTACAATCTCATATTGTTTTTTGTGGGAAATTTTTTATATCGAAAAACAAGGTAATAATTCAATTTTTAAAACAATTAAATGCAAATGTATATATATTAATACTCATCAATCTAATCTAATCTAATGCTAATAATAGCATGTCCTACCGTTCAGTACTTTTATATTAAAAAAAGGTTCTTAAATTTTTTATAGCCTCCCTAATTGACACCATTACACTATTTAATTACATCGGTTATATTCTTACACAGTAACCTAAATTTCAAAAACAAGATTGTATTATAGTCTTTGTACTTAATCATATATTTTTATATATGTACTCTTTTGAAGCAGAGGGTTATATTGATCAATATTTCATATTATAATTTACTATGTAGAAAATTTAAAAGGAACTGGAAGATTATTTAACGAGCACAATCCAAGGCGGCCTATAATTCTTTTCTTCCACTTCTCTCAAGTATTTATTTTAACACTTTAAATCCACATTGGTAAATGATATGTGGCATCACTCGGGTCAACAACTAGTTTATATATATAAACAACATATATTGTATTGATAATTGTAATTTTTGATAATAAATCATTAACAATAAATTTTTTCTAATCATGGCTCTATTCAGTTCAAATAATTTTAAGTTTTTTCTAAAAATAAGTTCAAATAAGTTTTTATAAGTTTCAATAAATTCTGATAAATTTGAGAAAGTTCAAATAAATTGCAACACTTTATAAATTAAGTTTAGACAAGTCAAGATGAGTTCAGATAATTCAAAATAAGCTGATTAGAACAGAATAGGTTATGGCTTTGCAAACATGTTGTATACTTTGTATCAATCAAAACACAAACATGACCTAATCGGACCCTATTTGCTAGCCCTACCCATAATTGGGTGGTATATTACCAAACTTTCAAAACTAACCATATTTTCAGTTTTATATTTCCCTCCAAAAAATCTCCCACACTTTCCCAATGGATATTCCTTCATCTCTCTCTATCTTCGGCATTCTCCATTAGCAAGAGAACATGAATTTTGACAATTCTAGAAATGAGAAATGCAGCTCAATACGCTATCAATTTCACCCGAAACAATTTTCCGCACAAAATAGATTTCAAGGAACTAGCCAATCGTTACGCTGCCCAGCTCCAACTATGCTGCCCGCACAGCCCGACCTCCCACTCCCTTGCCCGGATCATCCATGCCCACATGACAACTTCCGGGTTCAATCCACGTGGCCATCTTATCGCTCGCCTGATTGATATCTACTGTAAATCCAAGAATCTTGTCTATGCACACCGCCTGTTCGACAAAATGCCCGAACCAGATATCGTAGCTCGGACCACTATGGTCTCTGCATACTGCAATTTAAGGGACTTGAAGGAAGCAAGAAGGATTTTTGATGAAATCCCACTTCGTATTCGTGATGTTGTGTCTTATAATGCTATGATCACGGGGTACAATCATAATGATGATGGTGTTTCTGCTGTTCTGTTGTTTGGAGAGATGATGAGGAATGGTTGTAGGCCTGATCATTTTACTTATAGTAGTGTTCTTAGTTCTTTGAGTTTGATAGCCGATGATGCGAGGCAGTGTTATCAGCTGCATTGTGCTGTGGTGAAGTCTGGAACGTGGTGCTCTACATCGGTTTTGAATGCACTTATATCGCTTTATGTCAAGTGTGCATCTTCGCCCTTTGTTGTGGCTTCTTCTTTGTTGGGTGTAGCTAGGGAGATCTTTGATGAGATGGGGGAGAAGGATGAGCTGACATGGACAACAATGATTACAGGGTATACAAGGAATGATGACCTTGATTCAGCACGGAAAGTTTTTGATTCAACGAGTGAGAAGGTTGTGGCAGTGTGGAATGCCATGATATCAGGATATGTGCACCATGGGTTGTATTCAGAGGCATTGGGGTTATTTCGAAGAATGAATGTAGAAGGCATTCAACATGATGAATATACATATACAAATGTTCTTGGTGCTTGTGCTGATTCTGGTATGTTTTGGCATGGAAGGGAGATACATGCTCGCATTTTACGGAAAGAAGCAAAAGTAAAACACAGAGCTGAAGTCCGATCTTCTATAAACAATGCACTGGTCACATTGTACTCTAAATGTGGAAGAATTCATGAAGCTCGGCATATTTTTGAAGAGATGCCTATAAGAGATATAGTTTCCTGGAATGCAGTTCTGTCAGGCTATACAACTGCTGGACATATTTTGGAAGCTAAAGATTTCTTCAACAAAATGCCGGAGAAGAACCATTTGAGCTGGGCTGTAATGATAGCAGCAAATGCACAAAGTGGATTTGGGGAAGAAAGCATCAAATTACTTAATAAGATGAGACTTGAATTATTTCAGCCATGCGATTATACCTTTGCTGGGGCATTGAATGCCTGTTCAAATCTTGGAGCACTTGATCAGGGAAAGCAGCTTCATTGTCAGGTTATTCGCCTTGGATATGAGTCGAGCCTTTCAGTGGGAAATGCTCTGATAACAATGTATGGAAGATGTGGGGTAGTTGAGGATGCTGACTTAATGTTCGCCACCATGTCTTCTGTGGATTCTGTGTCTTGGAATGCCATGATTGCAGCTGTTGGGCAACATGGGGATGGTGCTCAAGCATTGGTACTTTTTGAGCAGATGCTTAAAGCTGGTATACTACCTGATCGGATCACATATCTAACTATTCTCACTGCATGTAGCCACTCTGGGTTGGTCCATGAAGGGCGGCATTATTTTGATTCCATGCATCAATACCAAATTTCTCCTGGAGAAGATCATTATGCCAGGATGATTGACTTGTTTTGTCGAGCAGGCAAGTTCAAGGAAGCTGAAGAACTGATGAATAAAATGCCTTTTGAGCCAAAAGCACCTATCTGGGAAGCTCTGCTGGGTGGATGCCGGATTCATGGGAACTTAGGCCTTGGTATCAAAGCTGCAGAAAAACTTTTGGAATTAATTCCCCAACATGATGCTACCTACATACTGCTATCAAACATGTATGCTGCAGCAGGGCAGTGGGTTGATGTGGCAACAGTGAGGAAGTTGATGAGAGAGAGAGGGGTGAAAAAAGAGCCTGCTTGTAGTTGGATAGATGTCGAAAGTAAAGTTCATGTATTCCTGGTAGATGATACTTCGCACCCAGAGGTACAAGAAGTGTATGACTATCTGGAGCAATTAGGACCTAAATTGAGGGAACTGGGATATGTTCCTGACACTAAGTATGTATTGCATGATATGGAGGCAGAACAGAAGGAGTACAGCTTGTCTACTCACAGTGAGAAACTTGCGGTTGCTTATGGCCTCTTGAAGCTTCCTATTGGAGCTACAGTTAGGGTGTTTAAGAACCTCAGGATATGCGGCGATTGCCATAATGCAATCAAGTACATTTCCAAAGTAGTACAAAGAGTAATTATTGTGAGAGATGTCAAAAGATTTCATCATTTTAGGAATGGTGAATGCTCTTGTGGTGATTACTGGTGAAATACTTCTAGTTTTTATGAGATTTAGTTGTAGCTTTTGAAAAGAATGTGATTGAGTATGAAGTTGACTGAAGTGGGGTTTTCTTGGGACTGTTGAAATGTTGATTTCCTTTTGTAAATACTCAGTGTAAGCAGGAATATCCTATGGCGGTAATGTGCTACAATTCTCAGTGATGGCTTTCTTTTAATACTTTCTTACTTCTACTTGGACAACTAGGTGTATAGAGCGCACCTCAGCAGAACACTGATTTGAAGATTGGTGTAGAAGAAGCACCTAGAGGCTAGGGGGCTATAAACTTCATGCGGGTTGCAAAGTTGTTGATCGGAATTTTATGTGCGGTAGCCCGGGCAAGTAAGTCTGACGCAGCCTGAGCCTGGAGGGAAGAATTCAAGTCTGGAGGATTCCAACTTGATTACTTGATAATGCACCTTGAGCCTGGTCACAAAGGTTTATGAAATTCTGCTTCTGCTCACCTTCATAACATAGTCTTGCACCACTCATTAATGGCGCACATTCATAAAGCATAGTCTTGCACCACTCGTTAATGGTGGCAAGTTCATAACTAGGTGAGGATATTCAACCAACGCTAATGTTATTTGATTGTTTTTATGTATAACTTCATGGCCACAGTGCTATACCAAAAAGGAGGTTATTATATTTTATTGTTATACAAGAGGAACTGAATTTGATTTAGGAACTTTCAGGTTCTTGGATACAATCCTCAATCAATTTTTTCGCACCATGAAATAAACTCTTCTCTCCAGTGTATTTATTTTTTGGAGGTGAATCCATTTCATTTCAGTGTATGATTTTTTCCTTTTATTCTTAGCAATTTCTTATGCGAACGTTGTTACTTTTTAGCTTACAAAGAGTTTCTTGGTTTCTAGTTGAGTTTTTTGTGCATCTCCTTTTGGATAATAGATATCATTTTGAACAACTTTTCTGCTAAGTATTTAACAGATCTCAAGGGACTTTAGGAGCTATATTAGTTTATGATTATTCAGGATAACGCAAGTTGGTAAGAATTTGGACTTTGGAGTGCCTGGTACATTCAAAAAATGACTTCGGTATTCTCTTGTTTATTCTCTCAGTAGCACAAGTTTCGATATTAAATTGAGGATTTTGCTGGCTGCTGGCAAGTGGCAACTATTCAGAGTCCAACACATATACAGCTATCCATTTTCCTTAGTTTGGTTTTGTGTTAGTATAAATAATGTTTTTTTATTAATTTTGTAAAAAAATTTCATCAACATCAACGGTATTTGAATGTCTCTGAGGAGGTTCTTGTTCAAGACACAGTAAGTAGTGTGCTGGTTTACTGTGTGACAACAGAGGATGCTGAAACCTTAGAGTTTCCTCTTAGTCAAGAGTAGCCAAAGAGGATTTTCATGGATCATGACAAGATCGGTGATAACCTTGACAGGGATGAAGCAAAGGCAGCCATTTTATGCTCTTAGGTGTGCAGGATATCGATTTGGATGAAATGGCCAATGTGTTTGATGGATGCTGACAACTTCATTACTTAAAATATCTTGACGTAGATATTTACATGCAGTGGCAAGAGATTCACTTCTACATATGGTGAGATCTAGTCATATCATAATACTCTAATATGGTTCTCTACTCCTTCGTGCTGTACTTCACAAGATCATGACTGTACAGGTCAGCACCATCTATAACCTGAATCTTCCTGAAAACACAGGGAATTAAAAAAAGAAATTCAATCATTTGACCTTTGGACTAATTAGCCAAGGTTTTCTGGACTTTTAAGTTGTTGAAATGGAATCTGAAGTACGTCTGTGAAACTGAAGTGTTAATATCCTGTGTAACTTGCTGTAATGGGCCATCTGTGACTTCAGTACTTCATGCTACTTAGCAAACTCAGTCTTTATGTAGGCTTTCTTACATTAGTGAAGAAAAGGGACACTAATATCTGACATCTGCTGCTTATTTCATGTGTATTGAGGACTGAGGTTCTGTAAAAGTATTCATTCAAGAGTTTCCCTTACGAAAAAAATGTTGCATAGCTTGTTTACAGTGGCAAGTTCATAATTCGAAGATGTATCTCGAGGAGTCCTATTTGTTGCAGATCCTATGAATTGTTCTTCTAATATTTTTCCATTTTTGGACATCCTAAACAGACAGCAGGTTATCTTTCTCCGTGGCCATGAAAGAGGAACTGAAAGTTTTGAGAGAGGTCTGATACACATACAGTGATATAAATCTAATAGCAATTTCTTCGGACCATGAGATGAGTCTCCATTTTACTTCTCTTAAGGTGAGCTCTTACAAACTTCAGCGGGTTGTGTTGCTCCCCCCTCCCTTCCCCAATCCTTTTTTTTATATTTAAGTTACAAAATTGTTTTTGGTTTTCAACACTTCAGAATTTACATGCAGAGTTTTGGTTTGTGCTGGAAAATCATGTCACAAGAAATATGAGATCACATCAGCGAGGAGATCGTCTCCATATTCTAATTAATTTTAAGGTGGATATCTTATCAGGTATTGAAAGGTCATTTTTATTTTTACTAGTTTCTGTTTGGTTGGACAAAAATTATTTTCCAAGGAACTTTGGTTGGTTACAAGAAAAGTTGGAGAGAATGAAAATTGGAATTGGAGGGGAGAAAGTAAGAAGACAAGGAATAGGGAGGAAAATATGTGGTCCTTTTGGTAAGGAAAATATTTTCCATCTTGAGAACTATTTCTATACTTGGGAAAACAATTTTCCCATCAAATTACAAACTATACAAAGAATATGAGAAAACCAAATTTTTCAAAGAAAAAAAAAGGTTTTCCTCCCGACCAGAAACACACTCTAACTGTCTTAACATAGTGACATTTTGACACTTGACAGAGCAAGAAACCTTTGTAGTTAGGCTTGAACGTTTGAGGACAACATGCTCAATGCTGGAAGCTCCGAAGCTGTTCACCGTCCAGCTATTGTGGAGTGTATCCATTTAGCTCACTGAAGAGAAGAAAATACTAAATATAAGATTTTTCTCTTCTGGTTATACCTTTGTTTTCTCAAGGTCAAGATCAAATATATTCAAGGCTTATGTGAGGTAGCAATAGGGTCATTTGTATCGAATTAGGTATAGATCATGTTCGGGTAATAAACGTCCACAATGGTAAGCCACAACCACTTGTAGTTGGCTATGCACATTAGATTATTTCAAGCTACAACCTCTCTGATGGAAAGTCACAACCACTTGTAGTTTATGTAGATCCTACTTGCCAAAAGGTGCCCAAATAATGATAATAATAAAACAAAAAAGCATGTCTAGATTATTGTGAAACCATGTAGCTTTGCCCGCTACAAGGTCATTCCAAGCCACAATTGCTTGTAGCTCCATAATGGTAGAGCTAGTAGCTTTATCTTTTATATATGTGCAAGCTAGCCCCTCCCTTTAACCATTGTGGATGCTAAATTGCTAATAAGTCATTTGATTCAGATTCTTTCCGTCTTCTCATTGTGTCATATATTCAGGTTTCAATATACACTCCTATACCCATTAGGTCAAGAGAATATAATCAATGTTAGGCATACTAATTTTTTGGTCAGATTGGTTCAATTCTAGGAAAAAAAAAAGATTATCTAGGTTTAGTTACAATTTGGATTAAAGTTGGGTAATTTGGGTTGGGTCATCAAGTAGGGGTCTTTTTTTGGCAGGTCTATGTTATTATGTTAAGAGAATAAGATGATTTGATTTAATCCAAACTCTCCACTCCATGCCTTAGCCAAAGCACTTTTTTAACAAGCTATATACAGCTGTTGAGTATTTCTGAAGTATCATAAGAATAACTGATGGAGCTCATATAATATCCCTTTAGTGTAATCATGAAATTTGTCATTAGTATAGTGTTGTGACTTATGTCTAATACAACTTTTTGTACTCCTATAAAAATATATGATTTGTTCTTGGAGAAACATGTGGGTAGGAAAATTGATTCCAAGACCTAAAAAGCTTTGTCTTTTACTGCTATGCACCATTGATATTGATTGTAGTCTAAGGGTAGCTACTAAAATTGAAACATGTGCAACTTTATGCAAATATATGGATTCTGGACCTTACAATTTTACTAGCATTATCTTCGCAAAATCATATAGATTCTTTGATCACTACTGGAATTCCCCTATATATATATATCTATACATGTAGGAGCTTTTTGTGCAGCCCTTTGGCATCACATTCTCTTCGTAGTAGCTCTTATTTAGCAAGAAATATGGCAAGCCAATGGGGAAAGTTGCGGAAAGCTTTTAGATGGTTGGCGAAACCAAAGAAGAATCCTCTAAGTGAAGAGCAGTTGAGGATGATTTTCATGGCTCACGACAAGGATGGTGATGGCCGTCTTGATAAGGAAGACTTGAAGGAAGCCTTTCGTGCACTCGGAGCTCGTGTTCCTGCTTACAGGGCAGGTCGTGCAATTCATTACTCAGATCTAGATTTGGATGGAGCTATCAATGAGGATGAGATTGATCACCTTGTTTCTTATGCTCTCCATTATGGTTATACTTTCAATTAGTATTTACTTGAATATCACTGAGTAAGCATAAGTTATACTTTTCATAACCGTGATTAGAGTTTGTATTGTGGTAAGCTGCATTCTGCAGCGTAAGATATGAAAGTATAAGTGGTTATATATTTAGGTTCTTGTCTCGGAATGTGTTTGCTGCCATGCATTAAGAGTAAACGTCTTATATAGACCTGGTCCACACTAAATTAGTGTGGACCTAATGCTAATTCATGTGATTTATGAAAAAAAAGGGTCACTATATAAAAAAATAGATATAAAAAATGAGTAGATATAGATTCTAAAGTTTGACTATGTGAAAAGAAAGGTTATTATGTCACAAATTGAAAATTTCATCATGATAAACTAATGTAAGAAAGAGTGACTATATTAAAAAAACGGTCACTATAATAGAAAGTAACTCTATAGTGTAACATAAGATTTTTAAAGGAAAAATTGATTTAGTCGGTCCCCAACTATGGGCCCGTACAAAAAACAGTCCCAACTATCGTTTTTTATTGTTCGGTCCCCAACTTTGAAGGGTGTTTTACAATAAGTAGTCCCCAAGAGGGTAAAAACCCGCCGTACTGTAATTTGCCATTTTTTTAATTTTTTTTTTCAATCTTCTTTCTCCCTCCTTCCTTCACTACTCCCTCCTCCTCTCCTCTCGCCACCAGCCACCCCTCCCCACCCGCCCCCCGCCACCCTCCCCCGCCACGCATCCCCGACCACCCTTCCCCCGCCACCCCTCCCCGCCCACGCATCCCCACCACCCCCCGCCCGAACCCCTCCCTCGCCTCGGAACCCCTCCTCTTCCCCTCCACTACCCTCCCCTTTCCCCCCGCCCCCGCCGCCCCCTCCCTCTCGCCACACATTCCCCTCGCCCGAACCCTTCCCCTCCACTACCCTCCCCTTCCCCCACCTCCTCTTTCCCCTCCCCTTGCCACCCCTCCCCTCCCCTGCCCTAAAACATACCCCTGCCCCCGCCATATATTCCCCGACCTTCGAAACCCCTCCCCTTCCCCCCACCTCCCCTGCACCCGAAAGACTACCCCCTGCCCCGAAGCAGCAGCTAAAGGAGAGAGAGAGACGCGAGCAAGGTTTGCGCGACCCATCACCGGCAACCAACAACAACCGCGCCGGTAGCACGGGCTTCACGGGCTTCGGGTTTCACGGGCTTCGGGTTTCGGGTGTGAGAGAGAGGTTGTCATTTGGGTGGAAGGGAGAGGGAAGAGGAGGGGTGGTAGGGGAAGGGGAGGAAGGAGGGAGGAGAGAGAAAGACTGAAGGAAGAAGTGGAAGAAACAGGTCAAAAAAAAAAAGGAAAATAGGGTTTTTTACCGGTTTAGCAAGTCATCAGTCGACTTGGACCACCGGTGTAAAGCGGGGGTTAAAGTTGGGACTGAACAATAAAAAACGATAGTTGGGACTGTTTTTGTCAGGACGCCCATAGTTGGGACTGTTTAAATCAAATTTTCCATTTTTAAAAGGTTACTATATGGAAAAAAAAAGGGTCACTATGTTAAATAAATGGCTTTGGTCCACAATAATATTAGTGTGGACCAGGTCCACACAAGACTAACCCGCATTAAGATATCTATATTTACAATGTCAAGAGTGACATTATTTGACTATAATCCTTCATCTTGTTATTTTTTAATCTGGTACGTTGTTTGGTTATTACTTATTATATTGTTTCTTGTGATTGAAAATTTCAATTTTGTTTAACTGCAAAATATATTTTTGAAAAAATTGAAGTATTTAAATTTATGATGCATTCAGTGTCAATGAATATTATTAGTGCTCATTTCATTTTTAATATATTTGATTACCAACTTACATATATTAAAAATTGACATATTCTAAATATAGTACTCTATCTGGTTTTTATTACTTTATCCACTTTCCTTTTTGGATTGTCATTTATTAGTTTACCCACTTTTTTTTTTTTTAGTTTTTGGAATGGTCATATATACCAATTTTATATTATTATCTTTATCTTTAGGAGCGGATCTAGGGGGTGGCTTACTCAGGCCACGACCCACCCCCATGATACAAAATATAAAATTAACGTTTTGAAATCTATATAAATATATTAAAAGGCGTTCCTAAACAAGGAACGGTGCTACGTGGCGCTCTCCCTAAGGGATTTTTACTTCATGTAATCCATGTACAATAAAAAAAATTAGAAATTGCATAGTATAGGCTTTGATCCCGTGACCTCAAGTTCATATACTAAAGTCTTAATCACTAGACCGAATGATATTTACTATTTAGTGTTATAATTTTAAAGTACAATATTAGTAAATGAAAATTTTCCTTACCTGGGGCATAGCCCGGGCCTAATAACTAGTACTTACACAAGTAGCGCAGATGGTAGAGTAGTTGGATTATATGCATGGAGTTTTGGGTTCGACTCCGTCAAAGACTTTCTGTTGCTGATTTTTTTTGGCTTCCTTAATTATACATGTTTGGCAATTAGCGGATAGCTGTTAGTTGTTAGCTAATTGTATTAGTTGATTGTATTAGTTGATTGTATTACCTGATTGTATTACCTGATTATATGCATGGAGTTTTGGGTTCGACTCCATCAAAGACTTTCTGTTGCTGATTTTTTTTGGCATCCTTAATTATACTTGTTTGGCAATTAGCGGATAGCTGTTAGTTGTTAGCTGATTGTATTAGCTGTTTGTATAAAGGTGTTTGGTAAGTAGCTGATAGCTGATTGATACTTGATTGTGTGTAAAATGACCAATAAGGACATGAGCATAATTTTCACTCTTGTACTTTTTTGTTGTTTATAAAACAAATATGTTTGGTGAATATATATTGGGGACAAGACATACTAATAAAATAACAATTTTAGCTATAACTATAAAATTCAATATTCATCATTATTTAAAATTTTTAAATATTCAAATTTATGAGTTGATAATTTGCAAATATATTAATAAGGACATGGGCATGTACCTTTTATTGTTTATAAAATATATATGTTTGGTGAATATATATTGGGAATAAGACATACAAGAAAAAAAAATAAGATATTGAAAGACAAGACTAATGCAAGATTAACAAAAAAATTCAAGAACAAGAATAATCAGATAAAACAAAAACATAGAGTCATGATAGGTTTAGGAATATCTTGGTAAAGGTAGTAATCTTAAAGAACTTTAGGATATAAATGTAATTTTTCCACTCATTCTCAAACCTCTAATATCAAAAAGCTCATCCCCCCAACTTTTTCAAAAAGAGCTTTTTGAACCCATAAAGCTATTTTAAACCTTTCTTTACCAAACATCCAAATTAGAGGATTGACTAGTCAAATCCTTGAATATAAGCTCAAACCTCTAATTTTGCCTCAAACATCTCTTTACCAGCCGGTGTTTGGCAATTAGAGTTTTGGAGCAACAAGAGAGTTTTGGACCACTTTTAGAGTTTTGACTAGTCAAAAGCTCTGAAAGGAGTGTTTGGTAAAAGAGAGTTTTGGAATATAAACTCTCAAAATGAAAAAGCTCCCAATAGGAGCTTTTTCTTTAGAGTATTAGGTAAAAATATGTTCAATGACTTTTTTGCCTCTAATAATAATACTACACATATGTATTAAAATGTCTATAAATGTCATTTTACACAAACAAATGGCAATAAACTTGTTACCAAATACATTTATAAAAAAAGTTGTCAAATCAGCAATCAAATTTGCTGAACAAAAAGTTAAAACTCTAACAGCAAACTCTAAACTCTAACAGCTGAACTCTAAACTCTATTTACCAAATAAGGAGTCTTTTTGGGTTATCTTACTAGCTTATTTTCATTTCATTAATTTTCTTTTCTTTCGATTTCAGACGTGAGGTAAGCTCTCCACTTTGGTTTTTCAACTTTCTTCCCATTATCTTCAATTCCAAGAAAGCACTTGATTTGTTCGTTATAATACGAATTACGATTATCACGCATACATTTTTATAATGACATAATCTAGAACAATGTCATTAATAATGACAATTACAGCAATATTTTTGATACCCATACAAAAAATGTTAGGCTGATCTTCTTTCTCAATTTAAATTGTTAAGTTCTTATTCTTTACCCTTTATAGACGATGTAACCACCTTTTTCGTTTATATACTTAGTCTATAGTCTTGTATATTCTTATGTCGTATGATTTAATTATTAAAAGAAAATCAAACTAAATAATAATAATTTTTTTTATTCTGTAATACTCTTTGTATCATTCTATTATATATGTCTCATAATACTATTTATTTTGGGAATGATCTCACTTTTATTTTGGGAATGATCTCTCTTTTATTTTAATACATTCATTTCCGATTACTAAGATGTTAAAGTCACACACTCTTTCATTCACTTCCCTTCAATAACCCAAATACCTGTTTTTCCTAGAACTCTATGTTCCAAGAAGTGGTAAACTAACAAAAACTTAAGGGAGTATCTCTAAGTCTCTTTAGGCCTTTAGGGTGTTTCGTGTTTGTTTGTCTATCCAATACTCCACTAGACATGTCTCCTAACACTTAACAGGCAGCACTGCCGCTACTATCTAAGATTTAGAAGCTCATAATCTTCTCCTTTTGTGACAGACAAAAACCGGTACTTAACGCATAATTTTATGCAAGAGAAAAGAGGGTAAAAGAATTCGAGTTTACGTGCTTTATCTATTACTCCCTCCGCTCCAATTAATTATTTGTTATGAACAATTTTTGAAAAATCAACTATAGAGAAACAAATAGAGGGAACACTTCCATATAAGAAAATTGTGGTAGATAAAATGCAACCACCAAAAAGAAAATTGTAGCTGATAAATTGGAAAGGTGGAGAATATTTCAAGGGGAGAGAATTTTAATATACAACTTTTCAGGTAAAAGATAGAGTATGAGAGAGAGGGTTCGGCTAAGACTAAGACATTATACTCCATCAATTTGTTATTAGTTGTTTCACTTCTACTTTATTCTATTTTGGTCATATCTCTATACTAATATATACTATATACATAAGGTTATTTTTTTTGGATTTAGCTCAATTTACATTTCCAAAACTAACACTCTTTATCATAATAGATGGTTAGATTTATTTATGATCAGAGTTGTGCATTAACAATTGAAAAGTCAAATTAAAGTGGAACAACTAATAACACAAGAAGTAATTATATTATTAGTTAGAATAGAATTTGAGTAAATTGAATAGTTTTATATAGAACAAATGAAAACGAAAACTGAGTATATATTGTTTTGCGAAATGTGGGACAAAATATATATGCATATAATACAAAACTAGCTAGAATATGTTCTATTACACATTTACACTAATGTTGACTAATCTAAGATTATCTTTAACTAATTCTAACTCATTGAAACTTATTTTATAGTTTCTTACTAAAACTTATTAATGTATTTGAACTTATTTATCTGACATAATTGAAGATAAGTTGAATAAAACACCGCCTACTATAATATTCCCTTGTCCATAGCAGGGAACCAATAATATCATGTTTATTGTTCTATGATCATGTCAATTGAGTGACATAATCACAATTTCTTCCATGCAAACTCTTAAGCTATTGCTCCATGTACAACAAGACTAACATATAATTCATGGTACAACCGAGTATACTATAGTACTTATAGAGTTATAGTATGTCCAAGATTATTTTCTCATTTTGATAGCTAAAATGAGCAAATCATCATACTACATTTTTTCATTTTAGCTCTTGAAAATGAGCAGAACATAAGTGGTGGTTGGATTGAGTTGTTGGACAGTTGTTTAAGCGGTTTATACTTATTACTTAGTGGTGGTCATTTATATTGTTAGAGTGACCTAGAGATCAGAAGACACAAAACTGACAGTTATTCTGTTATTTAAGTCTCTATCTTTCAAAATACAAAGAAAGAAAAAAAACAACTGTGCAAAAACTCTTGTTCTTCCGAACTTTTCGCCTTTCCTGCCCTTTCTTCTTTCACCCCCTTTTTTTGTTTTTTGTTTTCTTATCCCAAGAATTCAACCTTTGTAATTTGCTTGTAAAATAAATATATTAAAAAAAATCATTTTTACCATTCTTTTAGTACATGTTTTTTTGGGTTTATCGCATTGATCAAGATCAGAATTTTGGTTTTATTTCCAAACCAAAGGTTTTTTTTGAGGTAAATATGAAACTGCATTCTCATCATTTCCTCCTTTTCTATGTTGGATAAATTCATCATTGAATTTTTAAAACAATTTCACCATATGATTCTTACATTTATGAATTATTTGCATGGAATTCATCAACTTGAATTTTATCAAATTCTTCTGTGCAATAAGACTCCTTCAAAAATCCCATTTGAAAGAACTTTATAAAAAAAATTCCCCTGGGAATCTACTTCAATTTCCAGACATGTAAACAGCTGTAATTTATATTGGACACCCATTATTCCAAAACAAAGATAAAAAATTGAACTTTGTTTTATGTTTTTGACATGGTCAATCTTTTTCTTTGTTATGCTTGGCAAAGGAAACAAACTCAATTTTTTTCCTGTCATTTTCATGTTTAGGCTTCTCAGAGTTTACCAAATTTTATCTCAAAAGATCTGAATTATCATAGAAGAAGAAAAGAAGATGATGATGATGAATGAATGCTAAACATTGAAAGGAAGGAAGGAGAAGAGAAATTTAAGGTTGGAAATTAAGATGGGGGTGGAAGGTGGGGATCAGGACCTGCATCAATGGAATGCACAAGGTTCCGATGCTCGCCACGAAAAAATATTTGTATCAGTTAGATTAAGGCCTTTGAATGATAAGGAAATTCAAGGCAATGATTTTGCTGATTGGGAGAGTATCAACAACACCACCATTTTATTCAAGAATTGCCTTGGTGAACGGTCCATGTATCCTAATGCCTATAATTTTGGTAAGCAAATTTGCCTATATATAAAAGTTTTTGATGTGTTTGTTTCTGCTAGAGCTTGGTATATATATGATGCACTCCATTTTGACATCAATGTCAGACCGTACACGCTCAAATGACTTGTAACATTATGATCAACTTCATATATGCATTAGTAGTAACGTTGTCATTAACTTCATATATGCACTCAGGGTGCATGATCCTAATTGCGGTCATTAACCCCGTATATGCTAACACCATTACAACTTTAGTAATCTTATTTGTAAACTCAATATATGCAATCGTTATTAAGTGCACTTATGCTAATCAATAACCTAAGTTGCACCATCAAATGATGGGCTGGCAAGTCACATATACGAATTGTAAGTTGCTAGCTGCTACAAAGTCTGAGGCGCTTCCAGGAGCGCGTAGAGCTAGATGCTTCCTAGCACATTTCTAGCTCATTTGAAATCTAGGTGCTACTAGGACTCTAGGAGTAAGAGGGATGTATTGTTATATTGCCTTACTTTGATATATTATGGAGTATTTCTCAAAGCTAGGCAAGAAAACTAAGTTGTCATTGATACCTGATGCTGATGTATCTTAAGTTATTTGTAGTTAATTTGAGTTAGATTTTTCTTGCTGATTTTTCTGTGATATGGATGATAGACAGAGTATTTGGGGATGACGATTCTACAAGGAAAGTCTACGAGGAAGCTGCCAAAGAAATTGCTCTTTCTGTTCTCAATGGCATTAATTGTTAGTAATCTTCTATACTGTAATCCAATCTTGATCGTATTTTTGGTGCTTCAGTTTAATGTGCTTGTTTGAAAGTTGTTAACTTCTTTGGGTTTGTTTTATGTAGCGAGCGTCTTTGCTTATGGGCAAACAAGCAGTGGAAAGACCTTCACAATGAGCGGCATCACACAGTTCGCTGTAGCAGACATATATGATTACATAGAACAGGTAATGGAAGATTAGATTTCTCTTTAACATATTTTCGGGATACAATTTCTTTTAAATTATTCTTTCGGGATTAAAGCTTTGGCATGATCGTTGTAGTATCTTTGCTGTGTCAATCCAGTATTTGGATGATTCAGTAACTAGAAAGAATTCTCTTACATAAGCATGCATCCATCCTAAGACTCAGTAAGCTACATTCACTCTGTGATGTTTCTAACAAAAGGTAAATGTGTGTTTGGACAATGTCACAGCAAAAGGAGCGAGAATTTGTGCTGAAGTTTTCAGCCATCGAAATCTATAATGAACTTGTCAGGGACCTTCTAAGCGCAGACACTAACCCTCTCCGACTTCTGGATGACCCCGAGGTTTGTACTCGAATACCGAGTAATTTTTACAGGCATAATATTTGAGATCCATGCATGGCATAAAGAAAAGGTGTAATTGGTTTAACAGAGAGGGACCGTTGTTGAGAAGCTAATTGAGGAGACTCTCGAAGATAAGAGCCATCTACTTGAGCTCATTGCTGTCTGTGAAGGTAAGACTTGTTTATTGCTTAGCAATTCATATTATTATGTTTTAATTAATATGATGTCACTATAATTAGATTGATGTTCTATTTTTCTATCACTGATCATAGCTCAAAGACAGACAGGAGAAACTAATCTTAATGAAACAAGTTCTAGATCTCATCAAATTCTCAGGCTGGTAAGCAAGCCAATTACTTAAAAAAGAAGTGATTATTATCAGCTCTAAAGTACGTATTATTTTTCTTATAAACTGTTTGGAACTTTTGTATGTAGACGGTCGAAAGCTCTGCTCGTCAATTTGGTGGTGGAAATTCGAGCATTCTTGCAGCAAATGTGGTATGTATGTTGAAGTCTAAGAGTCACGTGGTTAATGTTTAAAGAATATCATGAAAAATGTAGGTGTTTAACTTGAAAATGTTTGGCATATAGAACTTTGTGGACCTTGCAGGAAGTGAGCGTACTTCTCAGACACTAGCAACTGGTGCAAGATTGAAAGAAGGTTCACACATAAATCGGAGTTTGCTTACTCTCGGAAAAGTTATTCGCACATTGAGGTTTGATTGACATAGCTCGATTAAGTACTTATTAGTTGTCTCATATTCAAATACAAACAACAAGAACATAAAATGAGATGTATTGAATTGACATGTTAAATGCAGCAAGGGAAGAAATGGGCACATACCTTATAGAGACTCGAAGCTAACACGTATACTGCAAAACTCGTTAGGAGGAAACGCAAGGACTGCCATTATATGTACGATGAGCCCGGCTCACAGTCATCTAGAACAATCTAGAAATACCCTCTTATTTGCAAGTTGTGCGAAAGAAGTTACAACGAATGCACAGGTAAACGTGGTAATGTCTGATAAAGCATTGGTGAAGCAACTAAGGAAAGAATTGGCCAAATTAGAGGGCGAATTGAAGACCATGTCAACAGTTCCTTCTAAAGGTGATGTAGCAGCTGTTCTCAGAGAAAAAGAACTTCAGATAGAAAAGGTGTGCACAAACACCATTTGATCAGTTGCAATTTGTTATGTAAATCAATTGTGCCCTTGTTCAGTTTAACTTAAAAATAATAATATTTCCCAAAATTTAATAATAATAAAAATCTGTAATCTTCAAATGATAAAATCACAAACGAATTAGCAAAAACCAATTTTAATCACTAAAAATGAATTTTAATCTGTGAAAATAATTTCAGTTTAGCAAAAAATAAGATGAAGTGAACAGGGCCTGTGTTTGGTAAAGTTATGTGTATCTTATGTATGTTGTTGATCTGTATTCAGATGGACAAAGAAATAAAGGAACTAAGTCGACAACGTGACCTTGCACAATCAAAAGTAGAAGAGCTACTAGACTCAAACAGCAGGAAAAACAAGGTTTCAATTTCAGAGCCACAAGATGATTGCAGCAGGAAAAACAAGGTTTCGATTTCAGAGCCACAAGATGATTGCAGCAGGAAAAACAAGGTTTCGATTTCAGAGCCACAAGATGATTGCAGCAGGAAAAACAAGGTTTCGATTTCAGAGCCACAGGATGATAATCATGAGTCCAATCATCAAGCATCAGAATCGCGGGATAAAATAGCATGGTTAGATGATTCATCAGAAACATCCGATGATTACCAGCGCCTGGATGCTGACCTGGCGACATCTGAATCCTTTCAGTATCTTGATGAACATGGAAATTTTGACCTTACCACTCATTCTGATCTTCTCCCCAACATTGAGCAGAACCCTCTACCAAACGAGTCCATACTGCAACCACTGGCTGATACCACACCAGATTACATCCCTGAATCTGATGATCCATCATCACTTGGATGGGAGAAAATGGCCAACACTGCCAATAACCTCAGAAGAAGAATTGATGAAGAAGAGAGCGAAGATAATTGCAAGGAGGTTCGGTGTATTGAAGTTGAAGAAAGAAGCATCAACAAGAATAAAACAGAATTATTTTCAGGAGATCAGAAAGAAATTCAGAACGAAAAGAATGTGGATGAAGAAAAAGAGTGTTCCTTATTAGCTGATAATGAACAAGAGAGCAAAGAAGAGAAAGAAAAATGTGCTAGTGCAGCTGAAAAGAAGCAAGAGAAAGACACACATCATTCAGATTCTGAACATGATGCATTGGTGCAAAGGATCAAGGAATTGCAGAGGACTATTGACATGCTTGTTAACCGTAATCCCTTGGGGAATGTTCTTTCTCCTTGCTCGACAGACTCAGAGAGGTCGAGCAGTAGGTGGTCGAGCTTCAGTAGAAGCAGAAGTTGCAAGGCAATTCTAACTTCAAGTAGTCCAACTTCGTGTCCAACTTTTGAAAAGGTAGTGCACCATAACCGGGATCTGTCTTTTGGTGGATTTGATAAAGATATAATGAGCTCAGATATACCAAAGGGTTTGCCTCGTGTGTCAGATCATGGTAATGGAAAGCCAACGAGATTTGGGGTTGGGCTCCCTATGCCTTCTATTAGGGCTGCAATACTAAGTGAAATGGAAGAGGATTTTAAGAATTCAGATGTTAGTGATGGTTCCAGCTTTTACAGTTCAGTTGCAGGAATAAATAGAGATGTCAAGCATCAGTCTGACAGACAAATCGGATATGAAATGGTTAGTAGTATGCAATTCATGCAGAATAAATTATGACATGATGAAGAATTTACAAGGGTTGGTTTATATACCTAATAGTTAATTGGGGAACAATGAGATTATTGATTTCACTGCTGTTAGTAACAAAAGGCATGGGTGGTATTTACTACTTAGTAGTGTCAATATACACATTGTTCTCCACTGCACAGTTAGCTGTTTATGATTTTTTGAATAAGCAGATGATACGATGAAGAATTAACAAGAGCTGTGCTATTCATTCAAGTGTTTTGTGGGAGATAAAATATCTATCGACTTTATTTTCTAATGAACCAATAGCATGGTACAAAAATAAGGGTAATAGTGCCAGTATACACCTTTTTCTCCACAGATTTGAGATTTATTACTTACGAGCAATAAATTGATGCAGGATGATCACACAGTCGAGGACACTGAAGCAAAGGACGACAATGAAAGTGTAAGAGACGTTGGCTCATATTCGATGAGGGTAAGAGATTGCTTGTCCGAGGGAGCAATGAGTACACTGCAATCCCCATTAAATTGGTTTGAAGAATTTGAGAGTCAAAGATTCAAGATAATCCAACTTTGGCACGCATGTCATATACCATTAGTCCACAGAACCTATTTTTACTTGCTGTTTAAAGGTGATCCATCTGACAAGATCTACATTGAGGTAGAGCTCCGAAGGTTGTCTTTCATTAAAAACAGGTTTGATCAAGGCCAGAAAATTGTTATGGATGGTCAAATCTATACACCATCTTCAAGGTATAATCTTTGACTTCTACTCTAGTAAGCAAACAGGTTTAGATTATTTTATCTTATGTTACAAATATATGTAGGGGAACCAAATATTTCGGGGAAATTTAACCTGTAATTTGGGTTGTTTTAAGTTTTGCCAGCTCTTAATTAGTAGTTATGCACGATATACATTAGAGTAAATCGTTCTAATGTCTTTACTCTTATTTGACAAACCTCAGCATAAGGGCATTAAATCAAGAGAGGGAGATGTTAATGAGGCAAATGTACAAGAAAACCCCAGTGCAGGAGAGGGAGTTGCTGTTTGAGAAGTGGGGGATTGCGATGAACAGCAAGCAAAGGAGATTGCAACTGGCTCGGCGCATTTGGACAGATACAAAAGATATGCAACATATCAGAGAAAGTGCAGACCTTGTTGCTAAGCTGGTTGGTTTTATAGATGAAGGTCAAGTGCCAAAGGAGATGTTTGTTGGTCCAAGTGTTGTTCCTAAACTCATGAATCGAAGGTCCTATAGTTGGAAATCAGGCATGTCAATAGTATCTTAAAGCTTTTAGCGCGGATGTATAGGCTATATATTAACTTTTCTTTTTTCTCAAAAAAAAAAAAAAAAAAAAAGAGAAACTTTGATATTATTTTTTAACCTATGGTATTTATAAAAGTTACTACTAATCTACTAAAGCAAACAGTCTGGCTTTGGGAAAAAAGCAACAAACCACTAAACCTATGAGACGGCATTTTTGTAAATTCACCTAGTGTGGTTCTAACTTACATCTTCACTACTATGAAGTGAATAGGTTACCAGTTGTCCCTTGTACGACAAGTCTATGAGGCGTCTTTTGCACAAGTAGCAAGTTTTAGATGAATCATCTCACATATACTATATAAGAATCAAGGTTGGCCTAATTCGGTGGAGAGTGTAGACCCTCCTTCCACCAAGCAGTTGGCTAGTGGCCCGGTTTCATGGTAAGTTATTAAACAATTTACCGGATTAAAAAAGCTACCTATTGTGGAAAAAAATACGCCAAATAAATCGGATGCTTTACATAGCCAAGCACGAAGCCAAAATAATCATTGATCACAAAATTTCAACCAAACAGTTGAACCATAAAAGTATTCAGGAGTTTAGGCTAAACTACTTGCATTACATCAACAAGCTAATTAAGACAATGACAATGACCCAAACTTGTTTAGCATAAAAATAAACATAACACCATCAAGTACTGCCAACAAAATAAATGTAGAGAAAAGATCATGGGAGAAATATTTACAAATTGGCTGCAACTTAAGATTGGAGGACTGCACCTTCAATGATCTTCCAGCCAGACTTGGAACAAGACATTTCATATCTTGTGGTATAAGTTCTGCTGTAAGAATCATTGTGCTTGGGTTGAGTAGCATCAGTCAAGTTTGCTGACTCTTCAAGAGTTGCTTCCACTGTAGCACGTTTACCATCAAGGGATATAGTCACACTATCGATAATCACATTCACTAGGGCGTATTCCCAAAACCAACCACGCTCTGCTATCTCCTTGGCACGATCTGCCCAAATTTTAAGCATGTTTCCGTCCAGAACCTGGTAAGTTGTTCCTTCGTGTTAGCAAAATTAGAACCTTATTAGAAGTTAGAATGCAAAAACAACGAAAGGCTATGACTTACCTCTGGCAACTTCTCGAGGCTATGTCTTGGTCCCAAAGCCTGTGATTTAACATTCTGCCATCTTCTAACCAGAACTTCTGCAAGTCTTGCATCCATTTTTGGTATTTTCTCCTCAGTAGTTTCATTTACTGAGAGCCCTATAAAGTTCAATAAAATATACTCAGAGAATGAATATTTTCTATGCTACATGATGTTGGGAATATGATGTTAGAGCTTAGCCAGCTTGCCACCAAGGGATCAACAAGGGATCGTTTGGCCCAAGCACAAAAAAAGCTCGAGCAGCTCAGCTGGACTGCACTTGGCTGTTGGCTCAGGCAGGAAATTAACCTAAACTGTCAATTGCCAAGACAAAGCCAACCATGGGCAGCTACAAGCCTACAAAACACTTTCAAGAACTCCCAACAAGTTTCTCTCTACCCAAACAACCAAACAAGTACACTGGTTGACACATGACAAGCATTGTACTCCCCATTTATGAGTTATGACAGGAACAAACCGTAGTATTGAGATCAGTTTACCACTGTGTCAGAATATGACATTAATTTTGTAATGACGCAATGCCATTCGTTATAATGGATGAATATAAAACAAGAAGGATAATATTCTAAAAGGTCATACCCACATTGGAGACATCAGAAGCCGCAGCAGAACCAAGATGCTTGTGCGGAATGGCAGATCCACTTCTGCCAGGCAAAAGTTTCATGCCAGCCAAAGTCGTCAGTCCAATGACCACACCAGCACACAAAACCTTCACACCTAAATCTATTATCTTCTCAGTAATCGATTCTTGCTCATTATTATCTTCAGTAAAATTTGAACTGGTTAAATCCATGTAATCTAAAGTGTTATCACGATCAAGCCCCATTGTAATATCCTCATTTCCAAAGTCATTAACTGCAACATCTTCTTGCCGTGTTATGCGTTCTTCTCCAGAGCTAGGAGGAAATACTTTCTGCAGTGCCTGTATGACACTAGTCGTGACATTATCGATTACTGCATGAGCTCCAGCTCCAATCCTCACTATAGCTGCTGCTGCAGCTAATGAGGACCCACTTCCTCCCTCTAGCCTCTCTAAATATCTCAGAACAATAGGATCATCATAATAATCACCAAGTCTGAATTGAACCCCTTTTGTCTCCCTAAATCTGGTGAAAACCACCTCCATGAGCCAGGTTTCCAACAGCTTACAAAGTCCTGGGAGTGTATCATTATCCTCATAATCCCCCGAGTTCTCCAGAACAAATTCCACTATCGATGGATCTCTGAAGGGTGAATTTTCATTGTCCAGGCCCAACCATGTCCGACATTGATCAAGGTCCCCAATCAACAGTGAACACAGACCCCTCTCCAATGCGAAATCTTTCTCACGGTTTTCTTGAGTAGTATATAAAGATATAGAATCTGCTAAAGGCATCAATTTGGTTTGCTGAAGTTGTCGAAACAAGTCATTGGCATCTTGAATGAGATGAGGCTTCTTGCCAATGAAAGCTTGAGCAACAAGTGCAAGTGCTACTCCATAAGCTTCAAAGCTTTCAGCTGGAATATTTTTTGGCGTGGCAGTGAAAAGATCAACCTGTCACAGAGAATAACAAAATAGTTTCTGAACTGGAGTAAGGAGGAGAGGGGAAGCATTACATTCTCCATCACTTATTGGGTAGAAGTTCCATGAGAAAACGCCTGAGGGAAGGGAAGGGGTCCAAGGGGAGAGTCGTATGTGCTCTCTAATCCCAAACCCCAATTTCTTTCTACTTAGGGATGTGCAACAGTGAACAATTCAGGGGGAAAAACCAATGTGGGGGAATATTTAACATCTTGATGAGACATCAGCTTCTCTCTGTAAAAAAGAAACAAGAAAGCAAGATCTTCTAGGCCCCTTATCCTGAACTTCTAATAAAATCTTTAAACATATCTGATTTTCCAAACTTGTGCAGTAATTATAGATGACTTATCTAGATTTATCTGAACTGATTTGATTTATGAACTCAGCTGAATTAAAATGTAAAAATGACCATGAGGAGAACAAGCTTAACCAATCTAAAGGAAAGGAGGAAAGGTTAACCTACGAAACTACAAAAGTCAAAGGCTGAACTTGACCGCTCGACTTCTGCAACCAATTTGATACCCTGGTCGAACTTTATGCAGAGATTAGAGAATACTGGATATATGTTTGGTCTGGACTCTGGACTCTTAAACTCTAGCACATCAATTACTGCCACTTGATTCCAACAAGGAACCTGTTATTACTTCCCTCTTCCTGAACTCAACTCAAAAATGCAATAGAATGGCCAGTCAACTTCAGGCAGGTTGGTTTTTCACATTCTTGCTGTGAAGGTTTACTGAATCATGTTTGCATAGATTGACCTATAGCATTCTGACAGAAGATGACGAGAAAATAGCAAACACCGTAAACAAGGGGGGTGACTCCTAGCTTATGCTTCCTTCTGTCCTCTTATTCTCCCAAAAAGAACATGATGGTAAAGAGGAAAATTGATATAGGAAGACCAGAAATTACACAAGGACAAACAAGCAAATACTGAAATAACCTGCTCAGCTGCTGTCATATGCAAAAAAGCCTCATTCATGAAATCCTCACGAGTAAAACCACCAGCTATAGCTGCGGCACCACCACCTCCAACAGACCATAATATATTGCGCACACCATGAAGGCCTTCATCTCTTTTCTTCCGAAATTCATCACTGAGAGGCAAAGCCAAAAGCTCCAACACATAACGGGGTCTGATCTCCTCCAATGTCTCATCAACCTCCGCTTGTAAGTCCGGCGCAAGACTACTTGAACCTTCCTCCTACACAAATCGTAAATCAGAATATCAAAGTATGACTCTCCAATTTTGGCGTATCTTTTAAAAGAATCCCAGAAGTCAATCCAAGAATTCAACAGCACAGTGCTTTGCTGCTTTCACTATGACTCCAGGTCATTTTGAAAAGTGAATAGACGAGCAAGCAAATAGATCGAGCAAGCAAATAGATTATATTAAGAAGAAAAAAGACATACTGCTATTATTTTAAGTAAAATCCTCAAGCTGTCTCATTATGCATTTATTACAAATATAATCAGATCTATATAATACCGGACTTCCTAAATAACCAAGTTACCCACCATAACATTTGAAGATCTTAACTAAGTCTTCAGAAAAGAAAAGATCCATTTGCCTACATCATGACAAACTTATTATTGAGACTCCTACCTGCAAGAGTCTTAGAGCTCGTTCCAGGGCCTCACAGCCAAAGAGATAATCAGGAGGAGACAATGCCATTGCATCCCTCGAGAGGTCAATAAAGGCAAGGGCCATTGCCAGCACAATATCATGCTTGAAGGGCTTGGGCAGTCTCTCTTTCAATAACACGTCTCCAATTTGGAGGACCAGTTCATACTCTCCAGCCTCTTGCAGCACACATAATGCTCCTGGTACCTAAAGCATCAAAAACCCACAAATCAAATAAACTAATCAAAAAAGCAGTACCCTTTAATGTGAACTATCTTTCTATATGTTGACATATATATTCAATATCTTCAATTTGCATTAAGCATTTCCATGTAGTTTGTCAGCTCAAGTTTCATCTTCAAGCTGCAAAGGCCAAATGAAACATGCCAATGAGCTTACAGACACCAATGTGTTTTCAATAAATTTCCATGTATCGAGTTTCATCTTCAAGCTGCAAAGGCCAAATTTTTCTGATCCCAATTATAGTGTATTCCACAATTTCACATTTCTGACTATATTTCCACATAGTCAAAACCTAATTAAACTCGGTTACATAAATGGTATCGTACCCGCCCATTACTTTAACAAGCAAAATAACTTCAATCACAAAAGAAAATATACTGTTAACAGTAAGGGCACAGTGATTAAATTATAAACTTGCCTTGTCAAAAGGGACTTCAAACAGAATGGTCTCTTCAAATGCATCAGAAAGACCTAAATTATAGTCCCTTCTAGAATTGGGGTCCGAAAGGGTTTCACAAGCACCTTGAAGAATTTGTCTTCGAGCAATAAGAGCATCTTGGGTGAACCCGTATTGTGGGGGCTTTGAAACCCGACCCTCATAAGCTCTCCTTATCCCATCTCCCAAAAAATGGGTCTCAGCTCCCAACACCTGCAAGTTAAAAAGTATAGAACTCAATGTTGGTCAATAAGCATCTCAGCTCCATATTCAAAACTTCTATCTCAAACGATTCTCAGCACCTAACAACTACAAGAGTAAAATCAGAAGATGGGTAATCACATTCATAATTAAGAACATACTCATATTTGCAACTCAAAAAAAAAAAAAAAAAAAAAAACAGATGTGAGTGATCTCTTTTTCAACTTAAAAATTAATAATCACACAAGTGGGTACTCTCAATCTCAACTCAAAATGCAGAAATCACAATAATGGGTAACCTCAATTCTAACTTAAACAAAGAATCAAAAACTTAAGAAATCACATTTCCCAACATTATGCATCACAAAGTAATCATAATCACAAAACAAACCCAATATCAAGAACAAAAACAAAAAGTGGGTAATCACATTTCCAGCTCAAAATCAAGAATCAAAAATTAGGGTACTCAAAATGCCAACACAAAGACAAGAAATTTACAATACCTTATAAAAAAAGGTGGGTAATCTCATTTTCAACTCAAAATTAAGACTAAAAAAATAGGGTACTCAAAATGCCAACAAAAAGACAAGAAATTTACAATACCCAATAAAAAAAAGGTGGGTAATCTCATTTTCAACTCAAAATTAAGAATCAAAAAGTAGGGTACTCAAAATTCCAACAAAAAGATTAGAAATTTACAATACCTGATAGAAATTCAAGGGAATGGAAATATGGCGGTCAGGAGGAGAGAGAGAGGGAGGAATTGAAGTAAGAGTTGAAGATGAAGAAGAAGATGAAGTGTCAGAAGTGGAGGTGGGTAAGAACTGAAAGTCAGAGAGAAGACGGTCAGCCCATTTACTGCCGGAAAATGACGTAGATGCGCCGGAAAATGAAGTGGATGCGCCGGAATTTGTAGCGGCGTTAGTGGTGGTGGTGGTTGTAATGCGGTGGATGAAGTCTTTCTTTGAAGAAGAAGTGGATGGTAATGGAGGTCTTAGAGTTGGGTAGCAGAGGTTGAAGCCTGAATGTGTGAGAGCTTCCATTGTTTTTTTTGTTGTTGTTGTGAAGAGAGAGACTGATTTGTGTTGGGGAGATGGGAGCTTTTTTGTTTACTAAACCCTCATAAAAAAATCTATGGTCCAAGTCCTAACAGTCCAAAATATTTTTTGTTCTTTTGGATTTTCATTTTTTTTTTTTTTGACAATCAGAAAATCGGAGAAACCATCATAAACCTAAACATCCATACTAAACACCCTAACCTTAATTTGCCACAGAAGCAAGTTAGGAAACAGGACCCTTGATACAACTCTTATTTTGACAAACTAGAACATTATGACAATTACATAGATCTGAAGACCAAGCAGGTTTCTTCTTTATATGATATGAGGAATCCGATGGGGGAGGACAACTGCTTTTCCTTTTTGATCCGGTGAAATACAGTACTTGCGCGGACTTCGAACCCCTTCTCCGGACTCGAGCACTGGCACTATGGCTGACATGACTTCCTCTTTGTACCTTCGATAATGTTGAAGATCTACCAGCCACACCACATCTTGTTTTCGTAGTTGTGAGACTCCTTCCCTCTTCTTCCTTCGACCTGCTCTGAAATGGAACATTCTTCTTGTTTTCAATCATACTCATCATATTCTCACAAATTTTATCTCCCTCCAGAGGAACAACTGAGACTTCCATCTTGACCTTTGATAATTCTTGTGATCTCTCCTGTCCTTTATCAATATGCATAAGATGAATAGCTTCAGCCTGACTTGCTTTCTCAATCTGAAAGTTTTCAATTACCATCTCATTTTGCGAATCATGATTTAGGACGTCCTTTTCCAATGTAGATGAATTAGAAGGATTAGATTTGTAGACGCGGACCTTCAGAACTGACAAAGAACGGGGTTGAAACATCTGAACATCACAGCCTTTCCTTATCCTGTGAACATCTGCTTGAGAAACACACAATCGCATAGAGGGTTTTCTTTTGTTAATGAATACAACTTTATCAACACAGGAAGACTGAGTCCTTTCCTCATTATCAATAATCATATGATCTACCCTTCGATGAGGCAGGTCATCACTTTGTTGTGGAATAGAGATAGGGACCTCATTATTCAAATCATCCCTATTCATATTGTCATTCTTAGTTGAATCATTGTTTTGGAATATCTTAGATGGATGAAATTCAGATTCCCCACCATTAGGATTAATTGAATCAGTTGCTTTTACTGAGCGACACATTCCTTCTCCCACAGGCTGTTCTTGCGCAATTCTAATACCATAATTGGAATCGTGGTCTACAACCTTTTCTTTCTCGCGAGCTTCTGAGCTCCCACATCTTAGATCCTTAGACAACTCATCACCGTTTTCCTCTTGAACTAATGGAAACAAAGCTTGCTCCAACCTCTCAAATTCCTTGTTGATGTCCTTATTCCTTGGTTCCAGCTCATGAGCTGTAAAAATATCCTCAAAAGCTTTTTCCAAATTGCCAGACTCCTTAAAAGCTAACCCTCTTCTAAACAATGCCTTCACATTTTGCTTATCAACCCCCAAAACCAGTGAACACACCTCAATAACATGATTAAACTTATTCAATTTCAACCACACGCTGCAAGATTCAAGTGTAGAGGGATAACCAGATCCTTAACTAGAAGTTCATCATTGCTCAACTCAAAATCCTCATCAAGTGCAGTGAGCAGAACACTTAATAATTTGATAGCTTTACCGTACTTAGCATACGCACTGCGAAATTCTTTGAGCCTAAACAAGTGATTTCCTTCTTCTTTTATGGATGACACAAAAAGAATCACTTCCTCTGGAGCTGAAATTTTTTCAAACATCTCTTCTACATCTTTATCCTCATAATCTAAACCAGATAGATGATATTGGATAATAGCAGACAAAGCACACGAACCTCCCATGTCTTCAAGCACAACCATATTGAAACAGCTATACCACTAGGAAATTGAAAAAAACAATCCAACATATAGCACAAACAACTAAAGGTATAGGACAGACAAACAGCCTACCAAGATTAAACACCCCTAAAACTAACAAAATACTGAACCGCCCCTTAAACTAGATGGATTAGAATACACAGTGAAGGAGACTGCGAACCTGGAAATGGAGAGTGAGAATCAACGAAAAAGACGTCGCCGGAAAGATGGGTTACTCGCCGACGACTGAGTAAAATACAGTCACCGGCGAGTGATGGATGGCTGCAGGGTTGTCGCTATGGGCGTTGGGGAAGACTTCAAGAGCTTCAGAGAGTATTCGAGAGCGTTCCGAAGACGGATTTTCAATTTTGATATGCACCCTTTAGGATTGTAAATAATTATTAAATATATTTTCTAAAATTAGTTTAGAAATTTATGATATAATCACCCATCAATCAACATAATTAATGTTTTCATATATATTGCATTATTATAATCACCCATCAATCAACATAATTAATGTTTTTATATATATTGCATTATTGCTTAAAATTTCATTTTTAGCTTCTTATATACAACCTATCTATATTAGAGGTGATCATGGGCCGGGCCGGGCCGAGCCAAAAAAAATTTGCCCATTGACCGGGCCGGGCCGGGCCCAAATCCGGGCAAAAAAAATGTGCCCAAAGCCCGTTATTTCGGGCCGGACCGAGCGGGCTTTTTCGGGCCAAAACGGGCCGGGCTAAAAAATTAGACTAAAACCTCTTTTTTGGCTTGTCCAAAAAGCCCGACCACAAAAAAAAACCAGGCCGGGCCAAAAAAGCCCGCCAAAAAACCGGGCCGGGCTGGAGTTGATCAGCTCTAATCTATATCATTCCCTTTTAGGGTTAGAAATTATTGAAACTACGTTGTAATATTAGGATAAAAATGTGGAAATTTGGAGATATTATAAGGGTTTTTTGTCAGAAAGGACCTAATAAAATACAAGTTTTGTAGGGAAGGACCTAATAAATTTTTTTTTGTCTAAAAGGACCTATTAAAATACTTCCGATTGTTAATAGGAATCAGTTTATGAATTTCAGGCCAAAAAACTCTAATTTTTTTCAGAAATTGAAGGAAAATGTCTGCGAAATCATCTTCAAGCAATAAAATTCCTGTCAAATGTAGTTGTGGTGTCCCAATTGCAAAAAGTCAACGCCGGAATAAGGTAATTTTGGCCTGAAATTCATAAATTGGTTCCTGTTAACAATTGAAAGTATTTTAATAGGTCCTTTTTAGACAAAAAAAATTTATTAGGTCATTCCTTACAAAACTTGTACTCCATTTTATTAGGTCCTTTCTAACAAAAAACTCATTATGTTGAGGCATGTAGTGTTTTGATGATTGTAAACAAACGATGATTATCTAACTAACATGTGTGTTTGAGATGTGCATATTACGTTACCATAGAACAAGTCATGAAAGGTTAAATATATCACATCATGAAGAGCTCCTAGAAGAAATCCAATAAGTGAAGTTCCTGAGGAAGAAATCCAAAGAGAGAAGAAGTTTGATTATACAGATGTGCTGCTAGATTTTATGTAAGTTCCTAAGATGGAACCAAGCATGAAGAGTTCAAGAAAAATGTTATAGAAGCAAGCACAAACAAAGTTCCTAGAAGGAACACAAACAAAGCAGTTCCTAGGTATATCCTAAGAGGAACATTGAATATGCAGTTCCTGAGTGGGAGCAGTTTCTAAGTGGGAGCAGATCCTGAAGTTTCATAGTTGAAACAAGCAGTTCCTGAGCAGGAACTATAAGTGCGAAGTTCCTTAAAGGAACTAGCACGTCGAAGTTCCAGAGGTGGAGCTATCAACATGCGGTTCCTGAGTTGGAGCAACATGGAGCATGAAGACAGGAAGTATGAGTTTATTTTCTAGGATTCATGTAAGTATGTGGAAACGTGAACGGTAAAGGAACAAGGTGCCAAAAGGAACTCGTGGAACTTAGAGTCAAAAGTATTTAAGACTCAGTAAGTTGTTGCATATTATTATCTTAATCTGTAGGATTTATTTAGAGTTTGGTTCTTAATAAATCTCTACTTGATTAATTATTTTTAGATAATATGCATTAGTTGTTTTAGGATAAGATTTAGTTTTTAAATAAAAAAAGATAAGTTTTAAATAAAATCAGTTTTAGTTTAGGATTCTGATTTTAATTTATTTAATTCTATCTTATCAGTTTTTGGAAAATAAAAGCTAGATTTATATTACGTTCAATGAGTTTTTGAGTGCAGGAACTTGTAGACGCGAGTTCCTGTACGAACAGGAACTCATGTACTTATGTCAGGTTTATGAAAAAAGTTTTCAGTAAAATATTTTTTGCATAAGAAAATAAATAAAAAGTGAGTTTTGGAAAAATATCTCTTGGATTATATTTGATAAAACGTAGCTTTTTCTCCAAGTATTTATTTTTTTTGTTTCCTATTTTTACTCTAACTGCTTTACTGTAAACGTGACATAAGTTGTGCCCAAGAAGTTGACTGCTTCTTCCCTAAGTTTCACCCAACTAACTGATCATGGGTTAGTGGAGAAATAAGTGGAAGTGGTGCTCAAGTTTTGATCGTACTATAAATAGAGGCTTATGTATTCTTTTTAAGTTGTCTGACTGGTGTCTTTCCATAGTGTCTGACTTATGTCATTCTATAAGGTTTGGCTTAAGGAATAAAATTACAGTAAGAATTATATTTTCTATTCCTTATTTTGAGTCAGTTCCTGTGAGTTCCAAGTTACTTCGAGTGCCATGTTCCTTTACAGTTATTCAGTTTCTATATACTAGAGTTAATCCAAATTATCAAGCGTATGTATTTGAGTTTGGGGTTAAAGGGTTTGAGTGAACTCTTGTAATGGGAACTTGGTAAAGGGTTTGAGTGAATTCTTGTATCAAGTTCGAGTGAGGAACTTGGGTAAGTTCTTATTGTTTATGCGTAGATTTGGGGTGAAGTCTATCCAGGGGTAAAGGGTTTGAGTAAACATGTTATAAAGAGTTGTGAGAACTCTTAAGGGACTTAGAGTTAAGTCTAGAGAGCTAAAGTTTCTAGTGGAACTTGTGAGAGAGTTGGAGTTCTGAGTGGAACTTGCGCATGTAATAGGTTGTAACAGAGGAGGTTCCCTATTATAGTGAAGAGTTTAAATCCTGAGGAGGTCGTGGTTTTTCTTCTTGTATTGGGACAAGAAGTTTCCACGTAAAAATCTCTCTTGCACTTTGAGTTCCTTATTGCTTATGTTTTAAATTCCGCATTATTTGGCAATAAGTTCCACACTACAATTCACCCCCCTCTTGTAGTTCCTTCCGAGTTAACAATTGGTATCAGAGCCGGAACTCAGAGATAAGCAGGCAACCTTGCTGAGTGAAGTTCCTGCAAGAAGATGGAACCCGTACGAGAAAGGAACTCCACCCTACGTCATTCAAAGGAACAAGTGGAGGCTGACTTTTTATTATGAATTAAATGTCACTCAAGGATTATCAACGACCCTTTTGATGTAAGTATCTCTTCCTGGAGATATTATTTATATGCATACATTAAATTGGAACTTGTTCCTTATATTACTTCTAGTAAATCATTCTATATGGATTTGATGTTTTGTTTTTGCAATTCTGGATAACTTTAAAACTGTTTTCGAAAAACAAAATTAAGATTTTCAAATTGTTTTTTAAATATCAAAGAATCAATATACTAGAAATGGTTCAAGGAACTATTCGTATTGGAACAATGCATATTGTCACTCTTGGAATTTAGTTTCCCTACGAAAGGAAACTTTATTCTTTAGGCAGTGGAATATATGACTATTTCATTTATTTGCCAAAGAAGTGTTTTCCATGCATATTGAGTTTATTGAATATTTATTATATGTATGCATGTTGATTTTTACTAAGTAGAGATAGTTATATAGATTTGTTTTGGTTGGAAAAGAGAAGTTATTTTACAAGTTTATATATATTATCTTCTCTTTATATGTTATGTAGGTTATTAATGTTTATTTTATAGGTTTGATAATTGAGGTAACTAAAATATCAAATGCATAAATATTAGTTTTGGATCAAGGAACTCAAACTTTGATTTGGTGAAATCAATAGTGTTCCAAGAACGAGTAAATGGTACAGGAACAATTCAAAATTTGGAAAGAGTTCCTAATTCTTTTGAAACTGATCTCAGTTCAAAGGAACAAAGCAGAAGTTCCTTTTTCACATGAGATTATATTTTTTTTGGAACTTTATGCTTATTCTTTTTATGCTGTATTTTTATTTACCTCTTTTTTGACTAACCTACTAACATTAAAATGTACAAAGTATTTCTTTTTGGGTTTGTTTTACAGATTATATTTTTTAGTTTATGTCAACCCAAAATGAAGGAACAAGTTCATGTTCTTCCATCAAAGGAACGAACAGATTGGGAACAAGTTCCTGAAATTAATAAGAGAGCTCCAGAGATTATCTTTCAGATAGAAGATTCCATATGATGGCAATGCCTAGGAACTTGATTACAATTCCAGATAAGTTTGATGATGTATGCAGGAACAAGGTATTGATTACAAGGCGAATATAATGAATGAAACTTTGGAAGACATGGCAGAATACTCTTTGCTAATGTTTTCCAAATGAACAAGTAAGAAAAAGCAATCGATATCACTTGCTAAATCATCAACAAAGGAATAATTAGAAGTTGATCAATAAGACATCCTATGAGATCTTCAAAGGAGAAAACATTTGTATTATGTTCTTAAGCGTTTAATTCTAAGTGTTTTGGTAATTAATAGCAATAAGAATCATATAAGGAACTTTAAAAATAGAAGCGATGAGGTTGTGTTAGAACGCACCTCTAATTGTTAAAAACACAGAGTTAATAGCAGTATAATATATAATGTGTTATAAAGAGTTGACATATTTATTATGAGACTAACTTGTTTGTTCCCAGTAAACAGGTTAAAGATGGTTTTTAATTTTTTTTATGTTGAATTCACAAATTCCTATGGAGCTAGAGTTCCTAACATGAAATATGTCACTCTAGAAAGCAACAATAGTCAGCTATATGACCTTATGGAGAAGAGCTTAAAATGAAGATCAAGTTTAAGTTCATAAGATAACTGTACATTATTTTCTCTTGTTGCTTACATGGGATTTAAGTTGTTCTAAATAGATTTTCAATGCGTTCAAAATAAATTTTATTGTTGGAAATCTATGAGGAACAACATCAAATTTCTTCTTGAAAAATGATTTCAAAATTAACAATAATTTCAGTTTTCAAGAGGAATTGACTTAGTAGTTGTATATTGTTATATGGATAATATTTTTGGTACAACTAACTATTTTATGCAAGGGTTTTTGCTAACCTTATAAGCAAATGTGTACGTGAGGATGATAAGGGAACACAACCACTCTCTTGGAATATAATGATGCAAGGACAAAAATATGTCAAGGAACTTTTGAAGAAGAACGAGTATGAGTCGAGTTGGTATGAAAGTTTTAATAAGATGTGAAGACATCAAAATGATGAAACTAGCAGTTCAGAAACTCAAAAATAAGTCATCAAAATCAGTCGAGTACTTGAGGTAATTTTATATCCATGGTGAAATATGACTTAAGTTATGATGTTCCTATTCACATTGTATCATGATTAATAAAGTATATTGTTAAATTATGAATATGAATGCATAACTTTTATAAGTCTTGCTTTAAATTATGTGAATATATGTTCTTTATAGTTTCACCTATTCATGGACTGTTTAGAGGAACAAGACTTGATGAAGTATGACTTAAGCGTAAACATGTTCTTTTCCAAAAAGTTTTGTCGAATTGGGTTCTTATACATACTAAAATTGAAGTGATTATATGCACATTAGCGTAAATATGTTACACTTAATTTTTGTGTCGTAAATGCATACTCACTTGCCTAAGAGTGTTAGAGGTCTCATAATAGAGCTGTGGATGCTGTCAAACATGAAAGTCCTAAGTTGCCAAAGATACAATGAAAGAAACCTTGATGGAACAAGACAGGTAAATTCTCATAATATATTTCATTTAACCTTTAGAGGGAACAAACCTATTCTTAGCCAACTATCATCAGTTCACACCACATTTCTTTAAGTACCCTTTGATTGATTAATTCCTCATTCCATTCATATCATGTCACTTTAAATCTCCTAATTCTCATGTGCTCTAAATTAAAATTCATGACTTTTTATGGTTCAATGATGCATAAAGAGTGATAAATGGTAAATACATTTTGAGGGGGAAGTTATGGAAAAAGTGAGAAGCAAGTATTTTATGTTTTATCAAGTGATGCTCAGAAGGATATATCCTTAGATGGAACTACTCATATAAGTTCCTAATGATGAAGGAATGGTAAGAAACTCAGGGGGAATAAGGAAGTAATCAATATATATGTTTTCATTCTTGGTGGTAGATTTCACGTATGTGTGAGTAAAAAGATAATTAAATTGTTCAAGTTTCTTCGGGCAATGAATTCCTCATGGTTGGTTGGTTGAGTAAAAGTGAACTTGATTGATACATATCAAGGTGTGTGTGGGGTTTGACAGAGATTTCAAAAGTGTAAAGTGAAGTAATCAACTCTAATTACTGTTGAGAACCTCTTATTAAAAGTCTAAACCATAGAGCACACAATATCTCTCAAGTTCCCACCACTCAAATTATTCCATAAACTTCTTTCATATTCTTTGAGCTGGATATTACAATGTCCTATCTCTTAATCCATTCTTGACTTTCAAATTTGATTTTTTTTCTTGACTTTTATTTAATTATTTGTCAAATTCATTCGATGGTTTTGAAGTTGGGTTTTGGATTGTGAGTTGGAAATTTGTGTAGTACATGTATCCTAAGTTTGAAAATTGAGATTCTTGAGACTTTTGGGACTAACAGGTGTTTAACCTTTATGGTGGTAAGTGTAGCATATAACAATATGTAGGGGTGTGCACCGGTCCAAAATCGGACCGGATCGGACCGGGACCGGAATCCCAGAAATTTTCGGACCGGGGACCGGACCGGACCTGAAAATTCCGGTCTGGTCCGGTTTTGGACCGAACTGGACTTGTTTTTTTTTTTTTTTTTGCGATTTTGAATTTACAAAATATTCATAACCTTTGGGCTTTGAGATGTTTGTACGCGCCAATCTTTGTCCAAAACTTAATAATAAGTTCAATACACCAATTTGTAACCTCAAATCCTCAACAATTCAACTTAATACATAATAATTAAATTTAAATGTCATCACTTCAAAAAAAAAACACTTTAAAAGTCAAGTTTTTAAGTTGAGGCAATACAAACTTAATAAACTACATAATATATTCAAAATAACTTGGCAATTACAAATCTTCAAGACTTTCATCTTCCTCCAATTTCGATCATACAAAGGAGTCCACAAAAACGACATCATCGTCCAAATCATCACATTGCACATCTAGATTTAGTCATGGGAAAAAACAATTGATTAATAGTTAAAACTAAAAATTAAGAGATGAAAAAATGGAAGTAAGAAAAAATAAAAGGGAAATTCCATCTGGTACCACTCAGTTTTTGCAAATTCCATTTGGTACCCAGATTTTAAGAATTGTCCAACTAATACCACTATAATTACACCCTAATTGCTACCGTGACTCTAATGTTAAGAAAAACAATAGGAAACGTTAAGTTAACTAGTTATGTTAAGTTACATCCCTTAAAATAAAAAGGTAAAACATTAAAACATAATTACTAACCTAATTAGGTAAACCCATTTACTCTCCTCCCCATTATTACTGCTTAAATTCAAAAACAAGAGAAAAAGCCATTGAAAATCCTCTTCTTTCTTCGTGGCTCTGCTTTCTTGGTTGGTCTGGGACTATTCTGCACCGCCATCGAAGACCAACAAGAATACACTTTATCCCCGTTTAGGATCTTTAGAGTCACAAAATGAACTACTCTATCTACATCTCTTTGAATCACCAAACAAAGCAATGTTAGATTCTAAGTAAAATTCTGATTTATTGCTTTAGTATTTGTGTTTTGGCGTTTCCTGTGATTATGAAAATTGTATTTCCACAATACTCCATTTCTATATTTCCCGTTTCCATGTTATATAGGTTTTGGTTTTAGATATGAACCCTTTTAATACTGCTTTCACTGTGATTTACTTTTAACATTCATAATTGCTACAATTCTTATTTTTTGGCCGAAGGACAGTAGTAAAGTAGTCACCTGAAAAATATTGAGTTCTTTGGAGTATTTGGAAGATATAACTTTTAGTTCCAAGCTTGTGGTGCCTTTTCTGCTAATTAAGACTATACATCTTTCTTGTTGCATGAAGTTTTACTGCTGAGTCTCAGTGGATGTCGCTCAAAGAGAGATTTAATGGATGTCACTCAAAGAAAGATTTAATTTGACTTATGTCAATTAGACAAAGAGCTCGTAATAATCTTGACAGTTGGCCAAATATGTTTTAGCTTTTGGAGGGAAGAACACATTTAAAAGGAAGGGGTGTGAAATGAGGGAGGAAAGTTAGTTTATCAGTTAAACTAAGCTAACTTAACATTTTCTAACTTTTTATTAACAGTAGAGTCACAGTAGTAATTAGGGTGTAATTATAGTGGCATTAGTTGGACAATTTTTAAAATTTGGTTACCAAATGGAATTTGCAAAAATTGAGTGGTACTAGATGGAATTTCCCAAAATAAAATAACATTACCTTTCTCAATTTCCTCCAACTCCTTTATATTTTCCTCCACATCAACTCCTGACATTCCCTTTGATCTAAGCCAATCTTGTGTACAAATTAGAGCTTGAACCATCTTACAAAAAAAAAAATGAAATAAAATTATAACACATCCAAACAATAAAAAAAGATAAAGTAACTTGTTTTTCATGAATAAAATGTATTACCTTTGGAGTCAAGGAGCTCCTAAATGGATCAAGATGACGACCTCCCGCACTAAAAGCGGATTCCGATGCAACGGTGGACAAAGGGATGGCTAGAATGTCACGAGCCATACGTGAGACAATCGGATAACGGTGCCCATTACGAGCCCACCAAGATAGTGTATCCAAATCTTCTTCCTCACTACCTAGTTGTTCATTTAAATATCTTTCAAACTTACTCCTCACATATCCACTCGATCCTTTCAACCTCTTTGCTCTATCTATGAGACTTCTCATATAATTGACTCCCCCTCCTATGTTATCATCATCATCATCATCCACATCAATTGACATAGAATCCCCACTTTGTCCACTTTGAGGAATAGAAGAAGAATACATACTTCTATACTCATCAAATAAAGTATAAGCATATTCTTTCACTTGATTAGTAAGCTCCAAGCCCTTCTCTTTTCCATACATATCACAAAGTGTCAATTCAACAACCACCAACTTGGAGTGAGGATCAAGAATCACAGCAATATAGATAAACATATTCATTTTATCCACATTTCCCCAATATTTATCATATTTTGCTTTCATTGCATGGCCCATGGCTTGGAAATCCAAATCAGAATGTTTTACCCATTTGTTTAACATATCATAAATGGCAGTAATCTCAAATAAACCTTTATTACTCGTCACATAAAGAGAACCCGAAATACGACGAGTTAAAAGGTAAAATCCCTTCAAAAATACTACCAATCTCTCTACTTTTTTCCAATCATCACATTCTGGAGGCCTTTCATTATCCTTCACATCCTCCCCATCAGGAAGAGATATCACACTAAAGACACGTTGAAATTTCAAAGCCGTATCTAACATTGTGTAGGTTGAGTTCCATCGAGTGGGGACATCAAATGACAAAGAAGACTTGCTTTGAATATTTGCCATTGAAACAAGTTCTTTAAACCTAAGTATTCTTGCAGGGGAATTTTTAACATACTTCACAGCATTTCTAACCCTATCAATGCATACACCATGCTCTCTAATGCCATCCCAAACAATAAGATTAATAATATGAACAATGCATCTAACATGAAGAAATTTTCCACCACTAACACAACCAGTTCGTTGAACCATTCTTTTCAAATGAGCACAAGCAAGGTCATTAGAGCTAGCATTATCAACTGTAACGGTAAAAAGCTTATCCTCAATACCCCAATATTCCAAGCATGCCTCAACAGCTTTACCAATGGCCTCACCTTTATGACTAGAAATTGGACAAAAATTTATTATCTTTTTATTCAATTTCCAATCATTATCAATGAAGTGAACAGTGAGACACATATAGTTAATTCTTTGAATTGTTGTCCAAGTATCAGTTGTCACACAAATTCTTTGACAACTCCTTAAAGTTTCTTTCAACTTTGCCTTTTCACTAAACAGTTGCAAGCAATCACGAGCAATAGTAGTACGAGATGGAATGTGAAATCTAGGACAAGCAACTTGCACAAAATGCTTAAAACCAGCTTTTTTCACATGCTTAAATGGAAGCTCATCAACAATAATCATATGAATTAATGCTTCCCTAACATCTTTCACATTTACAGTCCCATACTTCAATTTCCCATCCTCATTATCTTTATCTCCTTCCCCAGATTGAAAAAATAGCTCACTTTGCTCTCCTTTACCCTTCTCTTTATTAACAGGATTACCAAGACATCTTTCACAATGATTCTTAACATTCTTTGATCCATTAAGATTACCATCAGCAGCAAAAGTTTTTTCACAATACTTACATTCAGCTCGTAGTTTTCCATCTTCTAAGAATTCGATGAAATGCTCCCAATAAGTTGCTTTCCTCTTACTCTTTGTTCTAACCAAGTATTGCCTCCCTTCTTTTAGGTTCTTCTGTGGAGGTAAGGACTTGCGCAATTCTTCCATATCCGTGTTGGTAGCTGCATCTAATAATGTTTGTGCAGTTTGATCCGAAGAATAAACGGGTTGCCTTTTGGATTGGGAGCACTCCATCTACAATATAGCATAAGCAATAAGTAAAGATCAAAATAACTTACATATATAAACTACACAATATATAGAATATGAATAAATCTTACATTGCAAGAATGTGAATCCGTTGTTGACCTCTTGAGAAAGTTAATGTATATTCAAGAACATTAACATTAATCTATCTGGAAAAAAAATCACCTTTTAAGTATTAAATTCTAATCCAAGTATTCATTATCATTTTGTAAGTGTTAGATAGTTCATAAACAAAATACTAGCATTTCTTATCACCTCTAAGAATGTAAGAATGTATGTGTAGAGTGTAGTCATACATGGTGAATCACATAATCAAACCCCACAATATTAATGCTCAACTAACAAGTTTTGTACTACTACTAAGAGACATCAAAAGAAAACGTTGTTAATTAATGAGAAAGTCACAAAACTAGCTCAATTACAACTCCAATATATGCTTGGATAGTTGGATGCAGACATGAATTGCAAAGGTAATTCAACATGTGGACCTAGTGATAGTATTCCTGCCAAAAATAATGTCAACTTGAGGGCAGCCAGTGCCCAGTAGTACTATTTTTTCCATAATCTTTTAAAGCTTATGGCATTGTTATATACTTATATACCCTCGCTCATTCGAAATTAACATGAATGAATTCGAAATTAACATGAATTGCAAGATAATAATTCGAAATTCATGAAAACAAGCATTCGAAAATTGAAATTAAAACATAATAAAATTGCAAATCACATGAATTCATATCTAGAAATTTCAAAAGAATTCAAAAAATAATAAAGAGAATGAAGAAATTTACCTTAAAATCGTCTCGCGTGCGCGTCAGTCGTCGTCTCGCGTGCGGTGCCGGTGGTTGCGGTGGCCGGTGGTCGTCTCGCGTGCGGTGGCCGGTGGTCGTCTCGCGTCAGCCGTCGACACTTGGGCTGAGACTTGAGAGAATGAAGGGGGTTTAGGAGAGAGAAGAGGAAAGGGGGCTGAGAGATTGAAGGAGAAGAGGAGTTTTACTGGTTTAGGGTTTGTTTTGTGTTGGGCTGAGACTTGGGCTGGGTATCATACAAGGTCACAAGGAGTCACTGTTTTTTTTTAAAAAAAATTAAAGATTCCGGATTTCCGGTCCGGACCGGAAAATTCCGGTTTTTGCCCGGACCGGACCGGAAACCCAGAATCTTTAATTTTTGAGGACCGGGGACCGGACCGGAATGGACCGGACCGGTCCGGTCCCGGTCCTTTTCTGCACACCCTTAACAATATGTGTATATGATTTACCTAAAACAAAATGTGTGTAAGATGATCCTTTTCGATGATGACAAAAGGGGGAAGAAAATGTATGATGCTTATAGTCAAGCATAGTTAAGTCTAAATCCTTAAATGATGAAAGTTCTCTGTATGATGTGTTTATCTTATATTGATATTTCCTTCATATACATGCATGACTTGTTTGTTAAGGGGAATTAATGTACATCGTTTATTATTTAATCTGTGATAAGCATCATTTGTTTGTCATCATAAAAAAGGGGGAATATTGTTGAGGCATGTAGTGTTTTGATGATTATAAACAAATGATGATTATCTAACTAACATGTGTGTTTGAGATGTGCATATTACGTTACCATAGAACAAGTCATGAAAGGTTAGATATATCACATCATGAAGAGTTCCTAGAAGAAATCCAATAAGTGAAGTTCCTGAGGAAGAAATCCAAAAAGAGAAGAAGTTTGATTGTACAGATGTGCCGCTAGATTTTATGTAAGTTCCTAAGATGGAACCAAGCATGAAGAGTTCAAGAAAAATGTTATAGAAGCAAGCACAAACAAAGTTCCTAGAAGGAACACAAACAAAGCAGTTCCTAGGTATATCCTAAGAGGAACATTGAATATGCAGTTCCTGAGTGGGAGCAGTTTCTAAGTGGGAGCAGTTCCTGAAGTTTCATAGTTGAAACAAGCAGTTCCTGAGCAGAAACTATAACGTCGAAGTTCCAGAGGTGGAGCTATCAACATGCGGTTCCTGAGTTGGAGCAACATGGAGCATGAAGACAGGAAGTATGAGTTTATTTTCTAGGATTCATGTAAGTATGTGGAAACGTGAACGGTAAAGGAACAAGGTGCCAAAAGGAACTCGTGGAACTTAGAGTCAAAAGTATTTAAGACTCAGTAAGTTGTTGCATATTATTATCTTAATCTGTAGGATTTATTTAGAGTTTGGTTCTTAATAAATCTCTACTTGATTAATTATTTTTAGATAATATGCATTAGTTGTTTTAGGATAAGATTTAGTTTTTAAATAAAAAAAGATAAGTTTTAAATAAAATCAGTTTTAATTTAGGATTCTGATTTTAATTTATTTAATTCTATCTTATCAGTTTTTGGAAAATAAAAGCTAGATTTATATTACGTTCAATGAGTTTTTGAGTGCAGGAACTTGTAGACGCGAGTTCCTGTACGAACAGGAACTCATGTACTTATGTCAGATTTATGAAAAAAGTTTTCAGTAAAATATTTTTTGCATAAGAAAATAAATAAAAAGTGAGTTTTGGAAAAATATCTCTTGGATTATATTTTGATAAAACGTAGCTTTTTCTCCAAGTATTTATTTTCTTTTTGTTTCCTATTTTTACTCTAACTGCTTTACTGTAAACGTGACATAAGTTGTGTCCAAGAAGTTGACTGCTTCTTCCCCAAGTTTCTCCAAACTAACTGATCATGGGTTAGTGGAGAAATAAGTGGAAGTGGTGCTCAAGTTTTGAACGTACTATAAATAGAGGCTTATGTATTCTTTTTAAGTTGTCTGACTGGTGTCTTTCCATAGTGTCTGACTTATGTCATTCCATAAGGTCTGGCTTAAGGAATAAAATTACAGTAAGAATTATATTTTCTATTCCTTGTTTTGAGTCAGTTCCTGTGAGTTCTAAGTTACTACGAGTGCCATGTTCCTTTACTGTTATTTAGTTTCTATATACTAGAGTTAATCCAAATTATCAAGCGTATGTATTTGAGTTTGGGGTTAAAGGGTTTGAGTGAACTCTTGTAATGGGAACTTGGTAAAGGGTTTGAGTGAATTCTTGTATCAAGTTCGAGTGAGGAACTTGGGTAAGTTCTTATTGTTTATGCGTAGACTTGGGGTGAAGTCTATCCAGGGGTAAAGGGTTTGAGTAAACATGTTATAAAGAGTTGTGAGAACTCTTAAGGGACTTAGAGTTAAGTCTAGAGAGCTAAAGTTTCTAGTGGAACTTGTGAGAGAGTTGGAGTTCTGAGTGGAACTTGCGCATGTAATAGGTTGTAACAGAGGAGGTTCCCTATTATAGTGAAAAGTTTAAATCCTGAGGAGGTCGTGGTTTTTCTTCTTGTATTGGGACAAGAAGTTTCCACGTAAAAATCTCTCTTGCACTTTGAGTTCCTTATTGCTTATGTTTTAAATTCCGCATTATTTGGCAATAAGTTCCACACTACAATTCACCCCCCCTCTTGTAGTTCCTTACGAGTTAACAATTGGTATCAGAGCCGGAACTCAGAGATAAGCAGGCAACCCTGCTGAGTGAAGTTCCTGCAAGAAGAAGGAACCCGTACGAGAAAGGAACTCTACCCTACGTCATTCAAAGGAACAAGTGGAGGCTGACTTCCTATTATCAATTAAATGTCACTCAAGGATTATCAACGACCCTTTTGATGTAAGTATCTCTTCCTGGAGATATTATTTATATGCATAAATTAAATTGGAACTTGTTCCTTATATTACTTCTAGCATATCATTCTATATGGATTTGATGTTTTGTTTTTGCAATTCTGGATAACTTTAAAACTGTTTTCGAAAAACAAAATTAAAACTTTCAAATTGTTTTTTAAATATCAAAGAATCTCTCTTGCACTTTGAGTTCCTTATTGCTTATGTTTTAAATTCCGCATTATTTGGCAATAAGTTCCACACTACAATTCACCCCCCCTCTTGTAGTTCCTTTCGAGTTAACACATTATAATGACGATTATAAACATTAGAAGCAATCTCTTTTAGGGGTTAGAGATATACAATGAGGTGAAATTAGCACGCTTTCACTTCATACCAACTTTGAACTTGTATCCACGCGCACAATTAAAGTTATAGGAACCGGTCAGGAGTAGAAGGATTCCAATGCCAACTTTATTTTCTTAGTCATTATGAGTGACGTTTGACTGCATTATTAAAGCTTTTCCCCCTCTAGTTGTCGAACTCCTAACGTATTGCTTCTTCACAATTAGGGCGACCAGTTTTATCATCTTCTGAAATCAAACCTGATATAGTTTCAGAAAGAACGTATTTCATTGAATTTACTCCTTGCATATGCACCTCTTCTTGGGCTGAATGATTTATGACATGGGGAGGAAAACATAACCTGTTGGAATATGTAATCCTGCTCTCAATGAGTGATGCTTCATTTGACAAACTAAATGAGCAATATAATAAAACCAAAAGTAAGCTCATAATGAATAAAAACTCATATGTGATACAACTCAATTAATGAACGAGTGGAACACGTAAACATGAGAAATTTCTAAACGAACCCGGCTTAACCGAAATTTTGACCTCATGATAGTTAAACTGAGTTAAATGAGTTTGAACATGATTAGGGTAATAACTTACTTGATTCATTTACGTCCCTATTTATAGATAAGGGCAAAGAGTAAATTTGATTTAGTATTTTTTTTTCTAAAATTTATTTTGTCTTGGCACAATTAATGCCTTGGACAAGTCTTTTACCCTTTTAAATGATGTGGAATTTGAGATGTTATGATAAAATCATATAAAGTGCATTCAACTTGTTTTAACTTATTCATATTAGCTTAATTCATAACTTCAATGAATTTCGTCCGTAACACAAATTCTATTGCCATTGTTTTGTAAATTCTCAATTTATATTACTTCAAATAGAACAAATATGTAGTACCTTATAGTACTAAAGATGATACATTAATAAATGGTGTGGTCTTCTTTATTCCAATCCACTATAACCCATGAAAGAAAAAAATTCAGTCATCGAAAAGTTAAGTAATTTGATCAGTTGCATATGTGAAGATTATTGAAAATAACATTCATCCATTCCATCTTAAGGCCTTTGTCCTGCGTCACACTTGTAGCAATTAGTTTCGGGAACTAAATTCTTGATTTTCAGACGAAACGATACTTGAACATGCAAGCATTTCATCATTTCTGCAACAAAAAGGAACAAAAAGGGCAGATGTCTTAAAAAAATAATATAATTATGTACCTCAACTAAGAAAAGAGAGAACGAGGATTAATCTTCCAATTAATTATAAGCAGCCTAATTATAATTTAGTAATGAGGATTTACCCGCTAAGCATTTCTGGAAGATACTCTTCGAAGGGTTCAATATTGGGCTCAACAAGTGTCTGATTTGCCCTCTTTCCTTGCTCGATTACTTCTTTCTATCACACAACAAAGTACAATTGGAATTATAATTACTTACGGTCTGTTCTCTTCGGCATAAAACAACTGAACTGAACTGAACTGAATCAAATTATAACTAGTAGTAATGAATAAATTTAGGAATTGAGCTGAACTGAACTGAACTGAAAATAAGTTGGGGTGAACAGACCCTTACGAAAACCTTTACAAAATTATACTTCCTTCATTCCAAAAACTAATGCAACTCTTTGCACTTTTAAGGTCAAATTATATGAAATTTGACCAAGAACTTTCACCATTATAGAACTATAGGAAAAAAAATCATGTGAAATCTTGTTAGACTGACCTCAATATGTAATTTTAAAATATCAAATTTCTAAAACATAACTAATACTCACACTAACCTTAATTAGTAGGGAATATAAATCTAGTTACACATGAATTATGACATCGACTCTTAGATGATTTGGAATTTGGAAAGCTTCTAAAACCTATTATATTTTTATTTTACCAAAAGAGATAGTGGACAACAATAATACTTCTACAAACTTTCTACTTCCTCCGTTTTTTTTTACTTGCAACACTTTCCTAAAAGGGAAATAATCAATTACTTGCAACACTTTCTATTTTTGCTTTTCCTTTCTCTCTATCTCTCTCCAATCGCATGGGCCCTCTTTTTTTTCCTCTCTACATCTCTCATACCCAAAAATTGCATTGGAGTTGATGAAAAAAAAGTATTACGAGTAAAAAAACGGAGGAAGTATTTGATTTTGTGACGGCTTACCTTGCGTTCACGAACTCTTTGAAGGGATTTCTGTAGACTTTCCTCCATCTCCTTAATCTTTTCAATGCTTTCCACATTTTGTGGATTCTCCCAATAACTTATAAGCCAAAAGAAAAGCTCTCAAACTATTAAACATTACATTTCTCCAAAACTCCAAATAATATCATATTTTGACATGTCAGTACAACTCAACGATTACTAGGAGTATATATAGAAGTACATTCTAAAACGATAAAAACTACCTTTTCTGTAGTTTGAGATGAGTAAGTTCATTCTTTAGCTTATCTAGTTCTTGTTGCATCTCCTGTTTCATAATCTCGCTAATTAAAATCAAGCAATTTGATCATGTGTAGCTCAAAACATAGATATCTAAAGCGAGATGGTGGGGAGAAACTAATTACATATCATGAGAATAGTGATTTCAATATAATTGAGAAGATCTTTTCAGATTGAATCTATTTGACATATAGTCTAAAAAATGTTTATCAAATTGTAATATAGAGGATTACTTCATAAAGACACTCCTAAAATTTGCGACTATTTTAAATTAGGGTCTGTTCTCCCTAGCTTATTTTCAGTTCAGTTCAGTTGCAATCTGTTCAATTCATTTCCAATCAGTTCAGTTCAGTTCCTAATTTATTTCTCTGATAATTTATTATTATTATTATCAATTATTATTATTTAATATTATTTAATAACTTATTATTATTTTATTTAATAACTTATTATTATGAATTTATTATTAATTAAATAATATTTTTATTATTATAATTATTATTAAATATTAACATATTATATTATTAAAAACTATTATTATCATCAATTAATGTCTATTATATTATATTATATTATATTATATTATATTATATTATATTATATTATATTATATTATATTATATTATATTATATTATATTATATTATATTATATTATATTATATTATATTAATATTGTTATTACTATTATTTATTTATTTATATTTATTAATTAATGATAACTAAATTATTATCATTACTATTAGTTATAATTTAATTCAGTTCAGTTCAATTGTTTTATGCTGAAGAGAACATGCCATTAGGGCCTGTTCTTCCCAACCTATTTTCGGTCGATTCAATTGGTTAAGTTGATTCGGTTCGGTTCAATTCGATTCGGTTCGGTTCGGTTTAGCTCTTAAATTATTATCATTATTATTAATTAGTTATAATTTAATTAAGTTCAGTTCAGTTGTTTTATGCCGAAGAGAACATACCCTTAGTTAATAGTTTGTAAATTTTAAAGAGGAGGACCATGCATATGATAAGGCTAACATCCTATCCAACTATGTGTATTCTATGTAGTGCAACCAACTAACGGTTAACCAATCAAGTAATTTTAGAATCGTCCTTTTATTAATTTTTTAAATCCCTATAATCTTCCCTATATTTCCCAGATTATGAGAGGGTTACATCATCATATAGTGTAAAGGAAATCTTCGCCGTGGTTGAGGGGTGATCGGTAGTTGTTTTGCTTCCTAATTTCTATCATTTTATGGGGAAAAAGGCTCTGAATTCAACTAGCTTGCACCAACAGAATTATTTACTTATGCACTTTCGCATGGGAGGGAGTATACGATGTATAGGACTACATGAATAGGACTACATGAGAATAAGTACTTCTGTGAAGGGGGCTGTATACTGACCTCAGATTTCTTGACCTTCCTGCGATTATAAGAAATAAAATAGTATGAGATATTTTTTTTAATAAGGTAAGATGAAGTCCCTTGTAAGTAGAGGGGAAATTGGGGAACCCTCTTTGTAAGGGGTGAGACTCGATCCTATAATCTCTCGGATCGGAGGTGATGCCAACACCACTAGGCTATCACCTGCTGCTCAAATAGTATGAGATTATTGCCGGCCAATATAACAATATAAAGAAATCATGATACCATACGAGTTGTTTATAAAAATGTACATGTGCATGCAGTCATGCACTGCGTAAATAAAGGAACACTTGATTATAATGGTAAAGAGAGAAGGAAACATACCATGCCTGAGCAAGGCTTTGTACGTCTATATTGTATCCTTCCTTTTGATAATTAGTTTTCATTGTCTAATTGCATAAAAGAAGTAAACACATATATTCAGATATAATGAGTTGAAATTTATTTTAAAAAAACACTACCTTCATTTTTTAGTTGTACCGAAAGGTTTTTTTTTTGCACATTTATCGACGCACAACTTTAAAAATCAATATCTTTTATTGTGTATGAGTAAAAGTTATAAAACGTTGATATTATGAAACTATATAAACGAGATGAATCTAACAATATGTCAAATGACTTTGTTTTTCTGTATGTATAGATGATAAAAGAAGGTCAAAGTGAATCCATGAATAGTGTTTAAAATCGATATGATACAACTAGAAAAAAAGTAGGAAGTAGTGAATCATCCCACCAAATTGTACAGTAAATCAATCGTAGAAAATTGATGTTAATAAACATTATTTTTCAAGTCCCGTTAATTGGGTTAAGTTGATAAAGTTAAGATTTTTACCTGAAGGTTGTCATGCCTCCTGAATTCATTCATATACAAAGAGAGTAAACGATCAATAACCAACGGAGGGACTCAAAGCAATATGAGTGTGTAAGAGAGTAAATTCATCTATGAAAAGTCTTAGTTAATAAAACTAACCTCTTTTCTCTATCAGCATAAGGTATCTGGGAAAATCTCTTCATAATATTTACAAGATTGCTGAAATTTACACCACAAATAACAAAAATTAGAGTTATTGAAATACAAAAGGGATGAAAAAGGAGCAGAAAGAATTTTGTAAGAAAAAATTCAGAATGAAATTGAATACTTGAAAGGTTTATTAATATGAACTACTCTTTCTACCATGCACACTTTTTTTAATAGAGTACGAGAAACGTACCTAATAAATTCCCTTTTCTTGAGAGTAATACCTAATAGCTCAAAATCAATTTCTTTTTCTAATGATAATAAGAGGAGTTGGTTTTTCCTTTGTCGACTTCTTCTAAAAAGAATCTCTATAGAAGCTTACTCTAATACAAATGCGTGTAACTCACAAACACGTATATTATACGCGCTATATATGTATTGCCTACTTCGCGCGAATTTCAAATGAAATTCACAAAGTGAAACTTTATCAAATTGGAAAAAAATTACATAAAGTTGGAATCATATTTCTTGTTGATTGTGTGTAGCTCAATGAGATATATTTCCTAAATCTAAAATTAATATATAATTCCAACAACTATTTTAACTATTTTACTAAAGTAGTATTCTCTTTGTTCCTTTACATAAAACTTCCATCAAGAGTATGTGGAAGAGGGGAAAATTATCTCCTTTATATTCCTAAGTTTTCATATGTTTTATTGAACATGATGTTTGAATTTTGAAGTACCATGAACATTGATGAACCAAACACTATCTATAGCTTTCTTTTCTTCCATAGCAACTTAAGTTCTCACAGCCACTTGCACCGAATCAAAAAAGACCTCATGATCATGATTGAAGAACATGGTGACAAAGTAAATTATCTCATTAGTATATAGCAATGACAAGAACTTTGCTCTAAAGTCAATTTCCATGTTCAATCAAGTCAATAATAAACTAATTACAATGCATCTCACTACTACATGGTGCAATTTAAATCCTCAATTATCAAATTGTATATCAATCTAATATAAGTACAAGAAGGTAATATAAGATACAAAATTTCTTGCCTGTGTTGTCCCAAATGAAGAGTAGGGATGCCAGAAGGAGAAAATCCAAGGAAGAAAATATCAGTTTGTGTAAGAACACTCATTTCTCTCACTTTCTTGGTCACTATTGATTTATTGTGTAAGTAGTAGTCTTCTCTTGATAGATCCCCATCCAACTTCTCCAATTGCATCCTTGGTCTCACCATTTTTCTAAGATTTTTTTTGGGTTAAGGAAAAGATTAATAACAATTTATATACTATTTTCTGAAAACAATGGTATATATAAAGATCACAAGACTTTATTGTTTGGTTAAAGCCTAAAGGTGTTGAATGCAAACTTGAAGAAATAAAATGGGACTCAACATAAGAATCAAAAGTAATTTTTTGAAAGGTGAATTAAATCATATTGGGATCAATACAAGATTGAACAAAAATTTATTGTACTTTAATTATTGGAATTGCTTTAATCCATCTATTTTCCTAAGTTGGCTTCCAGTATTTAATTATGTCTATCTCTAATAGATGTATAGAAAAAGTTTTTTCCGACCAGTCATATAAAGGGTCCCATCGTATCTCCTTTGATAAATTGAGAAAAGAACGTGTAGGGCACTTTACAAGTTTACAACTAATTGCGTAGTGTGAACCAATGATGCGCATCAATGAAAATCCATTAATCTTTTGCCATAAATTTTGGCAGTAAATCCAAAGTGATATTTTTACCTTTTAAAAAAAGAAACAGAGGTGTGAATGGGTGTTTTTATTATTTGAATTAGTACACACTCATCTATATATTTTAGAAACTAATTCAAAAAATCTATTGATAAGAATAAAAAGAATCCAACAACATAGAAATATTGCAATTTCAATCATACACTTAAGTGTACCATACATATAATTTTTTTTTTGCTCATTCCTCATTTCTAAAGCCCCACATGAAGAATTAGCAAAAACACATAAGTGTATTGTTCACCTTAGTGTATGGTATAGACTTTGTAGAAATATAGGTTGTTGTATGCCGCATTGTTTATTTTTTTATTTTTTCCTTTTCCAACCTGTTCAATAAAGAAAAATGTTATATCCAGCTATTTCACCCATAATTCTCCTATGCATTCATCTGGAATTTCTAATGTATCAATGATTCAATGGATGTTTTGAAACCAACTTCTTTTCTTGAGGGATTTATATACCTAATTCTTCAAAAAAAAAAATTACAAATAAAGCCCTGTTCTTTTGGGCTTATTTTCAGTTAATTTAATTTCAGTTCAGTTTTTATTATTATTATTATTATTATTATTATTGTTATTATTATTGTTATTATTATTATTATTATTATTATTATTATTATTATTATTATTATTATTATTATTATTATTATTATTATTATTGTTATTGTTATTGTTATTGTTATTGTTATTGTTATTGTTATTGTAGTTATTGTTATTATTATTATTATTGGTATTGTTATTGTTATTGTTGTTATTGTTATTGTTGTTAATTGTTGTTGTTGTTGTTGTTGTTGTTGTTGCTGTTGTTGTTGTTGGTGGTGTTGTTGTTGTTGTTGTTGTTGTTGTTGTTGTTGTTGTTGGTGGTGGTGGTGGTGATGGTGGGTTGGTGTTGGTGTTGGTGTTGGTGTTGGTGTTGGTGTTGTTGTTGTTGGTGTTTTGTTGTTGGTGTTGGTGTTGGTGTTGGTGTTGGTGTTGGTGTTGGTGTTGTTTGTTGTTGTTGGTTGTTGTTGTTGTTGTTGGTGTTGGTGTTGGTGTTTGTGTTGGTGTTGGTGGTGTTGGTGTTGGTGTTGGTGGTGTTGGTGTTGTTGTTGGTGGTGGTGGTGGTGTTGGTGGTGGTGGTGGTGTTGGTGTTGGTGGTGTTGGTGTTGGTGTTGGTGTTGGTGGTGGTGTTGGTGGTGTTGTTGGTGGTGTTGTTGTTGGTGTTCTTTGGTGTTGTTGGTGGTGGTGTTGTTGGTGTTGGTGTTGGTGGTGTTGTTGGTGTTGGTGTTGGTGTTGTTGTTGGTGGTGGTGGTGTTGTTGTTGTTGTTGTTGTTGTTGTTGTTGTTGTTGTTGTTGTTGTTGTTGTTGTTGTTGTTGTTGTTGTTGTTGTTCTTGTTGTTGTTGTTGTTGTTGTTGTTGTTGTTGTTGTTGTTGTTGTTCTTGTTTATTGTTATTGTAGCAGCTGATGTTAGCAGCTGCTGCTGCTGCTATCAGTTAATTTCAGTTCAGTTCAGTAAATTTCAGTTTACTTCAGTAAATTTCAGTTTACTTCAGTTAATTTCAGTTCAGCCTAAATAAGTTCAAAAGAACAGGGCCTAAGTCAATTGTGTGCGAGGTTTTCATATGGCCGGTGAACAGTTCTATGTTACTCCTATTTTCATTGTACTCATTCCATTTTCGAATGAGCATTGAGTGTGTGCTAGGATTAAGCAATATTGCCGAATTTGTGTTCAAGACACTCATCATTTACTACATTACTTAGACTCGTTTAGATTGTATAGATCTTTAAAATATTGATCCTAACCCGATCAATGAAAAAGTTAATGAATACTAAGTTGAAATTTTGTAAAATTGAAAATCACCAACTGCGTTCTCTCCCAAACTGCTAATATTGATCCAACCTTGGTCGACATTATACCAACCATTAGTACATAATTATGCGAATATCTCTATAGTACGCTAAAAGTTTCCAATAAAAAAAAATGCTGCCTAATCTGAATGTGTCCCACCTACTCGTATAACACATCCAAATTTGTGTATGGCTAGTTAATTTTCACATATATGTACGGATGTTTGTATCATGGTTATAATAAAGATGACCCCCACATTTTAAAACCTAAAATTATTCTGGATCACTAGATTTCTATGGTCATCTTTATTCATCACCATAATAAAATTTTCATATATATATATATAGAATAAGCTAACATTATATTTTTCAAACCAGTTGAGAACCAAAATTTATAGAACTGGAACCTACTCCAGTCAAATCCGGGTCTGAAGAATGTGGAACCAGTCCCAATCTTCTTCTATGAGTCTGTGACTAGTTTCTGGATAACGGGTCAACTTTCAATAATTTTTCCACACTACTTTTTATTACTTCCTCCGTTCCATAATAAGTGAAACACTTACTATTTTAGAACGTTTCAAAATAAGTGAAACATACCTTAAATGGAAAAAAGAAAGTGACAAAATGACAAGAGTACCCATCACAAACTTGTGTGGTTTGCTTTTCTCTCTCCTCCTTTTGATAATGAAAATGGTATTTTATGACTTTTTGGCTTTTAAAAGTGATGTTTATTACATCTTGTGCCCAATCCCTATGTTTCACTTATTATGGAACGGAGGAAGTACTAACAAGCAATTCTTAGTGTTGTGTTACCTTTTTTTTACAAATACCCACTTTTGTTAGTTGGTTACTATTAGTCTGGTAGTTTTTTCCCCTCATATATATGTATATACATTTATAAATAAATACAATTCGAGGATCAGGTACCCAGTTATGAAATTGAAACCACACCTAAATCAGAACAATTTACGACACGGTTCAAAAAACCTATGCAAGTGTAAAAGAGTTTCTTGAGTAAACAAAATTGGATTTGAAAGAATGCTGCAAAACTTAAGTTTTCAGCAGTATAAGAACGTCAATTCAAATCTATGCAGAAGAGCTGAAACAGAGTGAAGTCTATTACTAGCCGCAACCTACTTCGTGATAGTAGAAAACCATAACTCAAAGGGGTTGTTTGGCAATCGGCTGTTGGCTATTGGCTTTTGGCTGGTTTAATTGGCTTGTTTGACTGGCTGGAAGCATTGGCTGTATGTATTGGCTTTTTAAGTTGGTACATTTAAGCCAACCGTTTGCAAAAGTGTTTGGCAAAATTAATTGTGGTTGTTGGTGCATTTATTAGAGAATTTGTGGGCCAACAAGCCAAAAGCCAATCCAAAAGCTGCTCCAGACAAACTTTTTCATTTTGGCTTAAAAGCCGACTTTTCACCCAACCAAAAAGCCAATAACCAAACACTTTTTTTTGGCTGTTTGACCAAATTGAAAAGCCAAAAGCCAAAAACCAATGAAAAAGCCAATTACCAAACATGGCCAAAAGTCTCAAACACAATGAACAACCCTGCCATTAGAATTGCCAAAAAAGAACATGCCGCAGCACAACAACACCTAAAATTTGCCATAGGAAGTGATTACGATACTAAATGAGCATTACAAATTTACAATACAAGAAAAGCATGAATTTTTTCCCCAAAACCTGCGAGAAAATTATAGGAGTGATACATGAGCCAAAATGTTAAGAACTACGAAATGTTCAACTTTGTTTTACGTTAGCCCATCTGTATCTACCGAGATCACAGAAATAAATGCCAGAGCAGTTAAGGTTTCTGGTTATGGCATATCAATTCTCAGCAAGATTAAACTACATTAACTTGACACACAACTCATGATCTAGGAAGACTCAATAACTTCTTATAAAAATCTATCTCGCTTTCTCGACTAGAGCGAGTGATTTTGATATCCATCTTCTTCAAAGCCGATGCAGCCTTCAAAAAATAAGCTACAAACCCGACTTCTTCATCTTCATCAAAGGAGAGAGTAATTTTAACAGTTTCCAGCCTTCCAGGCATGGCAAATGCTTGGGTACGAATGCAGGATTAAAGACATAGTCATAAACTCATAATCGACCTGATGAATGAAACAACAGATTCAATGTCGGAAATTTGTACACAGAGGTATAATGGGAAAATATAATTCAAACTATTGAATAGGTCGCTTGTGACTTGTATCTTTTTATACAAAAAAAGTTATACTATATTTCTACCTTTTCAAACACTACAACGAAATTATTGATAATCAGCTAACTTTGAACAAATTTTGTTGGATACTTGTTTTTCCAAAAGTGACATCATAATGTAATATTATAATTTCTAGTCAATTCCATAGTTTTCACCCCAAAAAATATCCAGCAGAATCTAGCAAGAGGTAGAAAAAGTAATTGTGAAGTGCTGAAATGTAGTAATTTATATAGAGCTATAAGTTGGAAAGTACTTGACCTGTTGAGGCAGTAACTGAAAAAAAATCCTGTATAAAAGAAAAACTTACATCTAAAAGAACCAAAGATTTTAACTTGGGAGCAGATTGTAATAGCTTACAAAAATCAGCATCAGCTTCTTGTTCCAAAAAGGTCAAGTTTTGAAATAAAGGTAGCTTCGTTACGTTTATATTGGCCTGCAAAAACTGATGAGCAAATAGGTCAAGATTTGAACACATCTTGCTAAAAGCTTTAGAAAATCATACCTAGTACTCTTGCAGCCGCACGAAAAATATAACATTGAAGAGATTCAGGAAGTAATAAAGACTTACGTCATGGCCTAACTGCAAAGATTTTACCCCGGAAACTTTCCCTAAAAGCTGTTCTGCTTGACAATTAACATCATCTTCAAAAAATACATTCAGATCTGCTTCAATGAGTGAACACATATCCCCAATGATAAACTGTGGCAGTGTACCATGAAGAGAAAGGTATCTAAGATTTGGTGTCTTAATGTCAAAACATGTCTGATATACTATCATTTTCAATGTCTTCAGGGTTGATGACTCTACGGAAAGGTTTTTTGGCATGTCATCTCATCCAAAAAAGTGCAGTTCCTTCAGAACAAGGCAACTGGACAGCAGCCTCTCCAGGAATCCATCATCAGGAAACTTTAGGTGCTGAAGCTTGATTGTCTCAAGGTTTGGTAAATCCGGAAACATCATGGAGCTCATAGTTAAATTTCCCTTTAGTTCTAAAACCGTGAGCTTCTCACCTGAAAGAAGCCTTGGTGGAAGAGAAATATGTCCTTTAGTCCAGTGAAGGCTGATACTAAGCTCGTGAATTTTACGGCGTGCTGCAGCAGTCAGCCATGAATTAACATAAACAGCATCAGCATCGTGGAGATCTAAACGAAAACGCTGTACACAAGATACATCGTTGTGAAGGAGAACTTTATCCACAAAACTCTTGAAACAAATCTTTTGCTCCAAACTGAGCCGTATGTAATCTTCAGACTTATCAGCGTCAGCGAAGTCAAGAACGGGAACTTTCATCCATATATACCGCCATATTTTTGACAATATGCTGGTTTTAACAACAGACCTCGTAGAGAGAAAAGATAAAACAAGACAGAGAATTGTGTCTGGTAGTACACTGATGCAGTCTGTATCTTCCTAAGACGCCGACTTCTTGGACTTGACATTGACACCTTGAGAAAATAACAACGTAGATAAATGAGAAAAAAGAGGAGTAAATGCTCCATTAGGCACAAAAGTACGCAAGTCACAAAGCGATATAGTTGGAACTTCTATATGGAAAAAGAAACACAATAACATTGGCGTAAGTACATACACTTAAATCTTGTTACACAATAATGAAAGGTTTGTAAATACAAGACTAAACCAAACTTAGGCAGATAAACTTATGATGAACTCAAACTTATGATGAACAAATCCACACCGAAGAAAGGTCATTAGACGCAACCCGTCATCCTTTACTAGCTGCCTCTGCAACATTAGGACCACATCTGCGATTGTCTCCCTCGGAGTAGATTTTCTATCTCTAGTAGATAATCAAATAGACTTAGATCACTAAAGCGGTCCACGTCGACAACAATAAAAATTATTCAATTGTAGGTGGTAATACACCCAAGTGACCCGTTCTGTTCACCTTATTTTCAATCTTTATCAGGAAAATATAAGTTCAGATATGGTCTAATAATGACAAATAAGGTCATATAAGTTCAGCTAAATTTTGACACTCTCAAAACATAAGGTCCACTAAGTTCTCGATAAGTTAAGATAAGGTCTAACAAAGACTAATGAGTTCTATTAAGCACTAACAAGGTCATATTAGCACAAATAAGTTGAATAGAACTAGCCTAAAGTCATTCTTAAACCAAAACGCGCTAAGTAGATCGAAAGTTCACTGCAATCACACATCCAATTCCAACCTACACCATAGCTTTGCATCCAAATAAATCAATAAGTACCTAGTGATGAGCAGAAAAGGCAAAATTCAGGATATCCAGCATTGACATTGCAAAACCTAATCTTATTTCTCAGTGAATTTTGAACATCACTCCACCTTAATGTTTGCACACTTACTTCTTGATAAGGTATCAATTTCCCAACCATGTCTTATTTCTGAATAAAACATAGTTATATTATCCATTTATGTTACCAAGCATATTAAATTAGGTAAAACGAATTTAAAGGTCTTAATTTGTTGGAAATTTTGTTAAAAGAAAAATATCTGGATGAAACCCTAATTTCGGAATTATGATTTATGACTGATGATTTAGAATAGATACTCGATTCAATTTGGATGGTGAAAGAGTAGCTCACAGTTGATTAAGCATTCAAAAAGTAAGAAACTGATTCAACAAATGCAGAAAAAATACGAAACTCAAAACAAAATTACTACAAAACAGCAGAAGAAAGCATTCGAAATTCTGAAAATCTCGAGGGAGTTAAAGAAAGATTGATAACAACTTATTTAACAGAATTATAATCACTAGTAATATAGTAAACTTACCGGAGATTCTGCAAACTCGAGTAGTCTATTTGGCTAAAGTTTATGAAAATGTGCATATATAGAACAAATGGAGTAGCAATCTCCGAGTTTATGAAAATGGAGTAGCAATCATTACTAGTGATTATAATTCAAGTCTATTTGGCTAAAGAATGAACAACAAATGGAGTTTATGAAAATGTGCATATATAGACTTGAATTGAGTCTCTGTAACTATGGGGAAAGAGATATCATAATTGAAGCTGTCAATAGAGCAACAGTGCCAAAAAATGTCTATTTGGCTAAAGTTTTGCCAACTGAAAACAAGGGGTGTTTGCTAGTTGTTGGCGGTTTTGATTGGCTAGGTTAACTAATGATTTGATTTGAATGTTTGTGTTGGTTATTTGATTAGACATAGATGTAGAATTGTAAAATTATTATGTACTTCCTCCGTTTCTTAATAAGTGCAACATAGAGAAAGTGGGGGAATACCAAGGAATGTAGAGAGAGAAAGTTGGGACCATAATAAAGTAGAGTAATTCAAGTGATGAAACAAAAAAATTGTGGTCTCATCTTACTTTTTGGTGGCATATTTGTAATAATATTGAATTTTTTTTACCATTTTGAGCTTGGTTGCACTTATTGTGACTATTCTAAATAAGGAAATTGTTGCACTTATTAAGAAACATAGGTAGTATATATTTTTACTGTTTCGCATGTACGTTTTGGAAGTATTATATAGTTCTCGAGTTTCAATCAGTCATGTAATGTTCATATCATATTTTTTTACGTCCTAACCGAATAATGTGAAATTACAAACATATTTTTTTGTACAAACTCTACATCGCACCTATAAGCATACAAGAAATATAGATAAGAGAGGATGTTCATTTGGAAATATGATAATCATTCATAATTATAACTTATATTATGCTTCTTTCTTGTGACAGTTTTTTTTTTTTTTGACAAGACGTGTGACAGTTTTAGATCATTAACATATAACAATTGATCAAAAAGCCAAATTATAAGAGTTAAACATAGTATGAGAATATGAGATTATTGCCAATTTAACAGTATAACTAAATCGTACGAGTTGTTTTAAATGTACATGTGCATGCAGTTATAATTGTCATTATACGCGCTACATATGAATTCACCTATTGCCTACATCGCGCGAAATATCAAATGCAAGAAATTCACAAAGGGAAACTTTATCAAATGGGAAAATAAGAATATATAGTTGGAATCGAATTTATTGTTGATTGTGTCTAGCTCAATGAGATATATTTCCTAAATCTAATATCAATATAAAATTCCTAAATCGAATTTAGAAAAACTTTGAAGCACCATGAAAATTGATGAAGCAAACAGCCAAACACTATGTATAGCTTTAAGTACTCATAGCCACCAGATCAAACAAGAACTCATGATCATGATTCAAATACATGTTGACAGAGTAAATTATTTCATATACTGCAAGACAAAGACCTTCGCTTCAAAGTCAATTTCCATGTTCAATCAAGTCAAGAATATATAGACTAATGACAATGAATCTGACTGCTATACTACTACATAATGGTGTAATTTTAATCCTCAATTATCAAATTGTATATCATATAACTTTATAAGTACAAGAAGTTAATATAAATTTTGAGATATACAAAATTTCTTGCCTGTGTTGTCCCAAATGAAGAGTAGGGATGCGAAGGAGAAAATCCAAGGAAGAAGATATCAGTTTCTCTAAGAATGTGGAACCAGTCCCAATCTTCTCCTATGAACATGGCAAAATTATTTCATACCCACTTTTGTTAGTTGGTTAGTGTTTAGTCTGGTAGTTTTTCTCCTCATATCAAAGGTGACAATCTCCTTGTCATCAATTGTGTAAAGAAGATTTGGTCCCCCCATGGCAAATCGCTTCTATCATACAAGACATGCTGGCACTCCTTTGTCACTTCAATAGTTGGACTATTCGTCACGTCTACGGAGTGGCTAACAAAACAGCTGATTGATCGCCAATGTTGGTCAAGTACTAACCTCTACTATATATTTAGATACTTCCCTTTCTCCTACTTTACATTCTATTCTTGTAAACGATGAATTAGGTGTTCTCCTTGTGCGGAGGATCTCCTAATTCCTTTTCTTCCTTACCTTATTAAAACAGTTATATGTATATACATACATTTATAAATAAATTCAATTCTAGGATCAGGTACCCAGTTATGCAATGACATTTAAATTAGAACCATTTACAACACCGTCCAAACCTATGCATATGTAAAAGAGTTTCTTGAGGAAACAAAACTGGAGTTGGAGGAATGCTGCAAGTTTTAAAGTTTTCAGCATTATAAGAACGTCAATTCAAATCTATGCGAAGAGCTGAAACAGAGTAGAGTCTAATACTAGCCGCAACCTACTTCGTGATAGTAGAAAGCCATAATTCAAAGTCTCAAACACAATGAACAAACCTGCCATGAGACTTGCCAAATTAAAACCCCGCCGCAGGCCGCAGCACAGCCACACTTAAAACTTGCCATAAGAAGTGATTATGATACTAAATGAGCATTATAATACAAGAAATGACGGAATTTTTTCCCCAGAACCTGCGAGAAAATTATAGGGGTGATACTAATACATGAGCGAAAATGTTAAGAACCGCCTACGAGATGTTCAACATTGTTTTAGAATAGCCCATCTGTATCTACCAAAGTCACAGAAATAAATTCCAAAACAGTTACGGCTCGTTTGGTTAGTGGTTATAAATAGTGGCAATGGTAATGAAATTTAGTGTAAATTTGTAAAGAAGTTATCATGTCAATGACCATGGGAATGAAACTTTATCACAAAACATGGGTTTCCCTTTATAAATTTCCATTACCACCCAATACCACCTTCCCAAGTGGTAATGGATAGTAATGAGATTTTAGGAAGAAAATGAATATCTTGGGATGGAGTAGCATTACCTAGTGGATTTCTAGTACAAATTTACACTCTAATGCATTACCATTCCCACCATTTTTGACCTCTTACCAAACGGGCCGTTAAGGTTTCTGGTTATGTCATATCAATTCTCAGCAAGATTAAGCTACATTAACTTGACACACAGCTGATGATCTAGGAAGACTCAATAACTCCTTATAAAAATCTATCTTGCTTAATCCATTAGAGTGAGTAATTTCGATTTTCATCTCCTTCAAAGCCGAAGCAGCCTTCAAAAAATAAGCTACCAAGCTGACTTCTTCATCTTCCTGATAGGAGAGAATAATGTTAATAGTTTCCAGGCATAGCAAATGCTTGGGTGCGAATTCAGGATCAAAGGGTTGTCATAATTGACCCGATGAATGAAACAACAGATAAATGTCGCAATTTTGGACACAAAGAGGCATCATGAGAAAATATAATTCGAAAACAACAGATACAATGTCGCTTGTGACTTGTATCTTTTTATACCTTTTCAAACACTGTACAAAGAATTGATAGTCAGCTAGCTTTGACCAAATTTAGGTGGATACTTTTTGGTCCAAAAGTGGCATCATAATGTAATATTATAATTTCTAAAGTCATTTCGATAGTTTTCACCCCAAAAAAATATCCAGCAGAATCTAGCAAGAGGTAGAAATAGTAAATGTGAAGTGTTGAACAATGTACTAATTTATATAGAGCTATAAGTTGGAAAGTACTTGACCTATTGAGGCAGAAACAGGAAATAGTTCCTGTATAAAAGAAAAACTTACATCTAAGAGAACCAAAGATTTTAACTTGGGAGAAGATTGTAATAGCTTGCACATAACCGCATCAGCTTCTAGTACCAAACAGGCCCGGTCCTGATAATTTTTGGGCCCAGGGCGAGATAAGACATAGGGGCCCTTTAATTCTAATAGAATAATTAGCAATTCCCGATTTTTGAGTAGTGTATAGCAATTACCAATAACATAACATGACAAAATAAGTACCTAAAGAAGATATAAAATGCGTTTTGCAATTCAAGCTCATAATTTATACAAATCGTTTGAAAGACATATTAACGGTCAAACTATGTGTTAATAAACGTGTTAAGTGAAAATAATATGAGTAAAAAAATTGAAAAATACATCACTTAAAATATATACTCCATTCGACCCATAGTATAGTTATGGTTATTTTTTTAAGTTTTCTAATTTTTTATCTTTCTATTTTGATTATCTACTTTGTTGTAATTCCATTGATTATTTTTCATTTATGTTTATATTATTGACTGGAACCATAGCATAATTTACCAAAAGTTTCAATTAATGTTGTTTTATATTAAAAAAAATGAACAAGAAATTACTTCTCAATACAAGTATAGCATCAAGCGCAAATCATAATATGTTCCACTTTCATTAATTTTCATAAAAAATAAGAAATAAGAACTACATTATCTGATGAAGAAAGTATTAAAATATAAAGTTAATCTATGATAAAATTAAATCAAAAATTAATAATCTCTCAAAAGGAAAGCACGAATAGAAGAAAGCAAATACACCAATCCCATCAATGTACAATGATACATTGATACTAGAAGAAAATACTTTTACCAAGACAAACAAAAGAAAAGTTGGAACACGATGAGTAAATACATTTTCCCATATAAATAAATTTGAATGAAATAAATAAATGGATGAAGTTGCAAAGCTGCACACTTAAAATTTAACGTTGGGGGAGAGAGAATTGGTAGTACAAGTTTCTCTTAGTTTTGTGTGACAACTAGCACATGTAAAAAGACCTACTTTTTGTATTTTGACCCTTCCTTTGAAAGTCTTCTCACTTTTTTTTTTAATAATTTGGGATTTTCATTAAACGGGCATTAAGGCCCATAAAAGCACCATACAAAATGTTCATAGGCCGAGGACTTACAAAACTGACGAATCAACATAGCGAGTCCTTAACAAAGTGAGCCCAATAGTCCGCTTTTATGAATTACATTCAAGATCCTACTGCTGCAGTAAGGCTAAATAGAACTGATGGGGTAAGAAATACTGAGAATGACTTCAACCAGGCAAGAACTAATGGGGGTGAAAAGTTTTGGGCCCCTTCAAAGTCAGGGCCCTGGGCGGTTGCCCCTCTTGCCAACCCCCAGGGCCGGGCCTGGTACCAAAGAGGTCAAGTTTTGAAATAAAGGTAGCTTCGTTATGTTTTCCTACAAAAACTGATGAGTAAATAGGTCAAGATTAAAACATATCTTGCTAAAAGCTGTAGAAAATCAAGCAATACCTAGTACTCTTACAATCGCACGATAGATATAAAAGGATGATTCTACCATGGTCTTTTTTAAAAAAAAACCATTGAAACAAATGAATGTGAGCCACTCATTCTTGCTAGTGGAGCCCTTACTTCTTTTCTTTTCCCTTTTCTTTTAATTGTCAAAACTAATTTATTTTCATTTTGTTTATTTACCAAAATTTATGAAAATATTTTCTGAAAATCCAAAAAATAATTTTTTTAAAAAGAAAAAAATCGATTTTTTTACCATCCAAACTTAATTTCACGTGGGAAAAAAAAAGATTGGAGCCAATTTTTTTTTTACCCATTTTCTCTCTCCTCCTTGTTCTTCATGTTCTTGAACAAGAACTCAAGAACACTTCCTCCTTCTTCCTCTTCCACGATTCTTAACCTGTTTTCTCCTAAATTCGACCCATTCTTCCACCTTCTCCCTCAATTTCTCCCTCCATTTCGACCCAATCTTCACCTCCATTTCAACTCAATCTTCACCTCCATTGTTGAACTTGACCTCCATGGAAATCGATCTAAACTCTTCACCCGTAGATGAAATGGATGTAAATTTACTTGAATATTTCGCATATAGTAACGGTTAATAGTTTTCTATGTTCATTTGTTCGTTTGCATAAGATTAAACTTGCAATTTATGAAAAATTTTCCAAGAAAAAAACCTAGGGTTTTAGGGAAAATAAAATGACGGTGTTGGTGATTAAATTGCTGTAAATCTATGCACTTCACACTTTTATTCGACAATTTGTGGTTACATTTAAGTAGTTCATACTTTAGTTTAGCAATTTGATGCAAAAAAATTCAGAATTTTCGGGACCTCCATGGGAGGTTGAGCTGGTTTTTACTCTAAGCTACTGCAGAGTTTTTGTACTTACTAACGATATTTTGGACATGACCAAAATTAAAGATGTTTTGGTGATTACTAAAGATATATTGGACATGACCAAAAATAAAATGAAGGTGTGTGAGATAATTGCTCTAAATCAATGCACTTCACATTTTTATTGGGTTACATTTGATGAGTAGTTCATACTTTAGTTTAGATATTAGATGAAATTTTTTTGCAGCATTTTCGGGACCTCCATTGTAGTGGAATATCACTGGTTTTTTTGGGTAAGTTACTGAAGGGTATTGGTAATTACTAAATATATTTTAGTCATGACCTAACATAACCACTATATATATTAGGTAATCACTTAATTAGATTAGGATATTACCAAACATTTTAGGTCATCACCTAACCCATTTTAGGGCATTACCTAAAATAATAATTGGTTTGGGCAATGGCCTCAAATCATGTGACTATAACATATATGATGAAAGAATTGTATGGTTAAGATGTGGATTATTGATAACCTAATTCATGAGGTTTTATGTGGTTTATATGACAAGATTGCATCGGGCCAAAACGTTGTATTTTTCCTTTTTCTTTTGCATTCAAATGATAGAATTGAAAGACTTTGTTGATATGAAAGGTTAACCATTAGGCCCAATACCTCACAAAACCCCCCATTGACTTCAATTTTGGGCCTCAATTGTTCCTCCTTGTACTAAAAATCCAAATTAACCTCATATAATATGCTTTTAGATAATTATCAAATAAGTTTTGGCCATGACCAAACCTACTAAGTGGAGGATGTTCTCCCAATCACAATTCATTCACATTACTCATCAAAGCAATAGAGATTAGACAATCATGCCAATGGGTCCATTAAACTCAATACCTCACAAAACCCCCCATTGACTTCAGTTTTGGGCCCTCATTATCCCTCCTTGTACTAAAAAGCCCAAATTAACCCCATATCATATGCTTTTAGATAATTACCAAACCTACTAAGTGGAGAATGTTCTCCCAATCACAATCCATTCTCATTACTCATCAAAGCAATCCTATAGGGATTAGACAATTATGCTACTGGGTCCATTAGGCCCAATACTTCACCAAACCCCATTGACTTCAGTTTTGGACCCCCATTATCCCTCCTTGTACTAAAAAGCCAAAATTTACCCCATATCATATGCTTTTAGGTAATTATAAAACATGTTTTGGTCATGACCAAACCTACAAAGTTGATGATGTTTACCCAATCACAATTCATTCCAATTACTCATTAAAGCAATCCGATGGGGATTGAAAAGTCATGCCACCGGTCCATTAGGCCCAATACCTCACCAAACCCCATTGACTTTAGTTTTGGGCCCCTATTATTCCTCGTTATACTAAAAAACTCAAATTAATCCCATATCATATGCTTTTAGGTAATTACCAAACATGTTTTAATTTGGCCATGACCAAAACTACTAAGTGGAGGATATTCTCCCAATCACAATCCATTCCCATTACTCATCAAAGCAATCCTATGGGGATTAGACAATCATGCCACTGGGTCCATTAAACCCAATACATCACCAAACCCCATTGACTTCAGTTTTGGACCCCCATTATCCCTCCTTGTACTAAAAAGCCCAAATTAACCCAATATCATATGCTTTTAGTTAATTACCAAACATGTTTTGGCCATGACCAAACCTACTAAGTTGATGATGTTCTCCCAATCACAATCCATTCCCATTACTCATTAAAGCAATCCTATAGGGAATGGACAATCATGCCACTGGGTCCATTAGGCCCAATACCTCACCAAACCCCATTGACTTCAGTTTTGGGCCCCCATTATCCCTCATTGTACTAAAAAGCCCAAATTAACCCCATATCATATGCTTTTAGGTAATTACCTAACATGTTTTGGCCATGATCAAACCTACTACGTTGATGATATTCTCACAATCACAATCCATTCCCATTACTCATCAAAGCAATCCTATAGGGATTGAAAAATCATGCCACTGGGTCCATTAGGCCTAATACCTCACCAAACCCCATTGACATAAGTTTTGGGGCCCCATCATCTCTCATTGTACTAAAAAGCCCAAATTAACCCCATATCATATGGTTTAAGGTAATTACCAAATATGTTTTGGCCACGACCAAACCTACTAAGTGAAGGATGTTCTCCCAATCATAATCCATTTCCATTACTCATCAAAACAATCCTATGGGGATTGGACAATCATGCCACTGTATCTATTAGGCCCAATATCTCACCAAACCCCATTGACTTCAATTTTGGGCCCTCATTGTTCCTCCTTGTACTAAAAAGCCCAAATTAAACCCATATCATATGCTTTTAGATAATTACCAAACATGTTTTGGCCATGACAAAACCTACTAAGAGGAGAATGTTCTCTCAATCACAATCCATTCCCATTACTTATCAAAGCAATCCTATGAGGATTAGACAATCATGCCACTGGGTTCATTAGGCTCAATACCTCACCAAACCCCATTGACTTCAGTTTTGGGCCTCCATTATTCCACCTTGTACTAAAATGCCCAAATTAACCCCATATCATATGTTTTTAGGTAATTACCAAACATGTTTTGGCCATGACCAAACCTACTAAGTTGATGATGTTTTTCCAATCACAATGCATTCCCATTACTCCGCAAAGCAATCCTATGGGGATTGGACAGTCATGTCACTGGTCCATTAGGTCTAATACATCACCAAAACCCCCATTGACTTAAGTTTTGGACCCCCATTATCCGTCCTTACACTAAAAAGCCCAAATTAATCCCATATAATATGCTTTTACGTAATTACCAAACATGTTTTGACAATAACCAAACCTACTAAGTGGAGGATGTTCTCCCAATCACAATCCATTCCCATTACTCATCAAAGCAATCATATGGTGATTAGACAATCATGCCACTCCATTAGGCCCAATACCTCACCAAACCCCATTGACTTCAGTTTTGGGCCCCCATTATCTTTTACTTTTACTAAGAAGCCCAAATTAACCCCATATCATATGGTTTTAGGTAATTACCAAAAATGTTTCGGCCATGACAAAACCTATTAAGTTGATAATGTTCTCACAATCATAATCCATTCTCATTACTCATCATGGCAATCCTATGGGGATTGGTCAATCATGCCACTTGGTCTATCAGTCCCAATACCTCACAAAACACCATTGACTTGAGTTTTGGGCCCCAATTATCCCTCTTTGTAATAAAAAGCCCAAATTAACCCTAGATCATATGATTTTAGTACTTACCAAACATGGTTTGGGAATTACCAAACCTACTTAGTGGAGGATGTTCTCCCAATCATAATCATTTCCCATTACTCATCAAGGCAATCCTATGGGGATTGGAGAATCATGCAACTGGGTCCATTAGGCCCAATACCTCACCAAACCGCATTGACTTAAGTTTTGGGCCCCCATTGTCCCTCCTTGTACTAAAAAGCCTAAATTAACCCCACATCATATGCTTTTAGGTAATTACCAAACATGTTTTGGCCATGACCAAACCTAATAAGTGGAGAATGTTCTCCCAGTCATAATCTTACTCATTAAGGCAATCTTATGGGGATTGGACAATCATGCCACTGGGTCCATTAGGCCCAATACCTCACCAAACCCTATTGACTTGAATTTTGGGCCCCCATTGTCCCTACTTGTACTAAAAAGCCTAAATTAACCTCATATCATATGATTTTAAGTACTTACTAAACATGGTTTGGGAACCTACTAAGTGAATGATGTTCTCTCAATCACAATGCTTTCTCATTAGTCATCAAGGCAATCCTATAGGGATTGGACAATCATGCCACTAGGTCTATTAGGCCCAATACCTCACCAAACCCCATTGACTTGAGTTTTGGGCCCCCATTGTCTCTCCTTGTATTAAATTGCTCAAATTAACCCCAGATCATATGCATTTAGGTACTTACCAAACATGATTGTGGGAATTACCAAACCTACTAAGTGGAGGATGTTCTCCTAATCAGAATCCTTTCCCATTACTCATTAAGGCAATCCTATGGGGATTGGACAATCATGCCGATGGGTTCCATTAGGCCCAATACTCTCCAAACCCGATTGACTTCAGTTTTGGGCCCCCGTTATCCCTCATTGTACTAAAAAGCCCAAATTAACCCCACATCATATGCTTTTAGGTACTTACCAAACATGGTTTGAGAATTACCAAACCTACTAAGTGGAGGATGTTCTCCCAATCACAATCTTTTCCCATTACTCATCAAGGCAATCCTATGGAGATTGGTCAATTATGCCACTAGGTCCATTAGGCTCAATACCTCACCCAATCGCATTGACATGAGTTTTGGCCCCCCATTGTCCCTCCTTGTATTAAAAAGCCCAAATTAACCCCATATCATATGTTTTTAGGTAATTACCAAACATGTTTTGGGCATTACCAAACCTACTAAGACATTCTTATCTTTTACATGTCGTGACTTTTTAACTCTATTTGGCTTATTTGGATTAACACATTTATATCATATTGATTAATTTGTAATTATGATTGTTTATTTCAATTGTTTATTTTCAATACACTTTGGTATTGGAGGTTTTGAGACATCTCTTAGTTTCTGTCACGTTTTGGTAATTACCGGAACCCATTTTAGTAATTTCCTAAAGTGTCCGTTCAATCATCTTCTTCCAACTTCATCTTCAACCTTTCGATTTTTTCTCTCTCCTATGAAATTCTTCATCTAGTGTGTGACAATGGTTATCAATACTCAAAAAACGCACAAATCGATCCCAAATCGGCGGTTTCCCAACATCTTACAACAATTCAAACCATGTTTTTGTTAAATTCTCAACCTAGAATTGTGATTTTGAGTTTCTTCATTTGAAAACTCATACCTTAATTTCCATGGAAATCCGGGCGTTCATGGTGTACATACAATCATCAATTTTATGTTTGTTCATCTATTTCATGAAATTACAAAGTTGAAAGAGAGAAAAGTGAAAAAAAAATTCCCCAAAACTTTCCCCCAAAATTTTCCCCAAAATCGAAAATTATAATTTCGATTTCACAACTTCTCCATCATAAATTCATGATTTCTTCATGAATTCTTACCATTTTATGGAAAGAGAAGGGTCCAAGGAAGAGATCTATTAAAAATCCAAGAAAAATTGAAGATTCATGGAAGATTTGAGGGAGGAAGGGGTAGAGGAGAGGAGAGAGAAAATCCGGGTAAAAAAAATTTGGCCGAAATTGTTTTCGAATTTTTCAGGATTTTTTTATTTTTTTTATTTTGTATTTTTCGAAATTATTTAAAATATTTTCAGAAATTAGAATAAATCATTTTGGTATTTTTAAAAATCATTTCAAAGCAAAAAAGAAAAGGGAAAAGAAAGTTGAGGTGGGTGGCTCACATTGATTGTGACCCCACTTTTTCCATGGTCTTTTTTGAAAAAAGACCATTGTAGAATTTTGAAATATAAAATTCAAGAGATTCAGGAAGTAATTAAGACTTACGTCATGTTCTAACTGCAAAGATTTTACCCCAGAAACTTTTCTTAAAAGCTGTTGTGCTGGACAGTTAACATCATTCTCAAAAGTTAGATCCAGATCTGCTTGAATGAGTGAGCACATATCCCCAGTGTTAAACAGTGACGGTTTAATATCAATATGAAGAGAAAGGTATCTAACATTTGGTGTCTTCATGTCAAAACTCAAAACATATCCAACCATTATGAGACCGTATTATTTTCAATGACTTCAGGGTCGATGACTCTATGTAAAGGTTTTTGGGCATGCCATCACATCCAACAATGTGCAGTTCTTTAAGGACAAGGCAACTGGACAACAGCCTTTTCATGAATCCATCATCAGGAAACTTCAGGTTCCGAAGCTGGATGGTCTCAAGGTTTGGTAAATGCGCAAACATCAAGGTACTCATAATTATGTTTCCGTCTAGTTTTAAAACCACGAGCTTCTCACCTGAAAGAAGCCTTGGTGGAAGAGAAATATGCACTCTTGAAGGCCCGAGAAGGACGATACTAAGCTCCTGAATTTTACGGCTTCTTTGCAGCGAGCCGACCATGAATTGACATAAATGTCATCAGCATCGTGGAGAGTTAAACAAAAACGTTGTACATAGGATACATTGTTGTGAATGAGAACTTTATCCACAAAACTCTTGAAAAAAATCCTTTGCTCCAAACTAAGCCGTCTGTAATATCCAGACTTACCAACGTCAGTGATGTCAAGAACGGGAACTTTCATCCATATATACCGCCATCTTTTCGACAATATGTTGGTTTTAACAACAAACTTTGTAGAGAGAAAAGATAAAGCAAGACAGAGAATTGTGTCTGGTAGTATACTGATGTGGTCTGTAGCTTTCCTAAGACGCCGATTTCCTGGACTTGACATTGGCACCTTGAGAAAATAACAACGTAGATAAATGAGAACAAAGAGGAGTAAATACTCTATTAGGGACAAAAGTATGCAAAGTGATATAGTTGGAACTTCAATATGGAAAAAGAAACACAATTACATTGGCGTGAGTACGCACACCTAATCTTGTTACACAAAAAATGAAAGGGTCGTAAATACAAGAGTAAATGAGACTTCGACAGATAAAGCAACTCTACTCCACCAAATGGCACAAATATTCATGAACCCAAACTTATGATGAACAAAACAACACCAAAGAAAGTCATTAGCCGCAATCCATTCCAATTATCCGTTACAAGCCGCCTATGCAACACCAATAGCACATCTGCGTTATCTCCCTTGGGGTAGATTTCCTATCTCTAATAGATAATTAAATAGACTTATATCACTAGCCCGGTCCATGTCTACACCACACAAAATAATTAATTGGTTCTCCATGGAAGTAAAAAATCCCATAAATTTCCAATACACATGAATTAAATTCCTTCACCATTCATCAATATTGGGAATTGGAAAATGTTGTTTGGTTCTTCAAAGGGGAAGTAGAACTTCCTACAAATTCTACTTATCTAGGGGGAATAGGTAAGCTACTTCCTGCATTTTATAATTCCGTTGATTTTCTTTGCTCAACCAAATAAATTAAGAAACCAAAAAGTACCTATTGACACGCTAAGAAAATCAAAGGGTCATTGCAATCACAATTCAAATTCTGATTTACACCATAGCTTTACTTTACATCCAAATAAATCAAGAAGTACTTAATGACGAGCAGAAAAGGCGGAATTCAGGATATCCAGCATTAACATTGCAAAACCTAATCTTATTTCTCCCTTAATTGTAGGTAACACTCCTCCTTAATGTTTGCAAACTCACTTCTAGATAACTGATAAGGTTTCAAACCATGTCTTATTTTCTGAACAAAACATAATTATTTTATCCATTTATGTCACCAAGCAGATCAAATGTAGTAACACGAATTACAAGGTTTTAATTTGTTTGAGATTTTGTGAAAAAAATTCATGGGACGAAACCCTAATTTCGGAGTTATGAGCGACGATTTGGAATACAGGGTTCAATTTGGATGGTGAAAGAGTAGCTCACATTTCATTAAGAATTTAAAATTAAAGAAACTGATTCTACCAATGCAAAAAAAATAACGAAATTGAAAACAAAATTACTGCAAAATATAGAGCTGATCAACTCCAGCCCGACCCGGTTTTTGGGCGGGCTTGGGCTGTTTTTTTGGGCCCGCGGGCCCGGCCCGGCGCAATTTTTTTTTTTTGGGCGGGCTTTGGACAAGCCAAAAAAGACTTTTTAGTCTAAATTTTGGGCCCGGCCCGTTTTGGCCCGCAAAAGCCCGCTCGGCCCGGCCCGAAATACCGGGCTTTGGGCATAAATTTTTGGCCCGAATTTGGGCTCGGCCCGCACAACGGGCAAATTTTTTTTGTCCGGCCCGGCCCGAACCCGGCCCGGCCCGGTGTTTAATCAGGTCTAGCAAAATAGCAGAAGAAAGCATTCAAGATTCTGAAAAACTCGAGGGGGATGAAGAAAGACTGATAACAAGTTAATTAATACAATTACAATCACTAATTTGAAAACTAGGAATAGAGTAATCTTACGGAGATTATGACAACTCGAGTAATCTTAAATTGGGAGCAGAGTAAACAATAGGGGAGGAGTTTCCCTTAAAAATAGGAAAAAGGGATCTGAATACCCCCAACTTTGGACCATCCGCTTTTAATACCTCCAACTATGGGTTATTTTTAAATACCCCAACTATTGGGGAGGTCCGCCAAAAATACCCCACTTTAACTTGTGACCTGTTATTTGGGTAAAAATATTACTTGTCCATCCAATTGCTTCACCCACACCCATTAACCCCCCATTAATGCCATTTTTTCGAAAATCAGTCTTCATCTCTCTCTCATCTGCGTTTTACTGTACAACCACTTCATCTTCTCAACCAAGTTTGGGCATTTTTTTCATCAAGACACAATATTTGATATTTGGGGGAAAATTCTGCAACCTAAGTCTGCGTGAGAGGTAAATTTTCATCTTTGTTGCTGAATTTTGGATTTTTCCTTTCCGTTTTAATTTCTTAAATTTGGTGTAAATTGGTTTATATTTGGTGTAAATTGGTGATTCTGTTTGTGTTGTTGTTATTGTTTATTGGACTTTTGTTGATAATATGTCCTTGCATTACATTAGGTACCTTGAAAAAATTCAGTTATTGATGACTCTATTGTTACTGTAATTATTTAGCATGGTGGGACTTTTACTAAGAATAGATTAGGAGTAATACAGTATGTTGGGGGTGAAGCAAGAACATTCCCTGTAGACGCAGATGAATTGTGTTGGTTTTATTTGGAGGAATTAGCACAGAAGTGTGGAAAGTACTCAAAGGTGGAGAAAAAATATACTATCTTGTACCTGGTAGTAGTTCTTTTGAGGAAGGTTTGAAAAGGGTTACATTTGATGATGAAGTGAGGGTGATGATTGAACTTGTACTGAGAAGTAGATGTATTGACTGCTATGTGGTCCATGTAGTTGATGTTCCTGAAGTTGTTCTGTTGTTAGAGGGTCGATCACAACCCAGTGGGATGACCTCTAAAGACACAACCCATCCTGATTTTAGTAGTGTTGGACCACAATCTGGTCCCATAATAACCCAAAATATTAGGCCCACTAAATTGACTCGTAGGAGGCCTAAATCTGGCCCACATAAATCTGCTGGAAAGACTGACCCAAAAAAGGTGGAAAACATCAACAAAGGAAAAAGTTCAGCAGCACATCTATCCACCTCACAACAGTTACAACCTCCACCAGTTAATGAATGTTCAGAAAACACCAAAAAATCTGCACCCACTCATCCTCCTTCATTTATTCCTCTACACACTCCCTCATTTACTCCTTCCCCTAGTCTGTCAACCCATTTCCCTGGACAACAACAACCTCCAACTACAGAACAACTTGAACCTAGTACACAACGACCTGAACCTACTACCCAACCCTCTGATTACCATGTATGGTATGATGACAGACCTGACAGCCCACTGAACTGGAGTCAGTTGTTAGATGGCTATGAGACAGATGATGAGTGCACCAAAGATCCACAATATTATCCCACAGACTTTGATGAAAGTGACATTGAACTAGAAGAAGGTAAATTAAAGGAGGAGCATATTGAACTTAATGAAGATGGTGAGGCAGCAATAGATGACTTTGAGATTCCTGAGTGCCTTGTGGAGCAACTTGATGGATTTGGGAATGACACTAGTGATGATGAGTATTGGGAGTCAAGAAAGAGAGTAAGTGGGTGGAATGACAAAATAATTGGCCTAGCAAATAAGTTGCAGAGGGATGCTGCTGTAGGGAGATTATCTACTCATGGGGAAGGACAACCAACTGATCCAACAGGTGATACTGACAAGGAATTTCTGAGTGAGTATGAAGCTTCTGAGGATGAAAATCACACCCCAGATGAAGATGGAGAAGATGACATTCTATCTAGGAAGAGGAAGGTGAGGCTTCCAGTTGTTGATGAGAGCACATATTTCAATAAACTAGTATGGAAGGTGGGGATGAGGTTTGAAAATAGGGAGAAATTTAAGGATGTTGTTGTGAGGTTTGCTATTGCACAGGGTAGAAACTTGAAGATCTGTGTCAGTGATGAGTGATATTTATATCACTCAAATACCTTATTTTCCTCATGATTAGAGTCATTTTTTCTCATCATTTATCACTTTCTAGCTTATTTTGCTTAATTTAGAGTAATTGAGTTATTTGTAGTTTATTTGTGAATATTAGTTATTTTAGCTATTTATATATGGTTTGGTGATACGCTTAAGTTATACGATGTTTTTGTGGTATTTTAGGTACACTTTGCTAAGGGATTTATTTGTAATTGTTAATGTTTGCATATAAATCGACCTTAGCGGAAGTTCGGAATTTTATATATTAATTATTATTAAAGTTGTAAGTTCCGAGCTCTTGGAAGCATGAATGGTTCCACAACATCGTCTCACCAACCAAGCTCCGCCACAAACAAGCTCCACCAGCCAGCATCGCAAGCCTCGTCCCTCCAGCAGCTCGGCAGCCCAGCAGCCTCGCCCAGTAGCACAGCCATCGCACTACCGCAAGCATTGAGAGCTCGCCCGGCGCCCTCGCCCTGCCAAGCGCATGAGAACTCCGCCGGCAGCATCCTCGCGATTCGCGAAGGAGCTCGCGACTCGCGAGCCACCGCCTTCGCACCTCGCGAGGATTGGCGCGACTCGCGACGGCCTTGGCCGGCAAATGTGTGCGGTTTGGCGATGCGATCTTCGCGACTCGCGATCGATTGCGCGACTCGCGACGGTTAAGCCGGCTTGGGGGCGACGATTTTGTGCGGGGTTTAAAAGCTCCTAAAACCTAATTTTTGGAGGAGACGAAGTGGAGCACGAAGAGGGAGCCGAAATGTAGACCTTGGAGTGGCTAGCTTGGGGGAGAGCTCCTCTCCTCATCCTTCCTTCTTCATGATTCTCTTTTCATCTTTCCTTCTTCGTTCCTCTTTGTTCTTCATTTTCATTTCTTTGTTTTTCATTTCCTAGATTTAGTTTTCATTTCTTAGTTTAGTTTTAGGAGATTTCAACTATGGAATTGGCTTATGCTATGCCGATTGTAGCTTGAACCGTTCTTGAACGAGATTAATATGGAGCTTCAAGCATTATTGTGAGATCTTTCCTCTCTATTTAGTTTCTTTGATTATGGTTTAATTTCTATGATTGCTTTCTATGATTTTTGCATGATTAAGCTAGGAACGTTACTAGTTTGATTGTGTAATTAATCTAATGCTAGATTTAAGAATAGAATCGGATTGTTTTATTCTTTTATCAATTGGTAGCAAACTAGGGAGTAATTTAGATGTCGATCATCTTGGTTATTTCTTAGGGAAATTGAATCAACCTGTTGAATGTTTATCGCGTGTATGACATTAGCGGTGTCTATTGGTTCTCTCGTGTTTATTGTTGCTATTGGATTGAACTTAGACGCGAGATCGGACTAGGTTATCCTTTAGTTAGGGTTTTATAGTCACGCTGATCGTGCTATTCAACTAAGAATAAGGAGAACGCGAGATTAATTCTCAACAATAGATAATTATGGAAATAATTAGAGTGGAGGTTCGAGGATCGATAATGAATTGAAGTGGATGTTAATCGGATTCAAGATCTTTCCATAATTGATTTCTCATTGTATTTATTTGTTAGTTAGTTTTAGTTTGTTTATAATATACTCGAAACCCCCCTTTGTAATTATTATTAGGTTTCTCGGCCCTTAGCTTAATCTAGGTATTGAATCACGCTAAATATTAAGCTCGTCCCTGTTTCTCTGTGGATACGACCCCTACTTCCACTATACTACCTTAGTGTAGAAGAGAGTAGGAGAAATTTTATCTTTGGCCGGGTGCGGTGCACACGACGACAACATCCGCGCCCGCACCAAATTTTGGCGCCGTTGCCGGGGAAACGGTGTTACTTGTTTGTATTTTGCGTGATTTTTGGATGGTATTGTTTGTGCTCTTTGTTTTTGGTTGGCCACTCTCTTGAGAATGGTTGATTGAAGCTTTTGACGGTTTATGGTATGATTTACTCTATATCTTGGTTATTGTCTAGCTTTAAACATCTATAGTAATGGTCATGACTTGGATTAGCTAGGAGTACTACTAGTTGATGTTTGTTGTTGACTTAATGCTAGGTTTTGGATATAATCTGATGTTATATGCTCAACCATGATGTAGTAAGCTAGGCACTAACAATGCATTGCAAGAGTCCTTCTCAATCAATTTTGCAGGTATTTGAAGTGGAGATTGACATGGAACCACCATTGTCACACATGGAGCACAATCCCAATGATTAAGCTTAAGGTATTAAGTCGAGCTAACGACTTTAAACAACAGCGCTTCTCGGGAGGCAACCCGAGACCCCTTCTTATTTTCTTTCTTTTCCTTTATTTCTCATCAAATTTCCACCACCACATCAAATTTTCTTCCACCCACTACCCACCCACTCAAAAGAACCACAACAAATCTTAATCCACTTTGAGCCCAAGTCCACAAAAGAAAACCCGTTGGGAGGAGTTCAATAGCTAGGAGTTGGTAACACTAGAGGAGTGAGATTGTTGTATCTTTCCGATCTCTTAAGCTAGGTGCAAATCTCAAAAATTCGAAACTTTTGAATTTGCCATTTGTTTGAGTGATTTGAGGGAGAGGGTTGTGAGTTGATTTCGGAGATTTGAGTTGGTGTTGTTAAGAAATTTGAGTTTGACGGATTGTTTGGTCATGAGTCTTGAGCATTCGATCTTCGATTTACCCGATTTTCGATTTTCTCCCCCATTTTCGGTTACTTTTTCTACTAATTGTCGACACATTGAGGACAATGTGTAGTTTAAGTAGGGGGGAGGGTATTCTCATTCTCATGTATCTATGTTGTATTTATGTTGTATTTATTTCAATTTGAAAAAAAAAAAAATGAAAAAAAAAATGAAAATGAAAAAAAAATATAAAAAAAAAAGTGATGAAATGAAACCCGCTGAGTTGAAAACCCGCAAGGGCGGGCGACTCGGGCAAAAATTGGGGGCCCGGATAGGTTGAAAACCCGAAAGGGCAACCTATGCAAAAAAGTGGCTTATATTGAGCGGGTAAGATGGTGAGGTGCAACCAAAAAGAAATGTGTGAAGCTAGGATGAAAACCCGAAAGGGCTCCTAGGCAAAATGAGAGATTAAGAGAGAATTATATACTTTGAAAACTCATTTGCCGGAGACGGTGTCATAAGGTGGAAAGCGTTTTCGGGTTGGGTTAGTGAATTCATCCTTTGTTTTGGGAAGATCTATTTATTTTGGCTTTCGCATTCTTTTGGTTGATTGTTTGTTTTTGGGAGTAAGCATGGAATTTATCCCTTTTTGTCTTTGATTCCATGGCTTGCTATTTTAAGTTAGTTGTTGTAGTAGTAGTTTATCTTTTGAGGTTTTAGGCGAGTTGTCATTTTGATTGTGGCGTTGGAGTGAGTTCAATTCCTTTGAGATCCTTCGGAGTTTGAGCTCACATTTTGGTTGTCGTTTGGTGATTATTGTTGTCGCGTCTTTGTATTTTTCAGGTGAGCTCGAATCTAAGTGTGGGGGAATCATCGTCCCTTACGTTTAGGTTTTGAGCGAATGTTGTTAAGATGTGATGATGATGATGTAGTTGATGGGGAGTGTAGGTTGGTGTTGATAGCTTGGGCGATGATTTAATTGGTATTTCTCATTTTTGAGTTTACTCGAGGTCGAGTAAAGTTCAAGTGTGGGGGTATTTGATACGCTCAAGTTATACGATGTTTTTGTGGTATTTTAGGTACACTTTGCTAAGGGATTTATTTGTAATTGTTAATGTTTGCATATAAATCGACCTTAGCGGAAGTTCGGAATTTTATATATTAATTATTATTAAAGTTGTAAGTTCCGAGCTCTTGGAAGCATGAATGGTTCCACAACATCGTCTCACCAACCAAGCTCCGCCACAACCAAGCTCCACCAGCCAGCATCGCAAGCCTCGTCCCTCCAGCAGCTCGGCGGCCCCGGCCGCCTCGCCCGGTAGCACGGCCATCGCACTACCGCAGCATTGAGAGCCCGCCCGGCGCCTCGCCCGCGGCGAGGCATGAGAACCTACCCGGCGAGCATCCTCGCGACTCGCGAAGGAGCTCGCGACTCGCGAGCCCTGCCTTCGCACCTCGCGAGGATTGGCGCGACTCGCGACAGCCTTGGCCAGCAAATGTGTGCGGTTTGGCAGTGCGATCTTCGCGACTCGCGATCAGTTGCGCGACTCGCGACGGTTAAGTCGGCTTGGGGCGACGATTTTGTGCGGGGTTTAAAAGCTCCTAAAACCTAATTTTTTGGAGGAGACGAAGTGGAGCACGAAGAGGGGAGCTGAAATGTAGACCTTGGAGTGGCTAGCTTGGGGGGAGAGCTCCTCTCCTCATCCTTCCTTCTTCATGATTCTCTTTTCATCTTTCCTTCTTCGTTCCTCTTTGTTCTTCATTTTCATTTCTTTGTTTTTCATTTCCTAGAGTTAGTTTTCATTTCTTAGTTTAGTTTTAGGAGATTTCAACTATGGAATTGGCTTATGCTATGCCGATTGTAGCTTGAACCGTTCTTGAACGAGATTAATATGGAGCTTCAAGCATTATTGTGAGATCTTTCCTCTCTATTTAGTTTCTTTGATTATGGTTTAATTTCTATGATTGCTTTCTATGATTTTTGCATGATTAAGCTAGGAACGTTACTAGTTTGATTGTGTAATTAATCTAATGCTAGATTTAAGAATAGAATCGGATTGTTTTATTCTTTTATCAATTGGTAGCAAACTAGGGAGTAATTTAGATGCTGATCATCTTGGTTATTTCTTAGGGAAATTGAATCAACTGTTGAATGTTTATCGCGTGTATGACATTAGCAGGTCTATTGGTTCTCTTGTGTTTATTCTTTGCTATTGGATTGAACTTAGACGCAGATCGGACTAGGTTATCCTTTAGTTAGGGTTTTATAGTCACGCTGATCGTGCTATTCAACTAAGAATAAGGAGAACGCGAGATTAATTCTCAACAATAGATAATTATGGAAATAATTAGAGTGGAGGTTCGAGGATCGATAATGAATTGAAGTGGATGTTAATCGGATTCAAGATCTTTCCATAATTGATTTTTCATTGTATTAATTTGTTAGTTAGTTTTAGTTTGTTTATAATATACTAGAAACCCCCCTTTGTAATTATTATTAGGTTTCTCGGCCCTTAGCTTAATCTAGGTATTGAATCACGCTAAATATTAAGCTCGTCCCTGTTTCTCTGTGGATACGACCCCTACTTCCACTATACTACCTTAGTGTAGAAGAGAGTAGGAGAAATTTTATCTTTGGCCGGGTGCGGTGCACACGACGACAACATCCGCGCCCGCACCATTTGGTAATGCTTATTTGTGTTTGATATTGTAGGATCAACCGTAGAGGTCTCCATACCACACACCAAGCATAGAGTGGAGCAATTTTGCCAAAATAAGAGCTTTTGGAAGGATTTGTGCATAAAGGTCATATTCAAATGGTCATAGCTTTCAGAACACAACATATTTTCCAGTGATTAAAATTGGAGATGAAATTTTGGCTCGATATCTTTCCAACGAGTGGTCACAAGTCCAATTCCGATGAAAAATGAAAGAGATATGGCTGTTTGAAGTCGGGTGCGTCTGCCAGAAGGGAGCGCCCGCTCCATATTGTCTAGCGTGCCCGCCCAGAGGCCCAGAAAATGTTCTGCCTGCTCGAAATTGTATGGAGAGCCCGCTCCAAACTATATGGAGCGCCCGCGCCACTTGACCTGTGCGGAAATCCCTATTTTTCGACCCGTTTAATGATGTAATGTTTAAATCTTTTAAAAGGACGGATCCCTAACTTTTGAAAGAGGGAGAGGAGAGCTAGCCTCTATAAGCTTAGTTAGAGTTTTTAGAGAGAGAAACTCTCATCTTCTAGAGAGAGAAGTGAGAGAAACTTGTTGAAAGCTTGAATTTTGAAGAATCTAAGAAGGAAATTTGAAGATTTGGAGACTCCTTGCAACTTTAATGAGAATTTTTTACTCTCTCTCATGTTTTGTTGCTTTATCTATTTATTTTCATGTCATTTTCACTCTATTACTTGTTCATCCTAGATTAGTGTTTGATTTCATGTTTTTAGTTTGTTATTTAGTTCATTTAATAATTTATTATGATTTGTGAGTAGTTATTTTGCTTGGGAGGGGATGAAGCCATTAATGATATCATGAGCCTTTGGGTCATATTTGGGGTTATTTTGGAAAATGAAATCAAATGACCGATAGGGGTTTTATTGTTGGTTTTTGTGATTGGCCTTCATGGAAACTTAATTATTAGTCACTTCAATGAAGGATTGAAAGATGAAATTGAAGAGTTGACTCCCTATTTGTTCACTTAATTAAACTTGCATGAAAATAGGGGTTTTAGTTAAGGGATATATTTAGTCATCTTGTTATTCATGCTCTTGAGTTGGGGGTTTGTTGCATGAAAATAGGACATAATCTCCAATTTGAGTAACCCTCTTTAGCTTGAAAGAGTACTTAGGGATTTGTTAGATGATCCCTTTTGATTCATTCTCTTTAGACTACCCCTTATTTGCCTAATTGTTTTCATGATTGAAATAATAAATGGCGCCGTTGTCGGGGACTTCGGCTAACATTGATTTGTGTTGATTAGATGAGTCTAGGCCTTTTGTGAATATTTCTCTTTTATTTGGTTTATTTGATTTGATTTTATTTCTTTTCCTTTTAAAAATAAAAAAAATGGCAATCTCCTCCTTTCCCCAATATGAACATGAAGTATTTTGGAGATACTATTGGAGACTTGGAGATTCTCTTGGTTGTGACCATAGCTTTAAAAAATGGAAAATATGTGATATAATGTTTGAGGGTTTAAATGAAGAAACTAGAAGGGTGGTAGAATCTATGTCTAATGGTGATTTCCATGCTCAATCTTTTGATGAGGCTTGGAGTCTTTTTGAGTGGTTGGCTAGAGAAACCTATGAATGGAAAATGTTAATGCATGCTAACCAAAATCTTGAAAATTTCTCTAGTTATGAACCCGGGACTTGTACTCCTCCCCTATCTTGCTCTCATTTGAATGATGCATACTCTAATGTTAATGATGTTCATGCATCTCATAAATTGCCCTCAAATTATTGCATGAATTCCCATGATCTATACTATGATCCCCATTCCCATTCCCAAAATGATTTTCAAAATTCTTCACAACCCGAATTATTGGAGTCTAATTTGGAGACCATGATGGTTGATTATATGGCGCAACAAAAAGAGTACGTGGATCACATGAATCACGAGATAGAAACTCTCAAAATACTAGAAACTCAAGTTTCTCAATTGTTGGAGTCTAGGTTGGAGCCTACTTTTGCAAATCAAGAGCAAAATGGATCTTATGATGACCATGATGAGATTATCAATAATGAGGATAATGATGAATTAGGATATGTTGAGAATGGAAGTCATCAAAGAGAAAGTGAGATTTTGAACTTTGAAGATTCAAATGAAAATGTGGGTCAAAATCATAAAGTCTTGGAAGAAGATATCTCTTTTGAGGTGCATGAAGTTGAGAGCAAAGAGTACCATGATCCTTTGTTGATTGAGGATCCAATTCATGAGTCTCATACTCTTATCTCAAGGAAACTTGAACTACATCATCCCCCTCCTATCTTTGAGAACCCATTTTCTTATATCCCTCTTCTCACATGCAAAGAAAAGGCTATATTTGAGAGCAATATAGATGCAAATGCTAATGATCTCTCTCCCCAATTTGACCTCCAACCCATTGATGATCTTCCATTGAAATTTGAGAAAGCCTTGAGGTTGTTGAGAGTTCACTTAGGTTGTGATGATCCACTTGAGAATGTGTTTGAGCTTGTGTTTGAGTTTAATGTTGATGATTTAGGAGATAACTCCTTGATTGAAGAGTCATCGATGGAAAAAGTCTATCCTTTAAAGTGTTGTGATGTGAATGAAGTGGTTAGTGAAACCCTTGTTACTATCCCTTCCCCTCGTATTCCATTTCCAAGAAGGATTGACCTTATTCCCTCCACTCCCATCTCATATCCATTCTCACTTCTCAAATCTCCTCCATTAGATGAGCCTTCTTCATCCTTTTATCTTCAAGTGCCTCATTTGATAAATTTTGAGGAAAAGATTGAGATTGCTAACCAAAAAGAGTTTGTCGAGGAGAGTTTGCCGGTTTTTCCTTCGTTTTTGTATTCTTTTGATTCTTCTTCTTCCTACTTTCTTGATTTTCCTTTAGTTCCTTCTTTTAGGCATCCCCCTCCTCGATTTTTACATAGAATTGCACCATATACCTTGTGCATGTTCACTCTTTACTTGTTGCATATGATATCTTCTTTGAGATGTGTGCCAATGCATTTGACAAACTCTTGCGATCTTTGTCGGGATATTTATTAGAAAGGTCATGCTTAGAACCTTAAATAAGCCTCTCTCGGGAAGTAACCCGTGATTTATTGCTTTCATTTTTCTTTCTTTTAATTTACTTAGTCTTCTTTTCTTTCATTTATTTTGATTTAGGTACATAATTGGAATAACACTCATTCTTAATAGCATGTGGAAAGCAAATCATGGTTTTGAGGAACTTGATTAGAAATGGAGAAATTGGGTCATTTGTGGGTATTTACACTCACCTACTATCCGGTAGCATCCTTCCTTTTCTCTTTCTCTAATGTTTTATGATTGTGGATCATGTGCTTGTTGGTTTGGATGTTTCTCCCCCCTCCCTTTAATTTGATCGTCTTGTTCAGGCATTGAGGACAATGCTTTATTCTAGCTTGGGGGAGTAGCTATTCGCTAGCTTGGGGGAGGTGTATATACTTTGTTTATTTGTTTTTCTCATTTTTGCATAAATTCAAAATCTAAAAACATTTTCCTTTAATTTCTTTTCTTTTTCCAAAAAAATTGGAAAACTTGAAAATCTAAAAAATTTGAGGAATAAAGAAAAGTACAAAGCATTCCCTTGCCAAGGAAGATGCTAGTTGATGATATATGTGGATTCCTTACTTTGATTTTGAGTACATGTTTAGAGGCTCATTTTGGAAGAGTGTGAGCTTGGGTTGTGGTGTTCTTGGAGGTGATTAATCTTGATTGCATTAGAATCTACCAAAATGAAACTAATGAATGCTCAATTGGATGTCTAGTCTTGAATCTTAACTTTGTTGCTCATGCTTGGATAATTTTAGCTTCAAATTTGCGGTCCCTTATGTCCTTAGTTATGCTCATCATGTCCCCAAACAAAGCTCTACAAGAAACTTAGTTTTTACTTCTTTTCGTTTGTAATAAGTGTCATAAAAAGCCACAAGTTCTTATGTTTCTCTTTAGTGAGTAGTTACTTCTCCCTTGTTTAGCAAAAATTCTCATAATAAGGGAAAAGAAAAAGCCAAAAACAGTCAAAAAAAGCGTGGAAAAAAAAAGTGAAGAAAAACGAAAAGCAAAAAGAATGGAAGAATTTCAATAAAAAGAGGTCAATTTATGGATGCCTCCTACACTTAGTTCTATTTTTCTTAAGTTTTGAGTAGAGTGGAGTCTAAGGCCTATTTGTGTGTCTAGGGATGGTAGACTAGTGGTTTAAGCTTATATAACACTTGAAGAGCCATAAGTCATTTGGATAGATAGGTGTTCTTTAATTAGAGAGTAAAAAGTCTAATTAGGTGTCCTATTGAAATCTTGATTAGTTTCTTTCTCTACCCATAACCTATGAGTACACTTGAAAATTAATTGTCTTGAAAATTGCTCTCTATCCTTGCTTGTGAACCATTTCATTGATAGTTGACTTGAGCATAAATCTTGAGTTTGTTGAATAAATAGTTGATGAAAAGATTAGAGTTGTGGGTTAAGCCTCTTGGAAAACCCTCGCGAGATCTCACTCGCCCTCTAAAGCGATTTAGGGGTTCAAAGGGCTTGTTGCACATGCTAAGTGCAACCGTGATTCCAGGATTTCTAGCTTTTTAGAGTAATACTTCATTATTTAGTTTCATTTGCTCGAGGACGAGCAAAGTTTAAGTTTGGGGGATTTTGATGAGTGATATTTATATCACTCAAATACCTTATTTTCCTCATGATTAGAGTCATTTTTTCTCTTCATTTATCACTTTCTAGCTTATTTTGCTTAATTTAGAGTAATTGAGTTATTTATAGCTTATTTGTGAATATTAGTTATTTTGGCTATTTATATATGGTTTGGTAATGCTTATTTTTGTTTGATGTTGTAGGATCAACCTTAGAGGCTTTCATACCACACCAAGCATAGAGTGGGGCAATTTTGCCAAAATAAGAGCTTTTGGAAGGATTTGTGCATAAAGGTCATATTCAAACGGTTATAAGTTTTAGCACACAATATATTTTTCAGTGATTCAAGTTGAAGATGAAATTTTGGATCGATATCTTTCCAACGAGTGGTCACAAACCCAATTCCGATGAAAATTGAAAGAGATATGGGTGTTTGAAGTCGGGTGCGTCTGCCAGAACGGAGCGCCCGCTCCATGTTGTCTAGCGCGCCCGCGCCTGAGGCCCAGAAAACATTCTGCCTGCTCGAAATTGTATGGAGAGCCCGCTCCAAACTATATGGAGCGCCCGCGCCACTTGACCTGTGCGGAAATACCTGTTTTTCAACCCGTTTAATGATGTAATGTTTAAATCTTTTAAAAGGACGGATCCCTAACTTTTGAAAGAGGGAGAGGAGAGCTAGCCTCCATAAGCTTAGTTAGAGGGTTTAGTTAGGGTTTTTAGAGAGAGATACTCTCATCTTCTAGAGAGATAAGTGAGAGAAACTTGTTGAAAGCTTGGATTTTGAAGAATCTAAGAAGGAAATTTGAAGATTTGGAGACTCCTCGTAACTTTAATGAGAATTTCTTACTCTCTCTCATGTTTTGTTGCTTTATCTATTTATTTTCATGTCATTTTCACTCTATTTACTTGTTCATCCTAGATTAGTGTTTGATTTTATGTTTTTAGTTTGTTATTTAGTTCATTTAATAATTTATTATGATTTGTGAGTAGTTATTTTGCTTGGGAGGGGATGAAGCCATTAATGATATCATGAGCCTTTGGGTCATATTTGGGATTATTTTGGAAAATGAAATCAAATGAGCAATAGGGGTTTTATTGTTGGTTTTTGTGATTGGCCTCCATGGAAACTTAATTATTATTAGTCACTTCAATGAAGGATTGAAAGATGAAATTGAAGAGTTGACTCCCTATTTGTTCACTTAACTAAACTTACATGAAAATAGGGGTTTAGTTAAGGGATATATTTAGTCATCTTGTTATTCATGCTCTTGAGTTGGGGGTTTGTTGCATGAAAATAGGGCATAATCTCTAATTTGAGTAACCCTCTTTAGCTTGAAAGAGTACTTAGGGATTTGTTAGATGAACCCTTTTGATTCATTCTCTTTATACTACCCCCTTATTTGCCTAATTGTTTTCATGATTGAAATAATTGGTGAATTCCCCTACCCTAGTTCCTTTTATTTAATTAGTTTTTAGTTGATAAATGACAAATCTCTTAACTATATCTTAGCCTAGCTTATTATAATTAATATTTTCGGTGATTACCCTTAGTCCTTGTAGAAGAATGGCCCTTGCTTGCCATTATACTTAGGTTAGTGATTAGTTAGGTAGTTTGATTTAGGGGTTTTGTTCAACGACGCGAAAAACCTATTATCAGTCAGTCACAAGAGTTGGCAGCAGAGGTTGGGTGTTAAATGTGCTGTTAAATGCCCTTTTAGGTTGTATGCTAGCTGGGACAGTAGGAGGGCTTGCTTTGTGGTTAAAACTGTAGTTGGGGAACATACTTGTAACCGGAACATGGAGCTGAATAGACAGATGAAAGCTTCTTGGGTTGCAACCCAATTCTTAGAGGTTTTCAAAACAAGACCTCATTGGCCTGCAAAAGGAGATTATGGAAACAATCAAGAGGGCCTACAAGGTCCTTGTAAAGAGGGATTATGCCTACAAAGTAAAGGTTCATGCACATAGGAAGCTCCATGGCAGCATGAAGGAGCATTATGCTAAATTAGGCAGTTATTTAGAGGCTCTGTGTCAAGCAAATCCACAAAGCATCTTCAAGATTACTACTGATCCAAGCAAGCTTGTGTTGCCTCCAGTTTTCCAGAGGTTTTTTGTGTGTTTTGATGGAATTAGACAAGGTTGGTTGGGTGGTGGAAGGAAGGTATTGTATGTTGATGGTTGTTTCATCAAGACATTTTTAGGAGGGATGCTCCTTTCACTGTGGGTAGGGACTCTAATGATCGGATGTACCCACCGGCATGGGCAAGTGGTTGAAGGTGAGAACACCGCGCCGGTTGGGAGTGGTTTTTTTATGAGCTGAAGAAAGTGGTAGGTGGTGGAGATGGGTCAGACTTGACCATTATTTCAGATGAGGCTCGGGTATAAGTCCATTTTCTAACTAGTTCATCTCTGTTATACAAGTAGTAGTTGTGTTATCTAAGACTAACATGTTTGGTACTTGTTTAACAGGCTATATTAGGGGTGTAGCTAAAATATTCCCACAAGCATAGCACGAACACTGTGTTAGGCATGTGTATGCCCACTGGCATAAAACATACAAGGGTGATGAAATGAAGCAGTTGTTTTGGAAAGCAGCTAAGTCCTACAATGAAGCTGATTTGGGAGAAGCTCTGGCAGAAATGGAGAAGCTAAACTTTGAAGCTGTTGTTGCATTCAAGAAATATAACCCTAAGGTTTTTTGTAGAACACATGTGAAGACAATGACAAAATGTGATGTCATTGTCAACAACATGGCTGAAACTTTCAATGGGTATATTATCCATGCTAGAGCAAAACACATTATTTTCATGCTCGAGGATATTAGGACTGCTTTAATGCAAAGGATGCTTATTAAAAGGCAAGAGATAGAGAAGAGTAGTGCTCAGATTTGTCCTAGGATACAAAGTAGGCTGGAAAAGGAGAAAGATGAGGCAGGAAATTGCACCCCACTGCCATCTAGTGAAACTTTATTCCAAGTAGCTCACAAAATGGACACCTTAACTGTGGATTTGGAAAAAAATTCTTGTACTTGCAGAAAATGGGATTTAAGTGGGGTGCCTTGCTGCCATGGGGTTGCTTGTATTTTCTTCCTCCATCATGATGCTGAAGACTATGTTCATGAGTGCTATAAAAGAGAAGCTTATTTGAAGATGTACTCTTGGGGAATCAGTCCATTGACTTGAGAGAGGCATTGGCCTAAAGTGGATATGCCTTTGGACCCTCCTCCCATTAAGATTGGTCCATGCAGACCAAGGAAGAACAGGATCAAAGATCCTCATGAAAATGGCAGACCAAGGAAGAACAGGATCAAAGATTCTCATGAACACCCTAAAAATATGGTAAATTGACTAAGCATGGAGTGCAGATGTCATGTAGTGTGTGCAAGAACAAGGGGCACAATAAAAGAACATGCCCTGACAAGGGTAAGGCAGTGGAACCAACACCTAAAAAGCCATGTGGCAGACCTAGGAAAGACAACACTCAACCAATAAACATTCCCCCAAACAACACTGCCAGTTCTGCCCCTCCTCCTTCACACCATGAAACAACTGCACAGCCATCAAGAATTGGTAAAAATGGAAAGGTGGTTGGCAAGGGAAGAAAGAAAAACAGTGGTTCTTCAAAAAAAAAAGGTCAGTGACTCAATTAAGTCTTGCCACAAATAAACCTACATTACTAACCTAGACTAACTCTATTTGTGTTTGTGCAGTTGCCACAGGGACATGGTGTCCTAATTGATGGACATGGCAACACTCTCATCAATGTGAGTTTTTGGCAAGTTATTTCATTTTCAGTATATTTTGTGTTTAGAGCAACTTAACTAACCACAACTTTACTCTATATCAGGCTCCTGGACAGAGAGGTGGACCAAGAGTGGTGTCCCAGATGGCAACATCTGCACAATTAACTCAAGGAAGTCAAGCTTCAAGTACCACAGCACTCTAGAATTTAGGAAGTCAAGTTCTATCAAGCACCACAAATGTGTTGTACCCCATGTTTTTTACTTCTGTTTTTGGGTTGAACCTAACATTATACAGGGGCCCTTTTTCCAATTCCTTTATTGTAGCTCCTGCATTGTGGCATGGTTTTATTTTGTTTTGGTTATGTATTGAACTTATGTTCTATTAATGACAGATTTGGGTTCCTTTTGTTTTGGTATGCTTGGTTTCTTTCATTTGTGTTTCCTTTAAAACTGTGAATTAGCAAAATAGCAAAAAGAATTGACGTAAAAGATTCCAAGATCATTCAATTCGAGCAAACCATTAAGCCATTACACCATTCAATTAGCTGCAAATTACACAAAAAGGGGCCAAAAGAGCAGCATCTACATCACTGTTATCAACTACAACCTTAAACTACTATCACACCAACTGAGTTAAACAACTTCCTACCCCAAGCAAAATCCTACCCCAAGCAAAATCCTACCCCAAACCTTCTCCTACAACTTCACCTACATTACTTCAACAAGAACACAATTGCAAAAAAACCCAAGACATGAACAAAGCAAACAGTAACTTCTTCTCAGTGGTGTTGGACTTCAACTCATACACAGTTTCAGTTGTTGCAATACCCATTTCCTCAACTTCATCCACCAGCTTCTCCTTCTTCACTTTCAACTTATTTATTTTCTCTCGCAGCAAAATATTCTGCCCTTCAAGTTCGGAAATAAACCCATCCCTTCCAAAGATCCCATGTTGGAGTTCACGCACATCATCCACCTCGTCTGCCCACTTGAAGAACCCACAAGTTTTATGCAAATTAAAATTAAACAAAAAATTAAGATTTGGCAAACCTAATCAAAAACAATAGCCACAAAATTAGCCATCCAAACTTACAGGCCAATAAGCACATCCATAAAATCGTTTGCCTTTCGTTGGCCCTTCTACCCTAACAACCCTCACCGGCGCAATTTCTTGATGGTAACACACCATGTGAGAACCACTGTTGGACCTTGTGGACCTAGACCTGTAAGAAGAAGAACCAGTTATGGTGTTTGACGCCATTGGAGAAGGAAGAAAGAAATGAGGAGAGATGAGGAGAGAGATGAGCAGAGGGTGGGGGGTTTTTATAAAATGTCATTGGTAAAAAATTAAATTTAGGGGCAGTTGGTTGATTTAAGAGGCAAATAATGTCACAAGCAAAACACGTGCTGTTCTTTACCAGTTCATCCGGTGATAACAAGTAAATGGGGTATTTTTGACGGACCTCCCCAATAGTTGGGGGACCCATAGTTAGGGGTATTAAAAGCGGTGATAAGTTGGTTTTTAGTTGCATTTAAGTAGGTCTTAAGTCTCATTTCCATGTAGTTTGTAGTGCATCTAAGGTCTAATTGCATGATTCAAGCATTCTTTTGAACCATTGTGTTGTTCGGAGATACTTTTACCTCTTACTCTTGAATTTCAGGTTTTATGGGCGGTTGTGAACAAGAGAGGATAAGATGGCTCATTGATGATCTAGTTGATGACTCTCGGATGCAAGAGAACGAGTTTGAATGCTTTAGGATTGAAGGAGTTATGATACCGAAGAATTTTTGTTTTCGCGGGACCAAGCAAGATCCCGTTTGCCCATGCACCGATCTGCACGCCCAAGCAAGATCCCGCTTGCCCGTGCAGATCTGTGAACGAAATCAGGAAAACCTTCTGCTTCGCGTGCACGCCCAAGCGATATCCCGCTTGCCCGTGCGATGTAGCGCACGCCCGTGCGGTTTTCTGCTTGCCCGTGCAAGCTGTTATTAACCCGATTTACGCGATTTCAATTGTTTCCTTTTTTAGTTTTTGTAAACGATATTAGGTTTTATTAAAACATGCTTTGAGGGCAGTTTTATGGAGAATTGGAAATTAGAGTATTACTTTTAGAGAGCTTTTGAGAGAAACTCCATTATTGAAGCCTTGAATTCTACAAGTTTGATCCATTGAAGTAAAGACTAAGTTTTTCTAAATTTTCTTCTTTTCATTATTATTATTATTATGTCTTTCAATTTAATTATTAATTGCTTTGTTATTTCAATTATGAGTGAGTTGTTTTATAATCTAGGATTAAGTTGAACCTTAGCAATGACTAATGCATGAATCCCTCCCATAATTCCAATTTGATGTGATTAGTTGTTCTTGTTTGATTGAATTGTGCTTAATTTCATTATCATACTAGGGATAGGTGATTTTGAATTGATTCATTATATCTTATTTTCAATGGGAATTGAATCTAGATGAATTTGTGATTTAATCAAAAGTATGAATATCTCTATGGGAATAAGTAGATAGGATTACTAGGAATTTATTTGTGATGCCATGCTTAATGTCTCTTTCTTGCATGATTCCATGGGAATAGGTTTGATTGCATGTTTAGAGTAGCCATAGGTACTCGGGAGAGATCTTTGGTAGTTATATAGAGTGCATTACTCCTCTTGAATCATTAATTATGTTTATTGGGATGGGAATTATTCATGTATTATTCATGCTAGAGGGGATTCTTAATTCTAGATGTCTTTATTGATTGATTTTTGTCTCGTGTGTTCTTAATATTTGTCATAATTAGTATTATTATTAGTTCAACACTTTTTCACCATTGTTTGTCACTTGTTTAGCTAAATTGAGTCGAGATTTCTAGTGTTTGATACTGTTTGTCCCCTCTAGCATGAATAATACATGAATAATTCCCATCCCAATAAACATAATTAATGATTCAAGAGGAGTAATGCACTCTATATAACTACCAAAGATCTCTCCCGAGTACCTATGGCTACTCTAAACATGCAATCAAACCTATTCCCATGGAATCATGCAAGAAAGAGACATTAAGCATGGCATCACAAATAAATTCCTAGTAATCCTATCTACTTATTCCCATAGAGATATTCATACTTTTGATTAAATCACAAATTCATCTAGATTCAATTCCCATTGAAAATAAGATATAATGAATCAATTCAAAATCACCTATCCCTAGTATGATAATGAAATTAAGCACAATTCAATCAAACAAGAACAACTAATCACATCAAATTGGAATTATGGGAGGGATTCATGCATTAGTCATTGCTAAGGTTCAACTTAATCCTAGATTATAAAACTACTCACTCATAATTGAAATAACAAAGCAATTAATAATTAAATTGAAAGACATAATAATAATAATGAAAAGAAGAAAATTTAGAAAAACTTAGTCTTTACTTCAATGGATCAAACTTGTAGAATTCAAGGCTTCAATAATGGAGTTTCTCTCAAAAGCTCTCTAAAAGTAATACTCTAATTTCCAATTCTCCAAAAAACTGCCCTCAAAGCATGTTTTAATAAAACCTAATATCGTTTACAAAAACTAAAAAAGGAAACAATTGAAATCGCGTAAATCGGGTTAATAACAGCTTGACGGCAGCGTAAAACCGCACGGGCGTGCGCTACATCGCACGGGCAAGCGGGATATCGCTTGGGCGTGCACGCGAAGCAGAAGGTTTTCCTGATTTCGTTCACAGATCTGCACGGGCAAGCGGCATCTTGCTTGGGCGTGCAGATCGGTGCATGGGCAAACGGGATCTTGCTTGGTCCCGCGAAAACAAAAATTCTTCGGTATCATAACTCCTTCAATCCTAAAGCATTCAAACTCGTTCTCTTGCATCCGAGAGTCATCAACTAGATCATCAATGAGCCATCTTATCCTCTCTTGGTCACAACCGCCCATAAAACCTGAAATTCAAGAGTAAGAGGTAAAAGTATCTCCGAACAACATAATGGTTCAAAAGAATGCTTGAATCATGCAATTAGACCTTAGATGCACTACAAACTACATGGAAATGAGACTTAAGACCTACTTAAATGCAACTAAAAACCAACTTATCAAACTCCCCCAAGCTAAACTATTGCTTGTCCTCAAGCAATCCAAACTAAGAAATCAAGGAAGGAGTTCAATAGCCGCCTCAAGCAAAAGATTCATGTCAATTTCCAAAACCAATTCAAACATATTTCAAAGTTATAACGGTAGAAAACAATCAAACCTCATAGTATAACACAAGGAAAAGCAACCATCTTACCACAAATTCTCCCCTAAGCTTGACTCAATCATGAATATAGTAGCTCTCACTTTAGTCGTGCACAATATCTCTCATGTGTATAAAAGGGTCAAATGATCACTCAAGGCTCCATTCCATTGACTATATCCTACCATAAGCTTGCATATCTTCTCACTCTCCGCCGCTACAGGACTACGTTACATGCAAAGAATCATGAGAGCTTCATATGGGTTGTAATGAAGGCTTAAGGTATGGGTATGGAAGATTTTAGAAAAGTGGTGCTCAAAGGGGAAAGTGAAGCTTTTCAAACACCTTTGACAACAATTACAAAACTCCAAACACAAGCACTCCAATTGCACTTCAAAATGATTTTTTTTTCTTTTTCATTAACTGAACCATAATTCCTCAAAGATAATCTCCAATTTCCTTTTATTGAATACTAAAAGACATAAATCACAATTCTTTTTTTTTTCTTTTCTTTTTTTTTTTCTTATTATTTTTTTTTTTTTTCGAAGGATTTAACCAAAATCATCTATAGAGGAAATTAATAGGAGTATTAAAAGTAACTCTGAGGAAATGAACTCAACACAGATCATGAGTTCTAACTAAGCATTATATCGCATCAGACACCACAACAAATCTCCAATATCACAACTTAACTATCATCAACATAGCTTCACAATCCCCTAGGTAGGACAAGGTAAAGGGTTAGAGATGTAGCTAACAAAAGAAACAGGCTAGGCTCACAAGGGTGACAAAAAGGAGTAATCGATGTAGGTGGCATTTGGCTATGTAGCTCAGAAATCAACAATTGCCTCAATCATATTCAATGCATAAACAAGTCAATGCGGTTTCAAGGAGTATCAATGCAAGTTCTAGAGAATAGTCGTCAAGGAAGAGCATCACACACAAAAGGAAGAAGACTGAAAAGATGTCAGTCTATAAGGCATAAGAACATCCTCACTAGGTTGTAGCTACCAACACTGATCTAATCGCACATAGGAGAGACCAATCTTACCACAAACCAATCAATTCCTTGTTAACTATGAGATTCTCAAAAACATTTTTTCTATTTTCACAAGCACATGCATAGATCTTTGCTATCATTGGAGGACTACTCCTAAATGCAACCTAAATGCAAAAACTACTATGCAAATGATATGCAAGATGCATCTTAAAAATGAAACTAAATGCGAAAACGAGAAATAAGGAATGCCTAAATGATGACTAATATGTATGCATGGTGTGATATATATCCCTCCCCCAAGCTAAATGGCACAATGTCCTCAATGTGCAATAAAAAGCAGGCAAAGAGAAGGGATAAAGGAAACTCAAGGATCAGGAGGGGCATCATGCATGGGATGATCACTGGAGCTGCCCGGTGTCCATCCTTGCGATATGTGCCATGTGCGAAGATCGCGTAGCAACTCGGGAACATCACCAAAGGTGGACTGGAAAGCCTGGTACAGGGAGGTCATCACATCCACAGAACGCTGCATAGCGGCAACAGAATCGGTGTGAGACTGATGGAGCAGTTGAACCTCTGTACGAAGGCTCCCAATATCTCCTCTGATCGCATCAAGGTGGTCAACATAAGGGAGTACTGGAGGCTCGTCAGCCTGAGTAGACGACCCGGGAGCATGGCTTGGCTCGCCGCTCGGTTCCTCAACAGGAACCCAAGGAAAGTCGGGAGCAAAGAGCCGGTTACGCGGGTCGTAGATGACGGTGCGCTCCGGGTTTGGAAGGTAAGCATAGGGACGTTGCCCAACCTTCCAAACATACCCATCTCTGCAAGAACCTCATTGGCGATCCAACCCATGGTCCGGAAAGCCTTCAAATCAAGTCTCGTCTTTGCTGGGTATGACCCGTCGACTCATCAAATCAACACCAAAGGAAAGAGCAATCACAGAAATCATACCACATATAGCAATTTCACCCCGAGACTTGGCAACCTCATCAAAATGATCCATAAGCCAAACAGCGGGGTTTAAGAAGCTGGCTCCATCTACAAGGCACCACAATATAAAAAGCTCACGAGAGGTGACAACCCCGGCACTATCTCCCCTAGCAAAAAGAGTCAAAGAGAGAAATCGATGTGTTGTGCGAAGACCGGGGCTAACAATCCCGAAGCCTTAGCACGCCGGGGATAATAGACTGACTTGACCCGTGATCAAGTTCCAAAAAGTATTATCATCATACCGCTCAGGTCGATTAGAATGGGGGCCATAGGTACCCTCGGTAGGCCAACCGAAAATGGCATTTAACTGATCTCTGTTCAATCGCCTAGGCTCGTTCATGAGTTGAAAGGAGATGGAACGAGGATTTTTGGTGGTAGAACGAACGACCTCTAAAGTAGAGAGGAATTCCAATGTAATGCGTTTGTAAGAAAAGGCATGCATGTTGAGGAATTGTTGCCAACCTACAGAGTAAAACAATTGTTGGAGGTCGCCATCTATTCCTAGTTCAGTGGCTACTGCACGATCATAGAAGCGAGTGGCGCGAAGGCGACGACCACTAAGGACACGAAAGCGCTCTAGGTGAGCCGCACAAGTGAATTGAATGCCTAAGGTGTCCAACGGAGGTGGGTCAATGGCGGGTGGAGGAGGTGGATTGGAGGGCACATTGGGAGTACGGGTGTTTCTGAGATGGGAAGAGGAAGTGCGTCGGGCCGGATTCGCTCGAGAAGATGGCCTAGGAGACATGATGATCACAAACAAGGTAGACACAACCAACAAATTCACAACACAATCTCCCAATGACAAATTTCCAACCAAAGAATGCCTTCGAACTCTCTCAATGCAAAGAGCTCAATACTAAGAATAACAATAGCACCAACAATTCAACTCCACAAGTAATCAATGCACCACTAAAACTTCAATTTTTCATGCACTAGCCAACACAAAAATGTTCAATATTGAGCAAGAAGACAAGAAAGTCCATCCAACAAGCAAGTATGCAACCCACAAAGCAATGTCAAGCAAGTAGTGCAATGAATTTCAAATAGAAAAATCAAAAACACTATGAGATGGAAAATAGAGTGGAAAGAGTATACCAAACTTGAGGTGGGTGTCTACTACCCGCAATTGATCCGGTCGTCACTTCCAAATGGACTAGAGATACTGCCTTGCTACCCAAATTGCGTCAATTTTGAACCACAAACAAACCCCCAAATTGATTTCAAGTTAGGGTTTTCAGAATTTTGTGAATGAGAGAAGGGAGAAGGAAAAAATGGAAAGAGGAGGAGAGGAGTGCGTGAAGGCCGCCGGCGGTGAGGGAGGTCGCCGGTGAGGAGGCGACGGTTGGCCGGCGAGGGGTGGTGATTGTGAAGGAGTGAGAGAGAGAGAGAGGGAGGAAGGAAGAGGCTCGAAAATTTTGAAGAGGGAGGTGAGAGAAAAAAAAAACGTGAAAAGGGGGTTATTGAAGCAGTACGCCAGGTCGCACGGGCGTGCAACATTACGCTCGGGCGTGCGGTAGGCTGATTGGGCGTGCGATATGTCGCTTGGGCGTGCAACTCTGCAGGATTTCGTACCCAAACTCTCTGCCGCGACCGCACGGTCGAGCAGGATATCGCTCGGGCGTGCGACCTGCAGTCAAACGCCAATAAAACTCTTTTATTTTTATTTTATTTTTTTTTTTTTTTGAGATTAAACTAGCGGATTAGAAAATAAAACTATAAAAGATATTAAATAAATCAATAAAAATATAGAAAAGAAAGAGAAAATAGAAGAGAAGAAGATAAAAAAAAATTGGGTTGCCTCCCAATAAGCGCTAGTTTTTAAGGTCATTAGCTCGACCTCCTCATTGATCAATCACATGAAGGAATAGAGAGTATGATGTCAACTCTCTCAGCAATGGGATCTCCAGCTCGGTAGTGCTTCAATCTGTGACCATTCACCTTAAAGGTGCCATCTTGGCGGTTCCATAATTCCACCGAACCATAAGGAAGAACCTTACAAACCTTGAATGGACCCGACCACCGCGAACGGAGTTTACCAGGAAATAGCTTCAGACGAGAATTAAAAAGAAGAACTAAATCTCCTTCCTTGAACTCTTTTCGCACAATACCTTTGTCATGCCATCTCTTGGTTTTCTCCTTGTACAACTTTGAACTCTCATAAGCATCAAGCCGAATTTCATCAAGCTTATGAAGTTGAAGAAGTCTCTTCTCACCCGCCGTTTGAGAATCGAAATTGAGGCTCTTGATAGCCCAGAAAGCACGATGCTCTAACTCAACACGAAGATGACATGCTTTTCCATAAACAAGACGATAAGGGGTGGTACCTATAGGGGTTTTGAATGCCGTTCTATAAGCCCATAGTGCATCATCAAGTTTTGCTGCCTAATCCTTCCTCGTTCTCGCAACTGTCTTCTCTAAGATGGTTTTGATCTCGCGATTAGAAATCTCCACTTGACCACTAGTTTGTGGATGATATGAATGACCCACACTATGGTGCACACCATATTTCTTGAGCATAACTTCAAACTTGTTCTCCAAGAAGTGCTTGCCTCCATCACTAATCAGAACTCGTGGAATGCCAAATCTTGGAAAAATAATTTTCTTGAAGAATCTACTAACCACACGAGCATCATTAGTAGGAGAAGCAAGAGCCTCCACCCATTTGGAGACATAATCCACAGCAACCAAAATGTATTTATTCCCATAAGAAGAAGGGAACGGCCCCATGAAATCCACAACCCACACATCGAATAACTCAACCTCAAGGATGGTGTTGAGAGGCATCTCATTCCGACGGGAAAGATTTCCCGTCCTTTGACAACGATCACAAGAATGTACATAATGATGAACATCCTTAAACAAAGTAGGCTAATAGAAACCACATTGAAGAATTTTCGCTGCAGTTTTATTAGTACTAGCATGGCCTCCACAAGGTAAATCATGACAATGAGATATAATAGGTGATACCTCATTTTCAGGAATACACCTTCTAATCACCCCATCTGCGCAAGACTTGTAAAGAAAGGGATCATCCCAAAAATATCTCCTCACCTCCTTAAAGAATTTCTTCTTTTGTTGTGATGAGTAACCATGAGGAATAGTGTCACTAGCCAAATAGTTGGCTATATCAAAAAACCATAGGATCTCCGTAGTGGCTAGAGCTAGGAGTTGCTCATCGTGAAATGTATCGGCAATTGGAAGATCCTCATCACCTTCAATATCAAGGACAAGTCGAGAAAGGTGATCGCAGAACAACATTTTCGGCTCCTTTCTTGTCCCGAATCTCCAAGTCAAATTCTTGTAGCAACAATATCCACCGAATCAAGCGGGGTTTAGCATCTTTCTTGCTCATCAAATACCTTAAAGCCGCATGATCGGTGTGAATTATCACCTTCGACCCTACCGTATAAGATCGAAACTTCTCCATCGCATACACCACTCGCTAACAATTCCTTCTCGGTTGTGGCATAATTCATCCGGGCCTTGGATTAAGAGTCTTGCTTGTATAGTAGATGGCATGAAGCTTGCCATCTTTCCTTCGACCCAAGACTCGCCCCCACAAGATAGTCACTAGCATCGCACATAATCTCAAAAGGGAGATTCCGGTCGGGCGATTGAATGATAGGGGCAGAGATAAGAGCCGCTTTTAACCTTGTGAAAAGCCTCGATACAAGCATCGCTAAACACAAAAGGGACATCCTTACCTAAAAGTTCGGTTAGAGGTCGAGCAATTTTTGAAAAATCTTTTATGAAGCGGCGGTAGAAGCCCGCATGACCAAGAAAACTCCTTACTCCTTTGACGAGTTAGGAGGTGGTAGACGCTCAATGACCTCTATCTTTGCTTTGTCGACTTCGATGCCCCGATGAGAAACAACATGACCCAAAACAACTCCTTGTTGCACCATGAAATGACATTTTTCCCAATTGAGAATCAAATTAACTTCTTGACATCTATGGAGCACCTTTTGTAAATTAGCAAGGCAAACATCAAAGGATGTTCCATAGACGGAGAAGTCATCCATAAACACTTCCATAGAGTTCTCAATAAGACTTGAGAAAATTGCCATCATGCAACGCTGAAAAGTGGCGGGAGCATTACATAATCCAAATGGCATCCTTCGATATGCAAAGGTGCCATAAGGACATGTAAAGGTAGTCTTTTCCCGGTCACTTGGATGGATAGGAATTTGGAAGAAACCGGAGTATCCATCCAACCAACGAGAAAAAATGAATGTTTTGCCAACCTTTCCAACATCCGATCAATGAAGGGGAGGGGGAAATGATCTTTTCGGGTGGCTTTATTCAATCTCCTATAATCAATACACATGCGCCACCTCGTCACGGTTCTAGTTGGAACTTGCTCACCCTTGTCATTCTTGACAACGGTCATGCCTCCTTTCTTTGGGACTACTTGAACAGGGCTAACCCACTTACTATCAGATATAGGGTAGATTATTTCTGCATCAAGCAATTTTAGAACCTCTTTCTTGACTACTTCCATCATATTTGGATTAAGTCGTCGTTGAGATTCTATAGAAGAAGCATGTTCGTCCTCAAGAATGATTTTATGCATGCAAAATGAAGGATTAATGCCCTTAATATCATCAATGGTGTACCCAATGACATTCTTGTATTTTCTCAAAACAACAAGTAGCTTTTCAATTTGAATGTCATCAAGCTCGACATTAACAATGATAGGGTAAGTATCATTGGGACCCATGAATACATATTTCAAAGTAGAGGGGAGAGGTTTCGATTCTACCTTAGGAGGCGTAGTACTCTCCTTAGTTTCTCCCGAGCTCAATATCTCCTTCATAGGCTTTTCGATTCAATGGCTCGTGTCTCCTCTAGAATTCTCTTGTATTCCTTGGTTTCCCAATCTTCCTCATCAGCGCTACCCATCAAGACAGTTTGTAGTGAGTCATCAAGTTGTAGACTGAAAGCATTGGCTACTATAACTTCATCAAGAGCATCCACTCTATAAACAGTTTCTCCCATTGAAGGAGAATTCATGGAGTTTGTGAGAGTGTATTCTATCTTCTCATCACCTACTTCAAAGGTGATCTTACCCTTCTTCATGTCAATAATGGCTCCAAAGAAGGCCAAAAAGGGTCTCCCCAAGGATGATGGGAACCCGTGCATCTTCTTCCATCTCCATGACAACAAAATTACATGGAATAAAGAATTTACCAACTCTAAGAGGAACATCTTCAAGGATACCAAGTGGAAACTTGACTGTTCTATCTCGCTAGTTGGAGAGAGATGCGTGTGGGTTTCGGTTCACCCATGTTGAGTTTCTTGCGGATAGACAATGGCATGAGACTAACACTAGCCCCAAGATCACACAAAGCATTCTTGATAGCAATATCACCAAGTTTGACCGGAATAGAATAGCCGCCCGGATCTCCTAGCTTTTCCGGAAGCTTGTTACGCAAAATAGCACTACACTCAACAGTTAGTGAAACAAGTGACATTCTCTTCAATTTTTCTTTTGTTAGAGAGCATGTCTTTCAAAAACTAAGCATAAGAAGGCATCTCGAAAATAGCATCCAAGAAAGGGATGTTGATGTGCAGCTTCTTCAAAATATCAAGAAACTTCCCGTATTTCTTCTCAAGTTTTGCCTGTGCCAATCTTTGAGGGAATGGAACAGGTGGCTTGTATGGTGGAATAGGGATGACAGTGGGTTCCTTTTGCTCAGTCTCCTTAGCTTCATCGTCCAAAACTTTCTCACCTTGATCATCTTCACTCAACCTTATAACCTCTTCTGCAATTTTCTTTTGCTCGGTCACCTTCTTTGTAGGCTCTTGCAATTCCTTACCGCTCCTCAATGAGATGGCATGGATATGCCCCTTAGGATTTGGTTCAGTTTGCCCAGGAAGTTGGCCTGAAGGTTTAGAAAGATGACTGATTTGTTGTGCAAGTTGGGTCATCTGATTCTCCATCAACTTATTGTGAGCAAGTGATTTGTTGAAGAGAGTTATTGAAGAATTCATTTTGCTTGGCTTGATATTCAACTTGCTTTGCTTGAGAAGAAGCTAGATTCTCCATGATACTCTCAAGGTTGGATCTAGAGGATGAGGAGGAAGAGTTGAAAGGTGGTCTTTGTTGGAAACCTGGTGGTTGGGAGTAGTTGGTGTGTGGAGGTTGAGGTTGGTTATTTTTATAGGAGAAATTTGGATGATTCTTCCAACCTTGATTATATGTGTTTGAGTATGGGTTGTTTTGTGGTCTTGTGTTTGTGTTTAGGAGAGCATTGGCTTGCTCAGATATCATGCCCATGGTGTTGTATTGACACTCATTCAATGAGTGGCCTTGCACTTCACAAATCTCACAAATAGGTGCTATTGGTCCGCTACTCAATTGATCAACCTTAGCCGCCAAAACTTGCACAAGTGTTAGTTAAAGTAGCAATAGCATCAACCTCATACTTACCTCCCCTTTTTGGGGCTCCACGAGACACACTCCAATCATTCAAATAGTTGTTGGCGGCCATATCATCCAACAATGTCTTAGCAAACTCCGGAGTTTTGGCCATGAAAGTACCGCCGATGCGGCATCAATAGAGCTTCTAACCTCATGCTTCAGACCATTGTAGAATGTCTAAATCAAGAGCCACTCAGGAATGCCATGGTGTGGGCATTGTCGTTGCAAAGCCTTGTACCTCTGCCATGCCTCATAGAGAGACTCCAATTCATGTTGTTGAAAACCGATATCTCATTTCGAACTTGGAAGTTCTCATAGGAGGGAAGAACTTGTAGAGGAAAGCCTTTTTCAATTCGGCCATGTGGCAATCTTCCTTACTTCTTCTTCTTTCAACCATTCTTTTGCTTCGTCCCCGAGAGAAAAAGGAAAAGCACAATATCGAATTAGATCATCGAAACATTTGTTAGTTTCAAGGTATTACACTTCTCTAGAAAGCTAGCCAAATGATCGTAGGGCTCTCTTTTGGTGTTCCCGCATAAGAGTCCCGTGGAAATAAACCGAATAAATTGTGGCTTAAGCTCGAAGTGTGTTGCATTGGTGGTTGGCCGAGTGATGGTGGTTGTGGTCTCATCGGGCATAGCATATTCCCGTAGAGACTTTGGTGGTGTTTCGTCTCCCATTGTTGATCTTTGTTGTTGTCTTCTTCGTTGACCTCCTAATCTCCTTGCTGTAGCTTCAATCTCGCGATCAAGAGTTGCTAGATCTTCTGGACCCTTGCTACGAGTGCGCATGCAACAAAGAAGACTGAAAGAAAAGAAATCAAACAGCAAACAGAATAACAATAATCGAACCAAAAATAAGTTTAGCTAACTAAATCAAAGATAAACTAATCTAATACCGTTAGTCCCCGGCAACGGCGCCAAAATTTGATAGGCGTGTCGCGCACCTAACAAGCGGACGGCCCAAAATTGGGGGTGTTCTGATCCATTTTTCCTTAAAAAAAATAATAGGAGTTTATGAAAATGTGCATATAGAATTGATTTTTTCTTTAAAAGGTAAGAAGAAGTCATATAGATTGTCCTTACATAGGACCCACTCAGAGTCCAAAGCGACTCCAATGGTGAGCATTAGAGACTTGCTAGCAAATAAAAAAAAGTTAACCAATTAGCCCAACCATTGGAGTGAGTAACTCAAATTTCATTTGCTAGCCAATGTAGCTTAACTAAGCCAATTTGCTTGAGCTAAAGTTGTGGGCCCATGTGGGAATTTTGGTAAACAATTTATATATTCTTCTCTACAAAAAAAAAAAAAACTATCTTACTTCAAGTGGAACCTACTCAAGCAACAAGTATATTGGCTAACCATTGTGGGAGTTTTGGCTTAAAGTTGGATTAGCTAGAAAAACCTAGATGGCACTCTAAGCCAAACATTCACCAACCACCCTTCTTAACTACCAAGCAACTACTTGGGGTAGAAATTGAACCCTAGATTTTTCTAGGAAATATGAAAAAGCTCACCAATTAAGCCAACTAGTTACTATATAGACTTGAATTGATTTTATGTATTTTTGTCATAAAAAAAATTAGGAAAAATTGTCATAAATAAGTCAACCTTTGAACCGTGTTCTAAAAATAAGTCATTCTTTTGATTATTCCTCAATCAATCCGTCTTGCGTGGACCCGGTTCACATTAAAAATAGTGTGGACCAGGCCTAGACACGTGTCCCACTACAAACTAGTCACTCCCGCTTTCCAAAATCCGCGCGATTTTCTCTCTCTTCAATAAGATTCTCTCGCCCTAAAATTTTAACAAAAACAGTTGTTCAGAACAAACATACACTATATCATTTTAAAATACACTATATCATGTCAAAATACACTATCATGTCAAACACTATAACGATCGATTATGATAATGTTGTGTAATATACAAATAAACTACACTATAACATTTCAAAATACACTATATCATGTCAAAACACACTATATCATGCAACACTATCATATCAAAAAAACACAGCAAAATACTATCATGTCAAAATACACTATATCATTTCAAAATACACTATATCATGCCAATATACACTATATCATGCAACACTATCATGCCAAAAAACTCAGCAAAACACTATCATTTTAAAATACACTATATCATTATAAAATACACTATATTATTTCAAAATACACTATATCATTTCAAAAATACACTATCAGGAGAGAGAAATTATCAGAGGAGAGAGAAGTTATCATGAGACAGAAAAGAACGAAGATCGAACGCAAAAAAACGGAAAGTTGTAATCATTAAAACTCACGTGAGATGGATCAGGTGCACACTAAGTTAGTGTGCACCGGGCTCATATTAGTTTTTTTTATTCCTCAATAAGTCTAACTTTAGTACCAATATGTTTTTAACGAGTCATGACTTATTGCTAACTTATTTAACCGGTTAGATATGCCATGTGTGACTCTTTCATTGGTTATTATAATTTCTTATTTTCCTTTTATTTTTTATGGTCATTATAATTTCTAATTTATTTTTTTATACAAAACTTTTCTCCTCCCTCCCCACTACCCGGTGCTGCTCTAAACTCTCTTCTTTTCTTTTACTATCTCCTCCTCCTCCTCTCTCTTTCAGAACCATCGCCTCTCACCATTGGCTGTGTTGCAATCATCGCCTGCTAAGACGAAACGGTATCGGGTAGAAGAAAACGGTACCATTCTAACTTAGAACCAATGAGCTTGATATCCAGAACTTGGACCAGAGGTTTGGAGTTGATATCGTCGTCGAGTATCGCCGCAATCGAATTTCGCGTCAGATTCACCGGCATAGATTATAGATATTGACCTGTTTTAATGGTTTTATACATGACTCCATTTGATGCAGTACCAATTTCAGCATTAATGTGCATCTATTTATTTAAATAGTATTCCTATTATGATTTTGTTTTGATAATTTATCACTGCTAAAAAAAATTTGAAGAGAAAGAAAAGTATGGTTTAGGAACTTATCTGAGAATTGTGGGGTTGATTTGTGAATGATTTAAAACTCTAGTGGTGTTAGGTTGGATAATTGAAGTATTTCTGGAGAAAATAAAATGGAGAATTGGGAGATTTGGGAGAAATGAGGATTTGAAAGAAGACATTAAAAGAGATCTGGGTGAGAGATGGTGGAGAAGGTAGCCGGGGTATTGTCGACTTGTCGTGCCCGTATTGGCTTGTGACGGACTGGTGAATAGGGAGAGAGGAGAAAGTTTGTAAAAATTGTTAAAATACAAAAATACAAATAAAATACGAACAAAATTTATACAAACCAATACAAAAATACAAAAACATATAAAAATACGAAAAAAAAGTACAAAAAGAATTAGGTCCTTACTTGTGGAACGGGTCACCGGTCATTTGACTTGTTTAAAATTTAGGGGTATAAAAGTTAGACTTATTATAAGATAATCAAAATGTTAAACTTATTTTTAGAAGACCGGCCAAAGGTTGACTTATTCTTGATAATTTTTCCAAAAAATTATGGCAAAAGAGATATCGAGCCTGTTTGGCAAAGCTAGCTGTTGTAGTAGTTGTTAATTATTAGAGTAGCGATTAGCCAGTTTTTTTTTTTTTTTGAAAGAAAAAATTCATTAATTGAAGGCCAAACGACATCTACAATAGGTATTAAAGAAAAACAAGATACAATTAAACAAGGCTAAATCAAATTCGTCTTCGAAAAAACTACAATGAACCGAATCGAGCGATACAAATAGCAGCCTCCCTTGTATTCTTTGAATCAAGCAATATTGATGAGGAAGTCTCATCGATCCGATGTAGTTTGGGAAGAACATTCTTGACCGAGTCATGTTGACCGCATCCGAGATTCTAATACCTTCATGTTGAGTCTCGAACTTCAACCAATGAGAACAATTTCTCATACCTAAAAACAAAAATACCATACTCACAACTCCCATAGGGGAGTAGGAGATTTCCAAAATAGAAACTAAAAACCCCATAACAGGGTTTGAAAAGATCTCATAAAGAGAGACTAATTTATAAACAAGAAAATGAATTAAAAACTGAAAATAAAAGGGGAAAAGGGGCTTACCATGGATGAAATCATCCATGGCAGCCCCTAACTGATGAAGAATGGGTAGGGAAGGCTAGGGTTTAAGAGAGAAAGAGAGAGGGGGGAGGCTAGGGTTTTTTGCTCTATGTGTATTTTGTTAGCGATTAGCCAGTTAGCTGTGAATAAGTAGCTGTCAAACTATTTTTATGAAGTAAGAGTGTTTGAGTCCAGGGCCGGTGAAGCCCCTGTGCAAGCAGACCAACTGCAAAGGGCCTCACATCCTGAGGGGCCCAATTTTGATAAAAGCCCAACTGTTAAAGTTTCTTTTAATTAACTCTTTCTTTCTTGTTTCTTGACTCCTTCAAAGCTTCTCAATATTCACGCCACTTCCTACCTCAACTTTCCCAATTTCCTTTTGTTATCCTAGTCCAACATATCCCTTTGATTACTCTTTCACTAATTCAATTTCCATTAAAAATCAAAACCTTCCATGTTTCAGTAATTTCTACTTAGTCATTAATTTTCTTATTTTACCCACAATTCTCATCTTCCTCTCTAAATTACAAGGGTATTAGCAAGATTTTGTTCAATCTTTCAAATTTAAGAAAAATATTCATAAATAAATTCCAATTATGAAATTTGTAATTTTTTAAAATTTGGGCCCAAATTTTAAGATTAGAACAGGGCCCCAAAATTGATTAAGTCGGCTCTGTGTTTGACATAAGTAGTTATTGAACTTATAAAAGTGAACATATAAATACATATATGTATATACTACATCCGTTTCAAAATAGATGACATGGTTTGACTTTTGCACTATTCACACTCTCCTTTGACCGTGTTTAATTTTGTAATTTGTACGTACCGAAAAATATAGTCATGTGAGATCTTGTTAGATTCGTCTTGATATATAGTTTCACAATATCAACTTTTTATAATTTTTACAATTACGGCCCGTTTGGTAGTCGTTAATAAATGGTGGTAACGGGAATGAATTTTGAGTGTAATGTTACAATAGAAGAACCCTTAAAATCTCCATAGGGAGGTAATTTCAACCCCCAATTTTGTGTATTTTTCTCCATAGGGAAACAATCTCACCCCTAAGCTTGTATTTTTTTCTCCAAAGGGAAGTAATTTTTATTACCACTCATTACCATCTACAAGGTGGTATTGGATGTGAATGAAAATATAAGAAGAATATTAGACATTTTAGGATAAATTAGCATTACTATAGAAATGAGCAATGATTTTCCTCACAAATTTACATACAAATTCATTCCCATTACCATCATTTATAACCAACTATCAAACGGGTCGTTAGGGAATTAGAGATATTAATAGTTAAAGTTATGCGTTGGCAAGCGTGTCCGTAGAAGTGTGTCAAGTATTTTGAAACAGATGAAGTATACAATTATAAAATTAACTATAACAATTTGACCCCTTTGTACCAAGTTGAGCTTGGCCTAGTGGTTAGGAATTGAGATTATGCCTTCCAACCTCAAGGTTGTGGGTTCAATTCCCACTAGGGGAACTTTTAGGATAGGGATTTTCCTTACTCTCCCTTTACTCTCAGAGTGTCTAGCACCCATAGACATATAAGAAATATAAATAAGAGTGGATGTCCATGTGGAAATATGAGAATAATTCATAATTATAACTTATAATATTATTGCCAATATAATTGTACAAGTAAAAATCATGAACAAACGAGTTGTTTATAATATGTACACGTGCATGCAATCATGCATAGGGCTGCTTATCGGTCAAGCCGAGCCCGAACTGTGGTCTGCTCGTCTTGTGTTCGTTTAAGTTTATTCGAGTTCGAGCTTGAAGCTTAACGAGTCGAGCTTTGATCAAATGTTAAACGAGCCGAGCTCGAACTGTTCACAAACAGGCTTGACTCTTTGTCCCCCTTAGTTTTTACATGTTTTCTTTGTATTTCCTTTTTTTATATTTGAGATTTATAGGTTTTCTTTTAGACTATGAAACTATTAACTTATTATTGTGTGAAATCTAAGTTAATATATTTATGTATATATATATATATATAAATATATTATTATTCTATATAAAACTATAACCGAGCCTGTGTCGAGCTTTGCCTAGCTCAATTCGGCTCGTTAATGTCTCGAACCGAGTCTGATTCTGAGCCGAGCCACCACGAGGCGAGTTTTGACCGAGCCGATCTCGAACTGTTCGCGAACAGTCCAGGCTCATTATCACCCTTAGTCATGCACCGCGTAAATAACTTGATTATGGTAGAGAGAGGACACCATACCATGCATGAGCAAGGCTTTGTACGTCAATATTGTATCCTTCCTTTTGATAATTAGTTTTTATTGTGTAATTGCAATAAAATAAGTAAATACATATATTCAGATATAATGAATTGAAATTTAATTTAAAAAACACTACCTTCATTTTTTTGTTGTACCCAAAGCTCAAAGGTCTTTTTTTTGGCACATTTATCGACGCACAACTTTAAAAATCCTCTTATTTCATATGAGTAAAAGTTATAAAACGTTGATATTATGAAACTATATAAGCGAGATCAATCTAACAAAATGTAATATACATGACTTTGTTTTCCATATATATAGATGATAAAACAAGGTAAAAGTAAATCTATGATAGTCAAGTAGTAAGTCATCCCACCAAATTGTACAGTAAATCAATTGTTGAAACTTGATAATAATAAACATTATTTTTCAAGTCCCTTTTGGGTTAAATTGATAAAGGGTATGGTATAGGCTTTTTTGCTACCCGCTTTGATTATTTTATTATTTTTCCTTTTCCAATCCGTTTTATAAAGAAAATGTTTTATCCAGATATTTCACCCATAATTATTCTCGATGCATTCATCTGAAATTTCTAGAGGTGGTTATGAGCCGGGTTCGGGCCGCGCCATACCTTAAAAAATACTCGTTCGTTGGGTCGGGCCAAAATTTTGTGCCCAAAGCCCGCTATTTCGGGCCAAAAAAGTGCGGGATTTTCGGGCCAAAATCGGGCAGGCTGAAATTTAGACTGAAAAGTCATTTTCGACTTGCCCAAAACTTGTCCCAAAGCCCAAAAAAATCAGGTTGGGCCTGAAATCGGGCTAAAAATTCTGCCCGAGCCCTGAAAAAATTCGGGTCCGGCTCGCAAGCCGGGCTAGTTTGATCAGCTCTAGTCAAATTTCTAATGTTTAAATCATTCCACTGATGTTTCCCAACCAACTTTTTTCTTCTTTTTTTTGATTGAGGGATTTTGGAACCAATTTATATAGTAATCTTTCAAAATTTTACAAACAACTAAACATGTCCACTACATATCTATGAGATTTTCATATGGCCGGTGAATAGTTCTATATTATTATCTTTGTACTACAAAATTTTATCATACCCCTGGTGTACCGTGAGCATGGTACACGTAAGACTATTGTTTTGCTCATTTTAAATAATCCAAATGAGCAAAATGTAAAAAATAGGAGAGTTTCAAATAAGCAAATGAGCAAAAACTAGTCAATGAATGAACTCTATTTGTACTCATGTGCTAGGATTAAGCAATATTGTCGAATTTGTGTTTAAGACACTCATCATTTACTACATTAATTAGACTCATTTGAATACACTAACTTAAAATTTTGTAAGCACATGAAAAGTTTAGTAAATTTAATTTGAAAATCACCCACTCCATTCTCTCTCAAAATTGAAAAAAGACACGAGGAGGTATAACGTAAAATCAAACCTAAAATGAGAGCTCAATCCAACATTGGTCGAGATTACACCCCAACCATAAATCCATAACTATGTGAATATCTCTAAAGTCCGCTAAAAGTTTTCAAACAAAAAAATAGATTGACTAATCTAAATGTGTCATATCTACTCGTGTAACACATCCAAATTTGTGTATGGCCAATTTAATTTTGACATAGATGTGCAAAATCAGATAACAAAAATTTCCTCCACGCTATTTGCCAGCATATTTACCGTATACTGCCCAATTTATACGGTATCTTTTTCTTCCTTCTCCCTCCTTTACTTCTTATTGCTCCATAACCGCCACCATCAAGCCATCACTGCCGCGCCACCACCACCATACAACCTTCTCCCCCACCGCCACCACCCCCAACCCCAAACACCACCGGCCCGCCAACCCTAATGCCCGGCCCCACCCTCCCGACCTCCCTACGCCAAACCCTACCGCCACCCCGCCCAACCCCTACCCTCCCCCCATCCCCCCCACAACCCCTCCGCGATTCCCTCGACAGTCCCCCCCACCCCGTCTTCTTCCTCCTCCTCCCCAACTCTAAATTTTTTTTTAAAAGAAATTATTGTTCATCGTGGAACCGACTGTTTTTTTTGGTTCCGCCGTCGTAGAACCGAAAAAATTCAGTTCCACCATGTTGGAAACGAAAAATTAGTTGGGATCATGCTAATAAAATTCTGAAATTTTTATATTTTTGAGGTAAAAAAACAACACAAAATAAGTATAAAAATACGAGCGGTGTTTAGTAAATACGGACGGTAAATACTAAATAGTAATAAGAGTCTACAAGACCCAATAACTTTTAACCCTTTAAGAACCAAAATTAAAGAAATTAAAACCAACTCCAGTCAAATCCAGGCCTGAAAAATATGAAACCATCCCAATCTTCAGTTTCTGGATGCCCAGTCAACTTTTAATATTTTTTCCACACTTTTTTTTTGTTACTAATGTCCCAAAAATACCAAACATTGCTCAGTGGTTACCTTTTCAATCAAATACTGCCACTTTCGTTACTTCGTTAGTATCTAGTCTGGTAGTGTTTTCTCCTCATGTATCATGTATAAATACAATACACATACATTTATAAATAAATTCAATTCGATATCAAGTATCCAGCTATGAAACCACATTTAAATTGGAACCATTTACAACCCGGTCCAAATCTATGCAAATGTGAAAGAGTTTCTCAGGTAACTAAAACTTGGGAGTTGGAAGACTGCTGCAAATTTTATAGATTTCAGCATTATAAGAACGTCAATTCTAATCTATGCAGAAGAGCTGAAACAAAGTCAAGTCTAACACTAGCTGCAACCTACTTCGTGATAGTAGAAAACCATAACTCAAACACAATGAACAACCCTGCCGCAGCACAGCAACACCTAAAACTTGTCATAAGAAGTGTATTGATACTAAATGAGCACTACAATACAAAAAAAAGACGGAAATTTCTTCCCCATAACCTGCGAGAAAGATATAGAGGTGATTAGACCTGTTCAACGGGCCGGGTCGGGCCATGTTGTATAAGGGTCGGGTCGGGTCTCAAGTCGTTGTTAAACGGGTCGGGTCGAGTCAAGGGCTAGACTAACCCGGCCCGACCCTGACCCTATTTTAAAAAGAACTCACCAAAACCTTGAGTAATTGTAAAAACTGGAACATGGAGAAAATATTATAAGCAAAGTGTTCTGTATTGAACAAATAGTACTCCTGAGTGTACTAGTCCTGATTAAGATGACCTCTTCAACTTCATAATAAACCAGAAAAATGAAGTAACCAGTATCACCACCATGGCTGTCATATAATATTAATCTTCCTGCATAAGCTAATTTCATACAACTGAATACTTGAACACAAAACAACTATAAAAAGGTATTAAAAAGAAAAAATCCTCCTACATACGAAAAATCACAAAAAAAAATATGATTTAGTTTTGTCACAAAAACTTCAAACCCTGAGTCAAAATTCCACCATTTTTTGAGCTCCGAACATGATACAAACAAAGAAAAAGACGAAAGGAAAGTGAACCTTTTTAATGCGAATCTCGTTATCGAGTAGCCCTAACGATGTCTTCTGTGGTGAGATCTGCGAATTGGTCTTCCTGTGAATCTTCCACCATCGCGGAAGCCATTGAAGCTAAGCAATTAGAGCGGAGTTGGCAGGCGATAGAGAGAGAAGACATCGATCGAAGAGAGAGAAGAGAGGAGAAAGAGAGGAGAGAGAGGGAGCATTAATAGGGTTTAGACAAAATGAGGTTGACCCATTTTTGACCCGACCCGATAATACATTATTAGGGTCAGACCCTATAAGACCCGACCCTATTTTAATTGGGTCGGGTCATGACCCTATAATATAGGGTCGGGTCATGGGCTTTTTTGGTGGACCCGACCCATTGAACAGGTCTAGAGGTTATACATGAGCCAAAATGTTAAGAACAGCCCTATAAAATGTTCAGCATTGTTTTAGGTTAGTTAATCTGTATCTCAGCAGGATTAAACTACTTTAATTTGACACACAGCTGATGATCTAGGAAGACTCAATAACTTCTTATAAAAATCTATCTCGCTTTCTGGACTAGAGGGAGTGAATTTGATTTCCACATCTCTAGTGATTTTGATTTCCATCTCCTTCAAAGCCGACGCAGCCTTCAAAAAATAAGCTACTAAGCTGACTTCTTCATCTTCATCGTAGGAGAGAACAATTTTAACAGTTTCCAGGCATGGCAAGTGCTTGGGTGCGAATTCAGGATCAAATGCGTTGTCATAATTGACCTGATAGATGAAACAACAGATTCAATGTCGGTTTTTTTTTTTGAGAGATTCAATGTCGGAATTTTGGACACAAAGAGACATAATGGGAAGATATAATTCAAAAACTATTGAATAGGTCGATTGTGACTTGTATCTTTTTATACAAAAAAAGTTCTACTATATTTCTACCTTGTCAAACACTACAACAAATTTATTATAATTTTGGTGGATACTTTTTGGTCTAAAAGTGACATCATAAGGTAATATTATAATTTCTAAAGTCATTCGGAAAGTTTTTGCCCAAAAACTATCCAGCAGAATCTAGTAAGAGGCAGAAATAGTAAATGTGAAGTGTTGAAAAAAATCCTGTATGAAAGAAAAACTTATGTAATAGATTGGGTTAGGGGGGTAATATGGATAGTACAATATAATTAGTTTGCCTTGGGGAGTAAGTAAATAGCTCCATAAATAGGAGGAATTAGTGTTAGGAGAGGGTATGAAGAATATATTTGAGAGTTCATTTTAGTGGTTAGTTTGGGAGTGTGTCAAGTCACTTGAAAACTTGGCAATCTATCCTTTATATTTTCTGTAATTTTGCTTTGTTTCAATCAAATATCATCATCTTCTTCCTTGATTCTACTGTCCAAATATTCAGTTTATTACAACTTACATCTAAGAGAACCAAAGATTTTAACTTGGGGGCAGATTGTAATAGCTCACACATAACTGCATCAGCTTCTTGTTTTGAAAAGGTCAAGTTTTGAAATAAAGGTAGCTTCGTTATGTAACTTGTGTTTTCCTGCAAAAACTGATGAGTAAATAGGTCAAGATTTAAACACATCTTGCTAAAAGCTGTAGAATATTAATCAATACCTAGTACTCTTACAGTCGCACGAAAAATATAACATTGAAGATTCAGGAAGTAATTAAGACTTACGTCATGTCTTAACTGCAAAGATTTTACCCAGGAAACTTTCCCTAAAAGCTGTTGTGCTTGACAATCAACATCATCTTCAAAAATTGCATCCAAATCTGCTTCAATGAGTGAACACATATCCCCAATGTTAAACTCTGACAGTGTACCATGAAGAGTAAGGTATCTAAGGTTTGGTGTCTTAACGTCAAAACATGTCCGAGCATCGCGACACCACATTGCCAGTGACTTCAGGGTTGATGACTCTATGTAAAGGTTTTCGGGCATGCCATCACATCCAATAATGTAAAGTTCTTTAAGAACAAGGCAACTGGACAGCAGCCTCTTCATGAATCCATCATCAGGAAACTTCAGGTCCCAGAGCTCGATGGTCTCAAGGTTTGGTAAATGCGCAAACATCAAGGTACTCAAAATTAACCTTCCGTTTAGTTTCAAAACCCTGAGCTTCTCACCTGAAAGAAGCCCTGGTGGAAGAGAAATATGCACTCTTGAAGTCCGGTTCCGGTATATGCTGATACTAAGCTCGTGAATTTTACGGCTTGCTGCAGCAGTCAGCCATGAATTGACATAAATCTCATCAACATCGTGGAGATTTAAACAAAAACGTTGTACATAGGATACATTGTTGTGAAGGAGAACTTTATCCACAAAACTCTTGAAAGGTCATTAGACACAACCCGTTCCAATCATCCTTTACTAGCTGGCTCTGCAACATTGGGACCACATGTGCCATTGTCTGCCTCGGAGTAGATTACTATCTCTAATAGATCATCAAATAGACTTAGATCACTAGAGCGGTCCACGTCGACAACAATAAAAATTATTCAATTGTTTATTATAGGTAGTAATACACCAAGATGGCCTATTTTGTTCACTTTATTATCAGTCCTTGTCAGAAAATATAAGTTCAAACATGGTCTAATAAGGACCAACAAGGTCATATAAGTTCAGATAAATTTTGACACTCACAAAATAAGGTCCACTAAGTTCTAGATAAGTTCAGATAAATTTTGACACTCACAAAATAAGGTCCACTAAGTTCTCGATAAATTCTAATAAGGTCTAACAAAGACTAATGAGTTCTATTAAGCACTAATAAGGTAAGATTAGCACAAATAACTTGAATAGAACTAGCCTAAAGTCATTCTTAAACCAAAACACGCTAAGAAGATCGAGAGGTCACTGCAATCACAAATCCAATTCCAACTACACCATAACTTTGCATCCAAATAAATCAAGAAGTACCTAGTGACGAGCAGAAAAAGGCGAAATTCAGGATATGTAATCCAGCATTGACATTGCAAAACCTAATCTTATTTCTCAGTTGATTTTGAATATCACTCCACCTTAATGTTTGCAAACTTACTTCTTGATAAGGTCTTATTTCTGAACAAAACATAGTTATATTATCCATTTATGTTACCAAGCAGATTAAATTAAGTAACACAAAATTTAAGCTTTTAATTTGTTGGAGATTTTGTTAAAAAAAATCTAATTGAAACCCTAATTTCGTAATTATGACTGATGATTTAGAATAGATACTGGATTCAATTTGGACGATGGTTAAAGAGTAGCTTACAGTTGATTAAGCATTCAAAAAGTAAGAAACTGATTCAGCCAATGCAGAAAAATTACGAAATTGAAAACAAAATTACTGCAAAACAGCAGAAGAAAACATTCAAAATTCTGAAAAACTCGAGGGAGTTAAAGAAAGATTGATAACAACTTATTCAATACAATTACAACCACTAATTTGAAACTAGGAATATAGTAAACTTACCGGGATTCCGCAAACTAAGTAATCTTTAACTGGGAGCAGAATCAACAACAAATGGAGTTTCTGAAAATGTGCATAATTGAATTGAGCCTTTGTAACTATGGGAAAAGAGAGATCATAATTGAAGCTGTCAAGAGCAACAGTACAAAAAAAATGTAGTAAATGTCTATTTGGCTAAAGTTTTACCAACTGAAAACAAGGGGTGTTTGGCACTTTGGCAATTGAGGCCATGATGGACTTATTTTCAGTTCAGTTTAATGTTTTAATATTATTTTTATTTTTAATATTTATATTAAGATTATTATTATTATTATTATTATTATTATTATTATTATTATTATTATTATTATTATTATTATTATTATTTATCATCATTTCAGTTCAGTTTACTTTAGTTCTTTTCAATTCAATGTCTTCCAATTCAGAAGAACGGGACATGAGTGTTAGCCGCTAGTTGTTGGTGGTTTTAATTGGTTTGGTTAACTACTTATTTGTTTTGAATGTTTATGTTGGCTACTCGCTTAGACATAGATGTAGAATTATAAAATAATTTTCTATATTCTTTCACTATTTCACATGTACCTTTTGGAAGTATCTCGAGCTTCAATTAGTCATGGAAATAATGTCATCTATTATAATATAATGGGAAATTCTCACTGGCAGGCTCCTTATCTTGAGAATTTTCAATGGTAGATTCAACTTTTTTTTTATTCCCAATACTAGGCCTCAGTTTTCCTAATTTACCCAAATGTAGCAATAATGAGGCGTAAACGTTAATTTCATGTTTAGTTTTAATACTTCTATTAAGTTTTGCCTAACCCCTACTAACCTTGGTTTACTAAGGTCTAGACTCCTAACTGACTAACAAATTTTTTTCCTCCAATTCTAATTTCACTTTCCCTCCATTCTAACCTCTCCTTCGAAGTACTGTGAATACAAGTTTATTTTTCCGAAGCCATTATTTCTCTATCAATTTTATTTACTTTGCTTGGTTTCACGAACTAACATCAGTGGAGAAGCAAACACTCCTGTTGCTCTTCTTTTTGGGCTGTGATAATTGGTTTTTGGTTTACACTTGTACAGTGTAATGGATTTCTGATGTTGCAAACATGGTGACACTCTATAATTTTGCTCCGATCTCACTTCTACTATTCCTCCTGAGCATTTTCAACCCTTCAAGGTGTATATATATATATATATATATATAAGTGAGTTCATATGAGAATGCATACTTATATGAGAAATGAGAATGGATTTTACGCACTATAACTCTAATGAACAAGTGATGTAACTCTAATGAAAAAGTAATGTAACTCCAAAAAACAAAAATTAGACTAAAAATTTAGAAATTTTTTTTTTTTTGGCCTCAAAATTTTTTCGGGGGTATAACTCTAATGAACAAGTGTTGTAACTCTAATCCAATCGTGTGGTTGAGATTCATTCTCATTTCTCATGTAAGAAGCATTCTCATGTGATCCTGCCCCTATATATATATATATATAGAGGCAAGATCATGTGAGAATGCTATTTAGGTGAGAAATGAGAAAGAATCACCATCATTAGATTAGATACAACAAACGGCCAGGATTCATGCTATATTTAAAACACCAAAGTTTTTTCTCCTTTTCTCTCTCCTCTCCCTTCTATTTCAAGCTTTCTCTGTGTTTCCTGCAATCCTATGGTTGTCAGATACAAGAAGGTTAGTGTTTCAAAATTTTGTTGCAATTATCTATATTCCATTTTCGCGATTTGGACAATTTGTTTTTGAGTTTTTGGTTGAATTTTAGACTTTTCGAAATTTTGTTGCAAGAAGGTTAGGATCTCATCTTTTGCTTTCAATTTCTCTCTCTCGTACTTCTCCTGTTCTAAAGTTTGGAGTTCCAACTTTTTAAAGAAGAATACAATTATGGAAGAAAAAGTGAAAATGGGATTGTGGTTGAATCTAAATTAGAAGATTACACTTATCATGAGAAGAACAAGAACTGTACATTTGTGAGTTAGTGAATTGTGTATTTACCATTTTACATTAGCATTTGCATTTAGCAATTTGCTAATGAGAGTTATAGGAAGTATTTTTTTAGAGTTAGGACAAGTCTTCTTTAGAGTTATAGGAAGTCTTGTTTAGAGTTGTAACAAGTATTCTTTAGAGTTATAACAACTTTTGTTTAGAATTATAGTTAGTGATAACTAGAGTTATGATAAACATTCTCTAGAGTTATAAGAACTGATTATGCATCGAATTCGAATTCTCTATCATCCCCAAATGGCAAATGTAGTAGTAAAATGTGGCTAGATATGTTCTGTTTTCCTCTGTTATTTGATATTTTGATGGATTAAAGAGGCTACACCTACAAAATCTCTCTACTTTTGTTTGTTTTTCAAACGGTTGCAGCAATTAGGTTGGTGGATTTTTTGATACACAAGGCAATTGAGGGATTTATCGAAGGAGGAAAGTATAGGAGAAAAGTGAAAAATATATTAAAGTTTTATTTACCTCAAGTTGAAGCTGCTTCATTTTTTAGCATAGTATTAGCATTTTTATGGCAAAAAGCTGTTAGATTGGCCTAAGTTTATGTTTCATTTCATATTATGGAGTAGCTTTTTTATGTCATTAGCAGCTGGGATTCTCCTAATTTGCTTCCAAAAGCCTTCTACTGATGCATGTGGAGCTGCCCTTGTTGCATTTGTAATTGGAAATGGATTATATTCTTGTTGGGTAACTCAAAGAACTCGCTTCTGTACCAAAATCTTGATAAAATCGCTCAAACCAATATCAAAATTTCCTGATTCAAATCATCCTACATACTATATGCTCGTTGCCGGGTTCTTGTGGATGTTTCTATAGATTTTGGCTGTGATTTGAGCTTTGAATTTCTATTTTCCACCATTGATTATTATTGCACTAGTTTTGAGCTTAGCTTGGACTACTGAGGTGATTAGAAATGTGGCTAATTTAACTTTGTGAGCGCGAGTAATTGCTCTTTATTACCTAAGAGGAATGCAGTCTATTATTTTTGCTTCCAAAGGGCACTTACTAGGAACCTTGGAAGTGCTTCAGTGCTTGTCTTTACAATTATAGGAAGTAGTATTTAGAGTTATGGCAACACTTTTTAGAGTTATAGGAAGTAGTAATTAGAGTTATGACAACACTTCTTTATCGTTGTGGAAGATACTTACTAGAGCTACACCAACTTGTTTAGAGTTTTATGCAATAGTAATTAGAGTTATGAAAATGAAAACACTAGTTTAGAGTTATAGGAACTAGAAAGTAATAGTTAGTTCATATAACTCTTAACTACTATAATTCATAAAACTCCAATCAAATGTCGCCATAACTCTAACTACTAGTCTATACAACTCTAATGAAATGTTCGCTCAACTCTTAAATCTTTGGTTCATGTAACTCTAATCAAATGTTGATGTAACTCTAACTTTGACTTCCTATAACTCTAATCAAATGTTTGCATAACTATAAATTCTACTTTCTATAACTTTAATCAAATGTTTGCATGACTCTAACTTTTATTTCCTATGACTCTAAATAAATGTTGACGTAACTCTTAACTTTTATTTCCTATGACTCTAATTAAATGTTGCCGTAACTCTAACTACTTGTTTATAGAACTTTAATCAAATGTTGCAACTTGATAGCCTGTTATCTCAATTGGCGAGTGTTTTGCGTGCAAACACAAAAATATGTGGGTTCGATTCCCACACAGGCTTTTATTATTTGATATGGTTTTTTTAATGGTCTTGTTCAGTTTTTAGGATGTAATTTTTCTCCCTTACATATTGAGGTGGTAAAAAGAAGAAATAAATTACACTAGCTTGAATCACAATAAGAAAACAAGTTCGACTCTACTTAAAATTTAGAGGAGTGCAATTGTAGACAACAATTTGTTCTATATTTTAGGTTTCTAACTTGTAACAAGAGTCATTTCATAACCTATGTGGGAATCGAATCCACATCTTGTGCATAGCACAATGCTCTTCCATTTGAGCTAATAGGTTTTAAAGTGTTCGAACATGATATGCCCAAAAAGCCAGCAATATCCTTGCAAACAGTATTAGTAAACTAATAAGACACTCACATGACTCATGACTATGGCTTTCTTTTATATGTGTCGTTTACCAAATATGGTTGAGGTTTATGTTTTCTAAATTCGATCACAGAGATACAACACAGGATTAAAAAACATCAATTAACAATTAAAATCAGAACTACCTAATGTACTTTGTGATAGTCTGATAATGTGGCCGCCGTGTACTAATAATGGAGTCGAATTTGGAAAACTTAATGGCCGTGAACTTCTTATTTAGACCATGGAGGTACTCCAAATTAAACAAAGTAAACATGATTACAAAGTGAAAATCATAATTTAGAAGTAAGTATAACTTACAGTGCTCCCAAATTTTACAAGTGAAGAACCATAGACGAAACAACGCCTCCACAATTACAATATGATATAATGCATAACACAACAACAAAAATGAAAAATCAAGCCAGCAAAAAAGAACGTTACTATCTGTAGTTTGCAAATTAAAATGTGAATTTTTTTATCGAATTAAGAAAACACAGAGAATCAAGATCAGTCTCATAATAACTCATCAATGACATAGCTACTAGGTTTATATAGCCCATCGATCTCTAAAATGCAAAGTGACAAAAGTTAAAAGACTTAATCACTACTATTCAATTATATAGTTATTTTTGTTCTTGGATTGAGTCAACATGTTTAATTATACCAAGAAGACAATTGAGAACTCTTCTTGTCAACATCACAAATATTAGTAATTGATTGTCAATGTGCATGCTTGCTAAAGCGATTTTCTTTCTCGATAACAAAATTGTATCATCAGATCATTCAACTTTCTTTAGTCTAATTGTATGCGTTAATTGTATCATCAGATCGATTCATGGTGTTAAAAAAACAAAAACAAGATCAATTCAAAAGATTTAGTTGGCGTTAAAATTGCAGAACAAACAATTGAAATTCCACGACCGTCAGTCCCCATACAGAATCAAAATTCGTTTCACAACAACAACAACAATTTCGAATATAATCTTGAGTATAGCAACAATTTCGAATATACCAACAATTTCAAAATTCTAAAAAAAAAAAGGAAAAATTAAACAAAATACTAACCTTCTTCTCCCATATTGTATGGGTCTATTGAACTAATCTTGAGTGCCAAATTTCACGAATAATCCGGGACGAAATTCACCGAATTGATATTGAAAAAGAAAAATTTAACGTATCATGGATTGAAAGCGAGAGAACCGAGATATGAGAGAGAGGAGAGAGGAGAGAGGAGAGAGGAGAGAGGAGAGAGGTTAGGGTGAGTTTATGCGTGAGAAGCGTTTAAAGTTTGGGGTTTTAGTTTTTTTTAAGTTTTTAATCTTGGCCATTAAATGAAACATGATCTAAGGGTTATAATTTCTTCTCACTTCTCATGTAAAACTCCCTTCTCACCTGAACTCAATTATATATATATATATATATATATATATATATATATATATATATATATATATATATATATATATATATATATATATATATATATATATATAATTTTTAGGGTGATCTACTGAATTATTATAACAAGTAAAATCGAATATTTTAATTGTTATCCTTAAAATTTATGAATAATCAAATTAAACATAAAATTTTAACTAAAAATATATCGATGCATATGCCCAGAGATTGATCGGTGACGGGTGATGTCAGGAATGAGGTGAGATTTGCTTGTTTGGAGATCGAGATTATGGCCAATGCGTATTAAATGAGTTAAATCTACTTGCTGCCGAGTGCCGAGTAACTGCTTCTCCAATTAATAGATAAACCGTACAAGTACTTGAATCTAGAACTTTCTAGAACCTGGTCAACTCATTTTCTTATTATGTAGTACCTACTTCTAAGTTAAAAAAAATTCAAATAATTACCTTATAATGTTCTTAAAAAATACCCGCTTTATACGACTTTGCTTTTTCTGAAACATCATTAGTGTAGATATATAATCGTGTCTCCTCATTTAAAAGGTCAATGATGAAACATACTGCGGTCTTAATCGGTGCGACCCAAGGGCACGGCCGTCCGAAGATCCCAAACTATTTTACAAAGTGTCAAAGTGTTAAAGCGTATTTTAATGATCCAAAATATTTTTATAGTTGAAATTGGATTTTATCCCGTAAAATCTGATTTTCGGAGTTAAAAGATAAAAGAAAATCGTTAAAACGCGTTTTATAAAAAAAACTGTCAAAACGTGTCAAAAGCAAGGTGGTACGCTTAGCGCACCAATGTGCACCGAGCATACCCTCTTGCGCCTTGAGCAACGTCATGCGCCGAGCGCACAAGCCTGACACGTGGATCTGGTCACAAAGAGTCCTGCGCCTAGCGCACTATCTGTGCGATACGCAACCTGTCTTTTCTATCTTTTTAAAAAACGCGTGTACCACGTGTACGCTGTTTATTAGTCATGGCGCGTCAGACGCGCCAATGTGCGCCTGACATGTGTGTTTGTGCGGCACACATTTACTTGCGCCTGGCGCAGTTGGCGCGTGAAGCGCAATTTCGTTTTCCCTATAAATACTCTTCGATTTTCCGAATTAAACGATGATTTTTCATACAATTAATACTCGACTTCTATATACTTCAGCTATGCACTTTACGAACCTTTACAAAATCTCTCTACAAACTCTCATACTTTTCAAATCTACAAATACAAACACATTCATACATACATACATACAAGTTCAGATTTTTAGGCTTCACGATTGCTCGTTCCGAAAGTTGTCAATCTCTCAGACCCAAGCCACGGTATAATCCTGAGGGTCCTTGAATAAATTTGTTATTTTTATTGAAGTTACTAACTATTTCTTTCATGATGTAGATCTATAATATGAAAATTGTTCCTTTGTACATTCTAATCCCTCTTTCCTTCTTTTATTTATTTTCATATATTATGTATGCTTGCCCGATTGTCCTGCATGCACTACTACATTACAGGGCAAAGGCAACACATGAAAACCGTTGCAATAGGCCCAAAAGTCGTTGCAGTAGACCTATTGCAATGGTTTTGAACCGTCGCATTTGGAGGCGTTGCAATAGGCCTAGTGCAACGACTTTTGGGACGTATTGCAACGACTTGATGAACCGTTGCTCTAGACCAATCTTTTATGCAACGGCAGTGTAAGTTATTGGTTTCATGTAGATTATGCGTTAGTTAAGCTATTGCAACACCCTTTAATTTAGCAAAAGCTATTGCAACGCCCTTTACTCCAAGCTATTGTGATATATATATATATATATATATATATATATATATATATATATATATATATATATATATATATATATATATATATATATATATATATATATATATATATATATATATATATATATTTATTGGACAAAAGATTAAAAGTCACTCCAGGAGCTTAAAATAGTTGTCATGTTTGTATTCAAATTTCTCAAACTAATAAATTTATAAGAGTACTACAATCATGACTAAAATCTTATTAATATCAACAAAATGTATTAAATGAAACCAAACTAAATAATTGTTTACTGTACTACAAAATATTTCTAGCATATACATTAATCAGATAATTTTTTATCACCACACATGTTATTTTTTCTAATCAAAGACCTAAAGAACTGTTCTAATATTAATCAGATAATTTGGACAACCTGTTAGGTTCCCTGTAATTTTGATTGCCTAATAACATATCACTAAAAAAATAGTCTTTTATGTGTTTCCTGAACCAACCTAGACTATAGCTAAATTATATTTAGGGTGTATGAAAATATTATTTGGTCATTCTATTGCATAAAAATTGACATGAATCAATATTTAGTAGAGGCCAGCAATGGGCGACATGGTTCATTATGACCGTGTTCGTACCCTCACCCCGAACTCAATTTTAGGTTCATGACAATATATGGAGTCATGACAGGGAAATCTACATTGGATAAGTCCCTAATTTGTCCCTACGATTTCTCAATTTTCAATTAGGTTTATGACTATTCCTTTAAAGACTTGTTGGCGACTTCGAAAACATTTTTAATAAAACCTTTACAATGAAGTAGTCAAATACGCGCTCACACCGCATAGGCGAAATAAAATCATTGCTACAATTAGATGACGATTTTTGTCAAAAAGATTCGTCAATGGAGCCTACACTTTTTTTCTTTTCCCAATTTTACTCCAATACTTCATCAACCGTCCTTGTACATTGCACAATAGGAAAACAAATAAGGCAAAAGATCTTCAAATCCTCATCATTTACATTAATTGATCTAAAATTCAGTTAGGAGATTTACTTATAGGTTATTGTCAAATCAAAAACATATTTTAAAGGAATCAAGGTAGCATGAGAAGCTAAATTTAAGGATTAAAAAATGTAGGGTTCATGCAACTAGGAGAAACAAATTTCATTCAAGTTTCTTGTAAATTGACACTTTATTTCTTCAATTACCTGTAATGAATTGATTTAGCTTGAAGTGAATTCAAGAACTTATAGAAATAAAGTCAGACTTTGATTGATGATTTTGGAAAACAGTAAAACTAAATGATAACTACAAGCTTTCAAGAGGCTTTCTCACTCCTAATTGAACTCTTAAAAGCTCGACCAAATACTCAACAATTTTCAACATGCCTTTTTCTTTCTAATTACTCCTATATATAGTGTTTTTCCCTTAATAAACTACCTTACTTATTCCCCAAGCTACTAATCAAGATAATACCTAATATCAGTTCATTACCTTACCGACGATCAAACTTCCACCATGTCCTCAATGTGGATAGAAATTAGCACTCGATTCTCGGCTTTGGTAGCATGCATCGGTCAATGTTATCATCACAAATGTGAAAACACTTCTGCCATAAATGTTCAAGCTTCGCGTTGTTGAGCGTTGCAAGAAAACTAATCAGAAGGTTTTGGGTGAGGTTGGAGGAGAGAACACAACATGTCTCTTATTTTTGAAGAAGTGGAGAAGTGTGTTGAGGTGTGGAAGAAAGGGTTTAGGAAATGGGTTGGTCACTTGGTGGAGTATTGTGGGGTGAAGGGTAGAAAAATATGGGTGGAAAAGGATGGAGAAGTTAATTAGGCCTTAGACTAGTATGATCAGACATTCATATGCGCGGTTTTTATAGATTTGAAATTGAACTCTTTTGTTGAAGTTGGATGGGTTTAAAGAAAATTGGGTTGGGATTTAAATGAGCCTCCCCAAGTGCATGCCCTTTTTCATCAAGTGTCAAATTGACTTTTGGTTGGGTGTTAGTAGTAGAGAATGGGGTGAGTTGATAAAAAATGATGCAAAAAAAATAAATAATTAAAAATGGGTTTTGAAATATGGGCCTCAAAATTACCAGTGTTGGTGTTTAAGTGGGTTGTGTTAGATGTAGACCCTACCCCCTTAACTAGTGAAAACATGAATTTAGAAGAGGGTTTTTTATTTGAAAATGGGCTAGGGTTTGGGAGATTTACAGGATTACCCTTACTAGAATCTTTTAAATCTGGCTTCCTCCTTAAGCCAACTAAAATATGGTAATATATGGGTTGTATCCCCTTTCCTCCACCGCCCCTTTCCACAATGCTGCATGTACTACCACCAGCGACGCTGCCTGCTGGTCCACTGCCGGATCCACTCCCTCCAACACCACCTCTTTCGAAAAAATTTCGCATTTGTTTTCTCATGAAATTATCAGAACCACCTCATAATCTATCATTAGAGAACCCATTGCGATCACATCAGGTAAAATCCATCACCAACATCTTTAGGCCTTCCACCAAATTATCCGCTGACCAAGTCTTGTCGATATTCGCTATTGTGATGAACTCCAAGGCTAGTTTCTGTAACACTCCCAAATTACTCACTTTAAAATAAATAATAGATAAATAATATTTGAGTAATTTAGGAGTATTACCGCCACATGACTATCACGCTTTCGGCAACTAACTACTAACTGACCAAAAACTTACAGCGGAAGACTTTAACCAAAAATAATAATACTTCTTTATTATTAAAAATAAATATTGTCTCAAACTTAAATTAAATAAAACATCCTAAACTAGGTGAAGATCCCCTTCTTAGTATGCTCCCATGCACATCCAAAGTTCACCTGTAAAACTGCTTACCAAAAGGTAAACAAGGCAAAGCCAAATAAGAAAAAGGAAATACGCGTCAGTACAAAACTGAGTACGAAATGCACTAGATAAGTAACACATTTGCTAGTTCGTAACAATTTACATTTTGAAAACTCCATCACTAATAATTCATTGACAACTTTTATGAACAAACTCTTTCCAAATAACTTGGATTAAAAATAAACTTGAAAACAATTCCTCTTCTTATCTCCCCTTCCTTTACCTAGCTAAGTGTGCACACCCCCTAAGCTAGTCATCTCATCACGGATCTATATCAAGGGGTAACAATAATTGCCAACAAGTGGACTTAGAAGCATGAACCCTTCTTGAAATTAATCAAGCGGTTCCTTTTCTCATAAACAACTTTTTGAACATTCAAAGTTCATAAAAATCAATCAAACCATTCCTTATAATAATAATTTGAATTTCCTACAAGGGTAACAAAACTTTCATATAAAATGATTGATAGAATCATTCCTTCTTTTTATAATAACAGGAATCAATAAAAAGTCCCCTTCTCTCTCTGAGTTAGGGCTGTTACACCCAGCACGTCTGGCCGGTGTCGCCGCCTAGTGTGGCTGGTTTTCGATTGCGATGGCGGAGGAATTAGCAGAAAAGTGTGCGCGACTGAATATCGTGGAAGAGGAGAATGAAATTGTCGACTAAGGTACTGTAGATTCCCGAAACTCGGACCTTAAAACCTCACTTATGCTGGTGGGGAAAGTGATTATGGAACGAGCGGTCAATCTTGATGCTTTAAGGAGGACGATGACTCAGATCTGGGCGCTTAATCGTAGTCTGGTGATTAGGGCTATTGATTCAAACACTTTTGTTTTCCAATTTTTCCATTGGAAAGACAAAGAGAAGATCCTTAATGGAAGACCTTGGAGTTTTGATCAGAAGTTGCTGGTATTGAATGAGATTGTGGGAGATGAGCAACCTTCGCAGGTTGTGCTGGATACATCTCCCTTTTGGGTTCGGATTTACAACCAACCGTTCAACTGTCGAGCGGAAGAGGAAGTAAGGGCCATTGCTTCATGCCTTGGACCGATTTTGGAGGTGGACCTGGATGATTTGGGTTGGATCGATTTTACCGTGTCAAAATCTTGCTGAATATATTCAAACCTTTACGTCGAAAGCAGTGAATTAGGCGCAAAGATGGGATTCTAACCATGATTGAGTACAAATACGAAAGGCTTTCGCACTTTTGTTTTCGGTGCGAGGTGCTAGGGCACAGTGACAAAGATTGTAGTGCCGAGCTGTCGGAGGTGGATGAGAGTGAATTGGGGTGGGAAGCGTGGTTAAAAGCTTCTCCACATAAAGGGAGGAGTAAAAATAGAGAGGAGACTATGGCCATTAAAGCTATAAAAAAGTGATTTTTGTGGTTAAAGAAAATGGGGGGAAGTCTGAGGACCTACACCTTTTAAATAAGGGGCAAGGTGTGAATGTGATGGTGGGTGGGGTCATAAAGGCTTGGGTGAATGGTGCGCCAATCGATGAAAATGCAGAGTTGGGTAAAAAGATCCCTGGCTATGTTGGGGGGATACCGAGGTCATGTTGCCACAGGGGCCACTTGTTGCTCCCTCTGTGGAGCAACGGGGGTGTAATGGTGTGTCTCTTGAGGATGATAGTGGGGTCCCAATCAGCGTAGATGGGAGTGTGGATGTGGGTGAGGTCAGCGTTGTTAGTTAAGGGAGTTTCCAACAGCCTTTGTCGGCTGGTCTGGCGGCTGGGGTAAATGTTGATCTGGCATTAAATAATGAGGGACATGCTGAGGTGCACCAACATTTGTCTTTCCCTACTTTTCATGAAGGGACTGGTCAATATCTCCCACAAAAGGTGAAAGCAAGAAGGAAGGTATCTGTCACTTCTCGAAAACCTGAGCAGGTGCATCATGCTTTTTCTCCTATGGATACGTCCTATTTTTCTGCTGACCCTTGTAATGTTGATTTGGATACCACTGTTATTAATAATACTGGTAAAAGAAAATGTGATGAGAATTTACTGTATGACAATGGTATTAATGTTCTGGACAGTAACAAAAAATTGAGAACTGATGTATGCCAGGATCAGGCTATGATCCAAGTAGCGGAGGTTGGTTAGGTCCAACCCCGCGAAGAGCAATGAAACTGTTAAGTTGGAACTGTTAGGGTTTGGCTAACCCTTGGACAGTTAGTGCTCTTCATTCCCTTTGCTAGAGGGAGAGGCCGAATATGGTTTTCCTTATGGAGACAATGTTGGATACAAAAGTGCTAAAAAAGATTCGTAGCAGGTGTGGTTTTTCGGATGGATTATGTCTGAGTAGCAATGGGAATTCTGGTGGTATTGGTTTGTGGAGGAATGACTTAGATGTTTCAGTTCTCTCCTTTTCTCCCCATCATATACATGCTGTTGTGTTAGATGATTAAAAAAATCCGAGTTGGCATGCGGTAGGGATCTATGGTTGGCCTGAGACGGGGAATAAGCATTTGACATGGCAACTCTTGCGACAGGTGAGACAACAATGTCCTATTCCTTTGTTGTTTTTTTGGTGATTTCAATGAGATTTTAAGCATGGATGAGAAAGAAGGGGGGTTCCTCGGAGTGAGAGATTGATGGATGCTTTTAGGGAGGCGATGGATGATTGTGGTGTGAAGGATTTGGGTTTAAGGGCAGCATATTCACTTGGCAGCGTGGGAATTCTCCTTCTACCCTGCTCCGGGAAAGGCTTGATCGTATGTTAGCGGATGAAGAATGGTGTGACTTGTTTCCTTCTTGGGAGATTATTCATCTTCCAAGGTACCGTTCTGATCATGCTCCTTTACTATTGAAGACGGGGATTAATGACAATTTTAAGAGGGGTAATCAACTGTTTAAACTTGAGGCAATGTGGCTCTCTAAGGAGGAGTGTGGGAAGGTGGTGGAGGCGGCGTGGCTTGAATCGGGTGGTGATGATATGACTACTCGATTGGAGTTGGTGTCGCATAAGTTATCTTCTTGTGCGACAAATGTTTTTGGCGATTTGAAAAAAAGAAAGAAGCATGCTCTAGCTCGGCTCCATGATCTGCAACAATGTGATCCAGATGCGCCGATCTTGGCGCAGTGTAATGTAGTGGCAGCGGATCTTGATGAAATTCATCATCTTGAGGAATCTTATTGGCATGCTAGAGCGCGTGCTAACGAAATTTGGGAAGGTGACAAAAACACAAAGTATTTTCATCACAAGGCAAGCCAACGTAAACGTTGCAATCTACGACATTGTGCATCAATATTTTACGGGCTTTGTTTGCGTCTGATAGCCCCGTAGATATGGATGTGGCTGTGGAGGGGTTGTCCTCCTGTGTTTCTGAGGAGATGAATGTTGATCTGGTTTCTCCGTCTTTTGGCGACGAAGTTCGTGAGGCTCTATTTGCTATGCATCCTAACAAAACTCCAGGTATTGATGGTCTTCATGCCCTCTTTTTTCAGAAGTTTTGGCATATTGTGGGGGCGGATATCATTATGTTTGTGCAAGATTGGTGGAATGGTGGGGTGGATTTGAGTGCTCTCAACAAAACATGCATTGTGTTGATACCGAAGTGCGAAAATCCAAACAGCATGAAGGACTTTCGGCCAATTAGTTTATGTACGGTCTTGTACAAGATCTTATCAAAAACATTGGCTAATCGGCTTAAAGTGTTGTTGCCGTCCATTATTTCCCCAATCAGAGTGCTTTTGTTCCCCGTCGGTTGATTACTGATAATACTTTGGTGGCGTTCGAGATTTTCCATGCTATGAAAAGAAAAGATGTTAGAGGTGAGGGGTGTGTGCTTTGAAGCTGGATATGAGCAAAGCGTACGATAGAGTTGAATGGTGCTTTTTGAAACGAGTTATGGAGAAGATGGGTTCTGTGTAGAATGGATTTCTAAGGTGATGGCTTGTATTTCTAGTGTTTCGTTCACTTTCAAAGTGAATGGGGCGGTGGAAGGCTCGCTAGTGCCATCTCGGGGGCTTCGCCAAGGTGATCCTATATCTCTCTATTTATTTCTTTTGTGTGTTGATGCCTTCTCTACTCTTCTCTCAAAAGCAGCGATAGAAAAAAAGATCCATGGTGCTAGAATCTGCAGAGGAGCACCGCTGGTGTCTCATCTATTTTTTGCAGATGATAGTATTTTGTTTACTAAAGCTTCCGTGCAAGAATGTTCTGTGGTGGCTGATATCATCAGTAAATATAATAGAGCATCGGGTTAGAAAGTCAATCTAAGCAAAACAGAAGTTGTCTTTAGTAGATGTGTGGATGTTGATAGGCGCAATGCTATTGTGAGTATTTTGGGTGTGCAGGAGGTAGATCGACAAGAGAAATATCTAAGCCTTCCCACTGTCATCGGAAGATAAAAAAAAGTGACTTTTGCGTGTATTAAGGATCGCATCTGGAAGAAATTGCAAGGTTGGAAGGAGAAATTGCTTTCGCGCCCTGGCAAAGAGGTACTTATTAAGTCTGTTGCACAAGCTATACCCACATATATGATGAGTGTTTTTTGTCTCCCGAGTGGTCTAATTGATGAAATTCACTCATTGTTAGCTCGGTTTTGGTGGGGATCAAATGGGGTGGAAAGAAAAATGCATTGGCATAGTTGGGATGCTTTGTGTCTTCCTAAGTCAATGGGGGTCTTGGTTTCCGTGATTTACATTGCTTTAACCAAGCTCTTTTAGCAAAACAAGCATGGCGTCTTTGTCAAAGTGATCATTCTTTTCTCCACAAGGTGCTAAAGGCTCGATACTACAAAGATGTGGAGTTCCTTGATGCGAGAAGGGGCCATAACCCAAGTTTTACGTGGAGGCGTGTTTGGGGTTCAAAGTCGTTGTTGGAAGGGTTAAAATGGTGCGTGGGTACAGATGAGTGCATCAAAGTTTGGGAGGAGGCGTGGATTTTGGGGGGAGGGCTCACATTTTTTTCCGACACCAAAGGTTGATAGTAATATGGAATTAAGAGTGTGCGAGCTTATTGACTTCAATAGGGGTGGCTGGAATACTGAACTAGTGCAGCAGATTTTTAACGAGGACGAGTGGGATTCGATTCTCGATATTCCCTTGTCTCGTTTTTGGCCGCAAGACCGTAGGTACTGGTGGTCGTCCCGCAACGGTCTATTCTCGGTAAAGACTTGCTACTGGCTGGGGGAACTTGGTCATTTAAGAGCGTGGAGGCTACAGCATGGTGAGGGGGTGGTGAGGCTTTGGCGTGATGTTTGGCGAGTGCAGGGTCAACCCAAACTCCAACACTTCCTCTGGCGAGCTTGTAAAGGAAGTTTGGGAGTGCAGGAGAGGTTATGTTCGAGACATGTGAGTGATGTGGCAACGTGCTCGATTTGTGGTGACCCAAGTGAGTCGATTTTTCATGCATTATTTTTATGCAAGTACGCCCAAGCTGTGTGGCAGGGGAGCTCTTTTAGTTCCTCCTTGTTGATGTCCCTTCCTCTTCTTTTGAAGATGCCTTTTCCTGGTTGAAAAACAAGTGTACGAGTGAGGAGATGCATACCATTTGTGCTCTCATGTGGGCTGTGTGGTTTTGCCGCAACAAACATATCTTCGAATAAGACATGCTTGATGCACCTTCGGTGGCAGCGAACTTTGTTAAGCTGGTGGAGGACTACTGTGTGTATGCGAAGAGTGTCTTTAATCCTAGGGGTGGCTTGCCTTCCTCGGCTTCCGCTTGGTGCAAACCTGCGAATATGGTGCTGAAGGCAAATTTCGATGCGCACATCAATCCCAATGGTGAGGTGGGGGTAGGGTGTGGTGTTTCGAAACTCTTGTGGGAGTGTGTGTGTGATGGGTGTAAGGTGTGTGCCTGCGAGATGGGATGCAACCACAGCTGAAGCTATGGCGGCATTATATGCGGTTAAGCTAGCTAATCGATTTGGCTTTGGAAAAGTTATCTTTGAAGGGGACGCTCTTCGTGTGGTTAGTGCAGTGAAGAATAAGTGTGAGGGAGGCTCTCCTTTATTTCATGTTTTCAATGACATTAATAGATTGTGTTTGAGTTTTGAGTATTCTTCTTTTTCTCATGTTAAACGAGCGGGCAATGTTGTCGCCCATCTCTTAGCTCGTTGGGAGTGCTTACGCAACTCCGAGCTTGTATGGTTTGATTCGTTCTCTCAAAGTATTTCTACTTTGGTGGAGCTTGACTTGATTTAATTTATTTCTCTCGTTTTTCCCCTCAAAAAAAAAAATTATTCCTTCTTTTCATTTCCAAAAGTAAACAATAAATTGTTGTAACCATTTTAAACTAAATTTCTCAATCCATTCAACCATTAATTCAATAAACAATTTTAACACATAAAACCACATTTCAAAAGATCTAGCTACATAACGTACCTTGATCTTGCACAAAGAGTATACTAGTATCCTCACTTAGTCTTATGCTTGAGCGATCTCCTAACCAACCAAAAATATAAAAATCTAATAAGTAACTTATCACATGAACTTAGTCATGAATTAAACATGAATATCCTATCATGAGCATAATATTTTTAAGTAAGAAACATGAAAATCTTTTTCTTAAACCAAAGAAAATTGGAATTTGAATAAGAAATAAAAAACTAGAATAGATTAAGAAGAGAAGGAAATTTTGAATAAGAGAGTTTGAATTCTTCAAAGTTTTTGTGTGGAAAAGATGGCTTAAGGTATGGGGTATTTATAGGAGTAGAATATGTAGTACTTAATTTCCAAAATTAAATAGTTTGTAACCTTCACCATAAATTAGGAGATTAAACCAAGATTTGTAACCTCCATCATTAATTTGGAAATTTTTGGAAATTAAAACTCCCACCTTTAACACAAGGTGGCCGGCCAAAATGGCCCTAAATTTTTTTTTTTTAGAAAACTTATTTAATAAAATTTTGACTAGGATAAAAATCCCAATAGTTTGACAAATCAAGGTTGGCGCTATATTCCCGCCAAAATAATTTAAAATCAGTGAAATTACTAAAATACCCTGGGCTTAAAATATTTATTTTAGACAATAAATATTTTAATTACATAAATAAATACTAAAAATATGGGGTATTACAGTCTACCCCCTTAAAAGAAGTTTCGACCTCGAAACTTAAGACAAAAAGTCATAATCACTTTCCAAAAATGGATTAAAATCCCAAAAAAGTTATGTTTCTGACTCAAATGCTCATACCTAAAGTGCATATAATGACTCAATAATATGCTAAAATGCAATAATTATGGAAAAACGCAAAACTTTAATGCATTCTACCCCCATTAAAAGAAGTTACGACCCGGTAACTCGACAACTAACCTCGGAAAACAACACCGGATATTTCTTGCGCATATCCACTTCAGCTTCCCATGTTGCTTCCTCAATCTGATTATTTGACCACAATACTTTGACTAATCTAACATCCTTAGTCTGAGTACTTCTAACTTTACTATCAAGGATTCTTACAGGTCGTTCCTCATAAGTCAAACTATCATCTAACTCAATGGTCTCAGGTTGCAGCACATGGGACACATCCGGAATATACCTCCTTAACTGAGATATATGAAAAACATCGTGGACTCAACTTAAGTCATTTGGCAAATCCAACTTATATGCCACTTTCCCGATCTTCTTTAACAACTCATATGGCCCGATATACTTTGGGCTCAACTTTCCCTTCTTCCCAAAACACATCACCCCTTTCATTAGATATATCTTCAACAACACCTTTTCCCCAACCTGAAACTCTTCATCCCTTCTCTTCAAATCAGCATAACTCTTCTGTCGATCTTGTGCTGCCTTGATCTTTTCCTGAATCACTTTCACCTGTTTAACCGTTTCTTCAAGGAACTCGAGTCCAAGAACCATGGTCTCACTAATATAATTCCAGCTACACTTCCGACTATACAAAGCTTCAAATGGAGCCATTCTAATACTTGCATGATGACTGTTGTTGTAGGAAAATTCTATCAAATCCAAGAAATCTTCCCACGAACCCTGATACTCCATGACACAAGCATATCCTCTAAAGTCTGAATAGTTCGTTCTGTTTGTCCGTTTGTAGCCGGATGAAAAGTTGTACTCATTAATAGATTAGTGCCCAAAGCCTTTTGCAAACTCTGCCAAAAGTTGGAAAAGAACTGTGAATCACGATCCGAAACAATATCCTTAGGCACACCATGATATTTCACCACCCACTTCACACATGCCTTAGCCAACTGATCCATCTACCAAGTATTCTTCATAGGTATGAAAGTTCCGGATTTAGTTAAACGATCTACCACTACCAAATTGTATCATTTACAACCTTAGTTCTTGGTAAGGTAGACACGAAATCCATTGACAGGGAATCCCATTTCCAACTCAGAATATCCAAAGGCTGAACCTTCCCTTGTGGCCGCTTGTGCTCAAACTTGACCTTTTGGCATGTGAGACACTTAGCCACGAACTCTGCTACCTCTCGCTTCATGTTTAGCCACCAAAACATCTGCTTCATGTCCTTATACAACTTATCACCACCTGGGTGTACAGAATAAGTTGAGCTATGAGCTTCTTCCATTAATTTCCGCTTCAAGTCTTCTCTATTACTTGGTACATACCACCTCCCCTTGAACCGAATACTTCCATCATCAGCTATTTGGAAATCCGACACCTGACCATCCTGGATCTTCTCTCGAATCTTTTCTAACTTTTCATCCTCTGATTGACCCTCCCTAATCTCATCATAGATCGAGGGTTGAACTGAAAAAGAACTCAACAATTCTTCAACACCTCCCTATTCCAGTACTTCCAATGACAGTTTATGAAACTCTACACACAAATGACTTGGCAGCACCATTGCACTAACTGATGACTCGACTTTCGGCTCAATGCATCAGCAACAACATTAACTTTCCCCTCATGATACTGGATCTCCAATCATAATCCTTAATCAACTCCAACCACCTCCTCTGCCTCATATTCAATTCCTTCTGAGTGAAATATACTTCAAGCTCTTATGATCCGTGTATAACTTACAGGTTGCTCCATACAAGTAGTGCCGCCATATCTTCAAAGCAAACACTATTGCAGCTAATTCCAGACCACATGTTGGATAATTCACCTCATATGGTTTTAACTGCCTAGAAGCATAAGCGATGACCTTTCTGTTCTGCATCAATACACACCCTAACTCAAATTTTGAAGCATCACTATAAAACTCATACGGCTGACTCTCATCAGGTAGAGCTAAAACAGGTGTTGTAGTCAACCTTTCCTTCAACGCCGAAAAGGCTTCCTCACACTCATGAGTCCAGACAAACTTACATTCCTTCTTCATCAGGCTAGTAATTGGTCTTGAGTTCTTCAAGAAATCCTTCACAAATCTTCGATAGTAACCAGCTAACCCAAGAAAACTCCATATATCAAACACCGTCTTCAGTGTTGGCCACTCACGCACTGCTTTAATCTTAGCAGGATCCACCGAAACTCCTTCCTTTGAGATAACATGTCCTAAAAAGGTAACCTCATCCAACCAAAACTCGCACTTAGAGAGCTTGACGTACAATTTATTCTCTCTCAGGGTGGACAAAATTTCCCTCAAATGCAACTCATGACTGCTCTTATCCTTTGAATATATCAAAATATCATCTATAAACACAACCACATATTTGTCCAAGTAAGGCCTGAAAATCCTATGCATCAAATCCATGAACACTGCAGGTGCGTTGGTCAGACCAAACGACATTACTGCGAACTCGTAGGGACCATAACGTCTCCTAAATGCAGTCTTAGGAATATCACTCTCATCAATCGTCAATTAGTGATAACCTGACCTCAAATCTATTTTTGAGAAAACCCCCGCTCCTTTCAACTGATCAAATAAATCATCTATTCTCGGAAGCGGATACTTATTCTTGATTGTTACATGTTCAACTCCCGATAATCAATGCACAACCTCAAACTACCATCTTTCTTTTTCACGAATAATACAGGTGCACCTAAAGGAGACGAACTAGGTCTTTATATACTTTTTTTCCAATAACTCCTCCAACTGAACTTTTAACTCTTTCATCTCAGCTGGAGCCATTCTATACGGAGCCTTTGAAATAGGTCCGGTTCCTGGCATCAAATCGATAGTGAACTCAAGATCCCTAACAGGTGCCATACCCTGTATCTTTTCAGGAAACACGTTAGGATACTTAGATACAACTGGAACCTCCCTATTCTCGTCTTCCTTTTCAATCCTCTGAACTCCACATAAGAATAAAAGACACCCCTTCTTCACATAAGATTGAATTCTCATTGCAGACACTATCTTCATTTCCTTCTCCTTCCCAAGCTTCCTATAAGTCACCCTTTCTTTCTTAGGGCCGACTAAGGACACCTTCTGGGCCTCACAATCAATCTGAGCCTTGAATCTTCCCAACCAATCCATCCCCAAAACAACTACATCAAGGTTTGACAAGTCAAACTCAACTAAGTCGGACGGAAAGTTCACCCCAGCTATCACTAAGGGTACTTGACTATGCAACCTAGTGAAATTGAACATCTCCCCTAATGGCAATGCAATTTCCAATAAGATAGACACTGAAGTGCCTAACTGAAGCTTTTCCACGAAAGTGCTAGAAATAGATGAATGAGATGCTCCAGAAACAAATAACACTTTGACAAATAGAGAATTAATGAAAAAGGTTCCAACTACTACCTCAAAAAGATTCTCAGCCTCACGGCGGTTCATGACGAAAACTCTGCCTTTAGTCTGATTCCCCATCCCTGGTTTAACTCCAGTATCCGGAGAAGCTAACTTTTGTTAATCATTCTGAGGGACCTTATTATTCGGGTCAGGTTTGACTGTAGATATTCCACCAGCTTTTCTAAAGCACTCATACTCTCGGTGCCTTAATTTCTGACAATAACGGAACATCACTAAGTTGCCCTCACAGTCCTTCCCAGGGTGGTTCTTATCACATCTTTTGTAGAAAAGGTTCTTTCGGCCTTCTTCCCATTCCATTGGTTCCCATTAGGCTTCTGATTAGGGTACCTATTTTCTTTCTCAGTTTGGTTAAAACCACCACTGGGCTTAGGCTTCTTATCTCCACTCGGTTGACTCCCATTTTCGATATACTTCCTATTTTCCCCAGAAGAGTTCCCTTTAAGCTCTCTTCCTTTAATCCCGTATAAGTGAGTAGCTCTACCATAAATTTCATCAAGAGTCTCAAAAGTTACTCCTCCCAGCTTACTCTGGAGGGTTAAGGTTAACCCTTGCTCAAACCTTTGGGCCTTCAAAGTCTCAGTCGGTACTATCTTAGGTGCGAAGCTCATTAACTCCAAAAATTTGCTATAATATTCATTAACAGACATAGTCCCCATCCTCAGATTGGTGAACTCCATAGCCTTTTGCTTCCTTAAGTACAGAGGGTAAAACTTAGTCCTCAAGGCATCTTTAAACTCATTCCACCTAAAATCCGGATCTTCTAAGCGATCATCTTTCCTTTGTTTCCACAATAAGTCTACCTCATCTCTCAAATAATAAACAACATTTATAATTCTGAGGTTTTCAGGGCATACTATGGCATCAAAAAGCTTATCGAATTCTCGGATCCAGTTTTCTAAGCTAGCTGGGTCTCTTTCCCATGATAAGTCGGAGGTTTGACTGCTGCTACCCTTTTAAAGACCTCACCAAAGCTATCAGTTTCACTCTGCTTGGTTTCTTGATTAGCTATCACTTAAGTAATGTTTTCAGTTATCTTGGCTAGCGTTCTAACCATAGAACTCATACTCCTTCTCCTCCTTTCTGCCATTCTGCTAGAAGTAAGAGTGTTTGAGTAAAATCTCAACTAACATTCATAGAATAGTTGTATAACTAACAAACAATTCAATAAACATGTAAGTATAACTAATTCAACATAACAATCACATACTTCATATATCATGGCCAAATATTAGGCCTTATACATAGCAACTACTAGAACATTTATTTGTATCAAAATATTCCTAAGACAACTAGGCCGTTTCATGGCCAAAACAAAATTACATAAATCTAATGTTACTACTGGAGACTTCAAGCTCTAGATAACCCGCTTCAATAACATTCTTCAACTCGTCAGTGGCCATATAATCAGATTGGCCTGGGTATTCTCGAGGGGTGTATTTTGGGCTATCAACTGAAGAAATTGTGGATACTTGGCTAGGTAGGTTAATCTCAATGGCATCCCCATCCCTTTGGGACCATTTATCTCTATATACATTAGTTCAGTACCAAAATGATGAATAGTGGCTAACCACACTCCTTGGAACTCATGACCATCCCTGTTCCACTCCGCATTTGGTAAGACTACATTAGCATACTTAAAATAATGGGTTTGGTATTCAGATGATCAAGGAAGGTGAATTAAGGCTAACAAAACTCTGTAGGGTTCTTTACTGACCCATGGTTCCCAGTCAAAGGCGTTAATATCACTGGCCTCAACAACATCATCTATAAAATCAGGGACCGTTTTTCCTTCCAAAAGAAGTTCTTCACAGTAATACATGTCCCTCATGTGGTTAATCATCTGTAACAAAATTATCTATGAAAATAAATATAACACACATAATACTACTATTTGCTAGTTAATGCATTATGACTTCCTTGCTTATCCCATACAGATAGGGAATAACATAAACCTTTTCCTATACTTCCAACAACAATCATATAAAAGCAAGAATAATTAAGATATCACAAGAATAACATCATAAGAGTAATGCTAATATATGTTAACTAAATAAAAAAAATATGGTCCAAGATTTGTACTAAATGCACCACTATGGTTTTAAAATATTTATTTTAAAATTTTAAAGTGTACTTGAGTTAAGATATAGAATATACAAGGTGATTATAGCTCCCAGGTAAGGAAGTTACCCACAGTGTTGGGAAGAGCCTTCCTAATCCTAGATAGAGCTTGTCACCCCAACACATCTACACCATTTATATTTCCAAATAAAATAATAACAATACCTTCTCTCTTTTTTTTTTTGTGGTGCTAGCAAGATGCATCTATACAAATCGTAACGGAAGAAAACTATAAACTTGCCATCAACAATTTATAATGCAAATGCGAAACTCTATATGCCCATCTAATGTCTACCCATAAATTTTAATATGTATCTTTTCCAAACCTGAAAAATTGATACCATTTTGTAACACCCCCAAATTACTCACTTTGAAATAAATAATATTTGAGTAATTTAGGAGTATTACCGCCACGTGACTATCACGCTTTCGGCAACTAACTACTAACTGACCAAAAATTTACAGCGGAAGACTTTAACCAAAAATAATAATACTTCTTTATTATTAAAAATAAATATTGTCTCAAACTTAAATTAAATAAAACATCCTAAACTAGGTGAAGATCCCCTTCTTAATATGCTCCCATGCACATCCAAAGTTCACATGTAAAACTGCTTACCAAGAGGTAAACAGGGCAGTGCAAAGCCAAATAGGAAAAAGGAAATAAGCGTCAGTACAAAACTGAATACGAAATGCACTAGATAAGTAACACATTTGCTAGTTCGTAACAATTTACATTTTGAAAACTCCATCACTAATAATTCAATGACAACTTTTATGAACAAACTCTTTCCAAATAACTTGGATTAATAATAAACTTGAAAACAATTCCTCTTCTTATCTCCCCTTCCTTTACCTAAGTGTGCACACCCCCCAACCTAGTCATTCCATCACGGATCTATATTTAGGGGTAACAATAATTGCCAACAAGTGGACTTAGAAGCATGAACCCTTCTTAAAATTAATCAAGCGGTAAATAATAGTAATATGACTTGTAAGTCATGAATAAATCTTCTTTTCTCATAAACAACTTTTTGAACATTCAAAGTTCATAAAAACCAATCTAACCATTCCTTATAATAATAATTTGAATTTCCTAAAAGGGTAACAAAACTTTCATATAAAATGATTGATAAAATCATTCCTTCTTTTCATTTCCAAAAGTAAACAATAAAATGTTGTAACCATTTTAAACTAAATTTCTCAATCCATTCAACCATTAATTCAATAAACAACTTTAACACATAAAACCATATTTCAAAAGATCTAGCTACATAACGTACCTTGATCTTGCACAAAGAGTATACTAGTATCCTCACTTAGTCTTATGCTTGAGTGATCTCCTAACCAATAAATAATATAAAAATCTAATAAGTAACTTATCAGATGAACTTAATCATAAATTAAACATGAATATCCTATCATGAGCATAATATTTTTGAGTAAGAAACATAAAAATCTATTTCTTAAACCAAAGAAAATTGGAACTTGAATAAGAAATATAAAATTAGAATAGATTAAGACGAGAAGGAAGAACCTTGAAGTAAGAGAGTTTTGATTCTTCAAAGTTTTTGTGTGTAAAAGATGGCTTAAGGTATGGGGGTATTTATATGAGTAGAATAGGTAGTACTTAAATTCCAAAATTAAATAGTTTGTAACCTTCACCATAAATTAGGAGATTAAACCAAGATTTATAACCTCCATCATTAATTTGAAAATTTTAGGAAATCAAAACCCCCCACCTTAAACACAAGGTGGCCGGCCGATGTGGCCCTAAAAATATATTTTTTTTTCAAAATTCATTTTTAAGGTTTTTTTTTAATTGAAAACTTATTTAATTAAATTTTGACCAGGATTTAAATCCCAAAAGTTTGACAAATCAAGTTTGGCGCTATATTCCCGCCAAAATAATTTAAAATCAGTGAAATTACTAAAAATACCCTTTGCTTAAAATACTTATTTTAGACAATAAATATTTTAATTACTTAAATAAATACTCAAAAATATGGGGTATTGCAATTTCAGATGCACTTCTCTGTAAATCTGATTGTTCCTCTTTGACAACTGTCTGGTTGTCTTCTTGTTGATGCTTCTCTTGATGTTATTTTAAGCTCCTCATTGGTGGGATTTCTTCCTGACTGGAAGTTTGAAAGTCAATGTTGGTGGTTTGCATCTCATGAGAATCATTAACACACAACAATATACAAAGAATATACGGGCTTGGCCCAACATACATGATAATGTCCAACACCCTCCTCGAGTTGGAGCTTGCGGATCACAAACACCCAACTTGTGAATTAGATACAAAAATTGTCGTTTCCTAAAGGCTTTGGTGAAGATATCTGCAAGTTGCTCATGAGTAGACACATGACTAGGGAGTATAAGTCCTTCTTGAATGATGTCGTGCACGTAGTGATGATCAACCTCGATATGTTTAGTGCACTCATGGAAACGGGATTCTAGGAAATATGAAGCGCAGACTTGCTATCCCAATAGAGGCTCATAGCATGTGGGTGATCTACACCAAGATGCAGAAGAAGAGCTTTGAGGCATTTTATTTTCGAGGTGACAGAAGCCATGGAGCGATATTCAACCTCAGCAGAAGACCGAGAAACTGTGTGATGAGTTTTCATCTTCCACTAAATAGGAGATTGCCCTAAGAAAACCAGCCAACCCATCAAGGACCGATAAGTAAGAAGACAGCTAGCCCGATCAAAGCCACACCAACCTGATAACAGAAGATTACAGAAGGAACTGAGGAGAATACCCTGTCCCAGACAAACTTTGAGGTACTGAACAATGCAAAGCAATGCGTCCCAATGATCTTGCCATGGGAACTGCATGAACTGGGCTAGGATATGGACAGAGTAGGCAAGATTCGGTTGCGTGAAGGAAAAGTAGATTAGGCGACCTAAGACAACACACATGTAGCAAGAGCAAGAATGTGGTTTTGAACCAAGAAGACCAGTCTCTTCTACAATTTCAAGAGTGTATTTCTGTTGGCAATGAAAAAAAAACCCTTGGAGCTACGAGCCTAAGTCCTTCATATGAATGCAGTCTCCCAAACATTGCTTGAAGGACAAAAATGCGGAAGAGTCATTTGAGATCATCAATGTAAATCAGGACATTGAGATGAACCCCACCTTTCTGAAAAGTGAAGAGAGTGTAGTCGGAATAGGACTGAACACAACCATAAGTGCGGAGGGAAGTAGCTAACTTCGTAAACTAGCATCTCAGAGCTTGACAAGGACCATTAAGAGACTTTTTTAGATGACCAACTTTGCCCGACCAAGTAGGAGTGAAACCAGGAGGCCACTTCATGTAGACTTCTTCGTCAAGATCACCATGGAGGAAATCATTATGAACATCCACTTGATGGAGTTCCCAATTCTTAGTAGCAGCTACAGCTAGAAAAGCGCGAACAGTGACTATTTTAGCAACCCGGGCAAAAGTCTCATTGTAGTCAATGCCGATGATTACCAAGGGTAACCAGACGAGTTTTCAAATGTTCAACAGTATCATCAAATCTAGATTTGATTTTATAAAATTACTTACAACTGGGGGGTGTTGAATCGATTTTTTTTTTCGTCATAGAAGATCACTCACTGAAACACGCTAGTGGTGCTCGTGAATGGCGTTCGAATAGAATAATGTCAAGCAGAGCCTGCTAAGTGATTTGCTATGATACCATGACAATAATTAGGTTAAATGATTCCCCTGTGTTAATCATTAATGAGGCAAAGGATTTATACAGATGACAAGAGATGACTTTGAGCCTTTAACCCACAACAACATACAAAGAATATACGGGTTAGGCCCAATATACAATACAATGCTAACATATACTAACTCTCTCCAGATATTTCTGGTCTTATTTTGATGTCTTTCCTTGTATAATTATTTTTCATATTTGATGGTAATATTTTCCACCTTGTATATTTTTGCTAATCAAGACCTAAATAAATATTCTAACATTAAAGTCCGATAATTTGCACAATCGGTTTAGGTTCCTTGTAATTTGATTGTTTGATAAACATATCACCAAATTTAGTCTTTTGTGTTAATAAACCAACCTTTTTAATTTTTAGGGTGATTGAAATTAATTGTTTGGTTGTTAATTTAATTGCATAAAACTAGATCTATGTATAATCTTATTTAATATAGTCAAACAATGGGTGAATTTGATTCATGATCCTATCGTACCATCACCTCGGAACTTATTTTTTGGTTCATTGACCAATTATGAAGTCATGACGGGGAAACCTATATTGGATAAGTCCCTTCCGAATGTCCCTTTGGTTTCCCAAATATCCAATTAGGTTTATATATTTTCCTTTAAAGACTTGTTAGCAACTTCTTTTACATATTTTTTTAAACTAAAACCCTTCAATGAGGTAGTCAAATTCACGCTCACACTTTGTAGGCCATAAAAATATGTCTATAGTAAGGTGGATTACTGGTCGAAAGTTAAGGCAAAACTACGTAAGAGGTTTCTTCCACGCACTTAAAGCCAATTGTTCTAAAAACTTGATGGCTACAACAGAACCACCAATATGTGTTGCAATACTTGAAGGAACTTTTCTAAATGGTATTGTTATCATTTGGGTATCAATGAGAATTTTTTAAATAGTTCCTTTTTTTGTATCAGATGTAATAGCAATTCGTAGCAGACTAGAGTGTTAGATGTCAAATATGTGTCTGACGCTTAGAGCATCATTATTCATAATCTGTTAAAAAGATCATCCCACACTCTCTCTAACTTTTTCTCTCTAAAAAAATATCACCCCACAATGTTTTCCGAACCATCCTCCTTAAGCACACAAGTCATCAGAAATGTTACATTAGTCTCTCACACCTTGGCCCTTCATGAAATGGGGAATGGGGGGGGATAAAAGTCTCATTCGAGGAAAAAGTCCAAAAGTTATATTTAGTGTGTGATTGTCAATATTCGGATAAACAAAAAACGACTAGGAATTGTGAGAACTAATCTAGAGAGAGATGAGAGAGAGAGGAGTCCTAGAGAGAGACACCAAGAAACCCAATGGACAATAGTCAATCGCAAGAAAACCAGAAGCCACCATAGCCAAGCCACTCGTACTTGCTTCGTCAATCATCTACCACCATCCATCACCATCACTGACTTAGCGAAGATTTTCAGAACTCATGGCGCCATTGCCAATATATCCATCCCAGCAATTCAAAAGAACCCAAACCATAAATTCGCCTTTGTCCAATTCAGCTACCCCCAGTCACTAATTACTGCCATTAGAGATGAAAATGGCATAGTAATGTTAGACTCAAAAATCAGAGTCTTCCCTGCGAAATTTGACAAGGCACCATCAACCTTCACCCCTCCAAACCTATATCATCATCACCCACCCCAAACAAAAACACAAAAAACCTTCATCCCCAACCCAACAACAAAGAAACCTAACATCCGAGACAATAAATCGTATAAGGAAGTTACAAAACCAGATATTCCCAACACACAAACAACCCAATCCCATCCAATAATGCCACAAAACAACACAATCAAGAAAGAAACCATCACCAAAAACACATTATCCAAGCCAAATCCATCAAATCACCGAAAGCTGAGTTCAAAAGTGCTAGGTGAGGACACGGAAAACGTCCAGAACTCACTCAATGAAATTGACCCAGAGAGTGACATTGCTGCAGCAATTAAAGGGAAACAATGTGATGAAAACTTGGAATGGCTCAAGCGTAGTGTTATTGCTGTAACATCATCATCATAATCATCAGAAATAATATTGGAACACATCTTGTCGGAGGGGGTTAATTGTCTCACAATTAAACTTATGGGGGGAATGCAACATTTGATCATATTTGACACTCTTGAAGATAAACAGTCGATAATAGAAAGCAAGTGGCTTGATAGATGGTTTATGACAATAAAAAAAAACATTTATGGAGTTCCTCTTATAGCATGGGGCTATGGAAATTTTTACAATGTCGGTTGTGTATTTGGGAGAGTTATCTCAGTCAATTACAAGCAGTTTGATAGTGCAAAAGTTCTAATTTACACTGACTGTATGTTTGACATAAATTGTAAAATATCTATAGAGATTGTTGACAGAAGCCACATCATCCACATCTCTGAAAAGCAGCAACATTGGTGTCAAACAGTGGAGCAACACAGTGACGTCAACAAAGTCAGCAATAAAATGAAACAGTCAAGTCCCATGTCAGAAAATCCAGGTAACCCTCGATCTGATGATGCTAAAATGGCTACTGAGATACAACAGACGAAAAGTCATCTACCAAATGATGACGTAATGAAAAAACAGAAAGAAAGCCTAGAATGTTGTGCACATGAACCAATGTCGCCGCCTTTGGTAGACAAAAGTCCAAATGATGCTTTAATGAATCTAGAGAAGAGATATTTATCTTCCCAAGCCATTATACCCAGCTATATGAATTCTAATCAGCACCGAATCAAGGGCACTGAGCAAGGACAGACGAACCCCTCTTTCCACATGCCAGTGGTCCCATCTCAAATGTCACCAACCAAAAACCAAACTGCCCAAGCCTTTGAAATCAAAAGCCCAAACCACAAAAGTCCAAAACACAAAATAACTTTCCAAAAGCCCCCCTTGTCGCCAATCAAAATTTCAAACACCTTTGGACCACTTATTAGACCAATCAAGTCAAAAACCTCCTCCTCCTCAACTTTGGGCTCCTCCTCCTACTCTGGACCTCTCTTCCCACCAGGCTTTGAGCATAATGTCCCTACTCAAACCAAAATAGAAAAAGAGAGAAAAAGGAAGAAAAAACTGGAGAAAAAAAGAAAGCTCAAAAAATCAAGCTGCATTGCCCAGCTCTCAAGCTCACTCTCATCATCACTTCATCTTCCCAAAACCATAAACGTGGATGATGTAATTCAAATGGCAAGCACACTTGGTCTTTCATTTGATGGGCCTAATTCTGAATTAGAAAAAAGAATTGAAGCAATCCTTGTCAATCAAAGGCAGAGTTGGGATGCCAACTGCCTATGAGACATTAGTACACTCATATCTGATTGTTACAATGATGTCAATATTATCATGGAACATACGTGGACTAACGGCGAGAGTCAAAGAAAGCTCGCTCAGAAAATTGGTTTCACTGCATAATCCAACTTTTGTCTTCATCCAAGAGACGAAAATGGAGGAAATCAACTCCAAATGTGTATGCTCATGTTGGAAGTCAAATGAGATTGATTGGATTTTCTGTCCATCAAGAGGCAATTCGGGTGGAATTCTGTCAATATGGAACAAAACCGTCTTCACCATGATCTCAAACAAAGTAACTCAGCATTGGGTTGCAATTAATGGGGTCTTCCCTCTACTCAATTTTGAATGCACTCTTATAACAGTTTACAATCCTTGTACAGTGGCTGCAAGGGCGGATGTATGGAAGGAAATCATTGAATTTCAGAATGCAAACCCCTCACCATGTCTCTTGATTAGAGACTTTAACGAAGTATTAAAAGCTTCGGAAAGAGGTAGCCTCACATACTCTCAAACTGGAATTGACGATTTTAATAATTTTTTGCAGGAACTTCACCTATTGGAGATTCAATCCTCAAATAAGGGCTTCACATGGTTTCGGGGGAATTCTAAGAGCTTACTTGACAGACTTATTGTAAGCCCTGAATGGATCTCGTGCTTCCCGTCAATGAAAGTAACCATGCTGCAGCGGGGATTATCTGACCATTGCCCCTTGCTAGTGCACTCCCAAGCACTAGATTCGGGCCCGAAACCTTTTCGGTTTCAAAACTTTTGGCTCACATATCCAAAGTGCCTCAAAATTGTGAAAGAATCGTGGATGAAAGCACCAAATCTTCCCATGACAGAAAAATACTCGAGGTCAAGAACAACCTCAAATCATGGAATCACAATGAGTTTGGCAACATTGATGCAAATATAAGACGCCTTGAAGAGTCTATTCAAGGCTTCGATGATTTGAGCAATCATAGACTGCTTGATGAACATGAATTAGAGCAGAGGAAAACGGCACAAACTGATTTATGGATGTGGATGAAGAGGAAGGAGCTCTACTGGGCTCAAAACTCAAGGATCTCATGGTTAAAAGATGGAGATCGCAACACAAAATTTTTCCACACGATAGCTTCGAACAAAAGAAGAAAAAACTCAATTGCAAGCATTGAAGTTGATGGCCGCACAATCAACGATTCTTCACATCTGAAAAATGAAGCTGCAACTTTTTTCAAGAGAATATTCCGAGAAGAATTCTCAAGCAGGCCCACTCTTGAAAACCTGCAGTTCAATCATTTATCACAATCACAAGCAGACAGTCTCACTATGCCATTCTCCAATGAGGAGATAGACTCGGCAGTAGCATCATGCGACTCACACAAGGCCCCGGGCCCGGACGGTTTCAACTTCAAATTTGTTAAATATGCATGGGATATCATCAAACATGACATGTAAGAGATTGTTCAGGAATTTTACGCGTCATCTCGCCTTCTTCGTGGATGCAACACTGCATATATTGCTCTTATCCCGAAGATTGACAATCCCACAAGCTTCAAGGATTATTGACCAATTAGCATGGTAGGATGCATCTACAAAATAATTGCTAAATTGATGGCAAAAAGGCTCCAAAACGTCATCATCACTCTCATTGGTCCCCTTCAATCATCATACATAGAAGGAAGACAAATTCTCGATGGAGCTATGGTGGCAAGTGAAGTAATTGATTCATGCAAGAGAAGGAACCTTGAAGCAATCCTTCTAAACTAGACTTCCATAAAGCATACGACAGTGTCTCATGGAGCTTTCTTCAATGGATACTAGAGCAAATGAATTTCCCTTCGCAATGGTGTAATTGGGTAATGTCGTGTGTCTCAACTGCTTCGGCCTCAATTCTTGTCAATGGCTCCTCTAGCACTCCATTCAAACTCCAACGAGGACAAAGACAAGGTGATCCGCTATCTCCTTTTCTCTTTGTCCTTATTGTGGAGGCTCTTAATCAAATAATCAAAAGAGCTACTTGCTTGAAATTGTGGAATGGTATTGAAGTTTGCAAAAATGGGTTGAAGATAACTCACCTACAATATGCCGATGACACTCTCATTTTTTGCGATGCTGATCTTGAAGCTCTGAAAAACATAAAGAAGGCTCTCATTATATTCCAACTAGCATCTGGACTCCAAGTGAACTTCCACAAAAGTTCCCTTATTGGAGTGAACACATCCGAATCATGGACTCAAAATGCCGCAAGATCTCTCTTATGCAAGACTGGATGTATTCCTTTCACATATCTAGGCTTGCCTATTGGTGGAAACCCCTCAAGAATTCGAACATGGGATCCCATCATTGAAAAATTGTCAAAGAAGCTTGCTACATGGAAGGGAAAGATGCTTTCAATAGGAGGAAGGATGATACGCCCAAGTTATACGTTGTGTATACGTTATTTTGGGTGCACTTTGCTAAGGGTTTGATTGTAATTGTTAACATTCGTGTTTTATTTAACCCTTAGCGGAAGTTCGGAGTTTTGCGAGATAAGTTGTGTTAATGTCATGCATTCCGAGCTCTCAAGGTGAAATGCATTTGAGCCGAGCATCGCAAGCCAAACTCCACCGCAAGCCCAAGCCAAGAAACACACAACCAAACTCCACCGCAAGCCTAAGCGAGCCCAGCGTCATCACCAACCAAGCATCGCAAGCCTCGCCCCTCCAGCAGCTCGGCAGCCCAGCAGCCTCGCCCAGCAGCCCAGCAGCCTCGCCCAGCAGCACAGCCATCGCACAGCGATGCGGAGCCTGCCCAGCAGCAGCTCGCGACTCGCGAAGGATCTCGCGACTCGCGAGCCCTGCCTTCGCGACTCGCGAGGTACTTCGCGGCTCGCGACCAGCCTTTGCCCAGCAATTGTGCGCGGATGGCAGTGCGATCTTCGCGACTCGCGACCAGTGTCGCGACTCGCGACGCTTAAGACGACTTGGGGCCACGATTTTGTGCGGGGTTTAAAAGCATCCTAAAACCTAATTTTTATTGGAGACGAAGAGGAGTACGAAGAGGAGAGCTGAAATGTAGGCCTTGGAATAGCAAGCTTGAGGAGAGAGAGAGGATACTCCTCTCCTCATCCTTCCTTCTTCATGATTCTCTTTTCATCTTTCCTTCTTCATTTCTCTTTGTTCTTCATTTCTTAGTCTTTGTTCTTCATTTCCTAGTTTTAGTTTTCATTTCTTAGTTTAGTTTTTAGGGATTTCAACTATGGATTTGGTTTTTGCTATCGGATTGTAGCTTGAACTGTTCTTGGAGAAATTAACATGAAGCTTCAACCGTTATTGTGAGATCTTTCCTCTCTTTCTATTTTCCTTGATTATGGTTTAATTTCTATGCTTGTGATCTATGATTATTGCATAATTATGCTAGGAACGTTACTAGTTTGATTGTGTAATTAGTCTAATGCTAGATTTAAGAATAGAATCGGATTGTTTTATTCTTTCATCACTTTGTAGCAAACTAGGGAGTAACTTAGATGCAGATCGTCTTGGTTATTTCTTAGGGAAATTGAATCAACTGTTGAATGTTTATCGCGTGTATGACATTAGCAGGTCTATTGGTTCTCTGTGTTTATTGTTGCTATTGGATTGAACTTAGACGCAGATCGGACTAGGTTATCCTTTAGTTAGGGTTTTATAGTCACGCTGATCGTGCTATTCAACTAAGAATAAGGAGAACGCGAGATTAATTCTCAACAGTAGATAATTATGGAAATAATTAGAGTCGAGGTTCAAGGATCGATAATGAAATGAAGTGGATGTTAATAGGATTCAAGATCTTTCCATATTGATTTCTCATTTTGTTTATATGCTAGTTAGTTGTAGTTTAATTATAACTCTACTTGAAACCCCCCTTTGTTATTAGGTTTCTCGGCCCTTAGCTTAATCTAAGTTTTGAATCACGCTGAGTATTAAACTCGTCCCTGTTTCCCTGTGGATACGACCCCTACTTCCATTATACTAGCTTAGTGTAAAAGAGAGTAGGAGAAATTTTATCTTTGGCCGGGTGCGGTGCACAACGACAACTCCGCGCCCCGCCAAATTTTGGCGCCGTTGCCGGGGAAACGGTGTTACTTGTTTGTATTTAGCGTGATTTTTGGATGGTATTGCTTGTGCTCTTTGTTTTTGGTTGGCCACTCTCTTGAGAATGGTTGATTAAAGCTTTTGACGGTTTATGGTAAGATTTACTCTATATCTTGGTTATTGTCTAGCTTTAAACATTTATAGTAATGGTCATGACTTGGATTAGCTAGGAGGACTACTAGTTGATGTTTGTTGTTGACTTAATGCTAGGTTTTGGATATAATCTGATGTTATATGCTCAACCATGATGTAGTAAGCTAGGTACTAACGATGCATTGCAAGAGTTCTTGTCAATCAGTTCTGCAGGTACTTGAAGTGGAGATTGACATGGAACCACCATTGTCACACATGGAGCACAATCCCAATGATTGAGCCTAAGGTACTAAGTCGAGCTAACGACTTTAAACAACAGCGCTTCTCGGGAGGCAACCCGAGACCCTTTTTATTTTTCTTTCTTTTCCTTTATTTTTCATCAAATTTCCACCACCACAACAAATTTTCTTTCACCCACCGCCCACACACTCAAAAGAACCACAACAAATCTTAATCCACTTTGAGCCCAAGTCCACAAAAGAAAACCCGTTGGGAGGAGTTCAATAGCTAGGAGTTGGTGAAATTGGAACGGTGAGATTGTTGTGTCTTTTCGATCTCTTGAGCTAGGTGCCAATCTCAAAAATTTAAAACTTTTGAATTTGCCATTTGTTTGAGTGATTCGAGGGAGAGGGTTGTGAGTTGATTTCGGAGATTTGAGATGGTGTTGTTAAGAAATTTGAGTTTGACGGATTGTTTGGTCATGAGTCTTAAGCATTCGATCTTCGATGTGCCCGATTTTCCATTTTCCCCCCCATTTTCAGTTTACTTTTTCTTCTAATTGTCGTCACATTGAGGACAATGTGTAGTTTAAGTAGGGGGGAGGGTATTCTCATTCTCATGTATCTATGTTGTATTTATTACTATGTTGAATTTATTACTTTCAATTTGAAAAAATGAAAAAAAAAATGAAAAAAAAACAAAATATAAAAAAAAATGGTGATGAAATGAAACTCGCTGAGTTGAAAACCCGCAAGGGCGGGCGACTCAGGCAAAAATGGGGGCCCGAATAGGTTGAAAACCCGAAAGGGCAACCTATGCAAAAAAAGTGGCTTATATTGAGCGGGTAAGATGGTGAGATGAAAAAAAAATGTGAGAAGCTAGGATGAAAACCCGAAAGGGCTCCTAGGCAAAATGAGAGATTAAGAGAGAATTTTGTATTTGGAAAACTCATTTGCCGGAGTTGGTGTCATAAGGCGGAAGGTGTCTTCGGGTTGGGTTAGTGAATTCATCCTTTGTTTTGTGAAGATCTATTTATTTTGGCTTTCACATTCTTTTGGTTGATTGTTTGTTTTCGGGAGTAAGCATGGAATTTATCCCTTTTTGACTTTGTTCCATGGCTTGCTTATCTAGGTTGGTTGTAGTAGTAGTAGTTTGTCTTTTGAGGTTTTAGGCGAGTTGTCATTTTGATGGTGGCGTTGGAGTGAGTTCAACTCCTTTGAGATCCTTCAGGATTTGAGCTCACATTTTGGTTGTCGTTTGGTGATTATTGTTCTCGCGTCTGTATTTCTGATAGTGGCTTGAAGCTAAGTGTGGGGGAATCATTATCCCTTACGTTTAGATTTTGAGCGTATTTCGTTAAGATGTGATGATGATGTTGTTGGTGGAGAGAGAGGTTGGTGTTGATAATTTGGGTGAAGATTTATTTGGTGACCCTCATTTTGAGTTTACTCGAGGTCGAGTAAAGTTAAAGTGTGGGGGTATTTGATACGCCCAAGTTATACGTTGTGTATACGTTATTTTGGGTGCACTTTGCTAAGGGTTTGATTGTAATTGTTAACATTCGTGTTTTATTTAACCCTTAGCGGAAGTTCGGAGTTTTGCGAGATAAGTTGTGTTAATGTCATGCATTCCGAGCTCTCAAGGTGAAATGCATTTGAGCCGAGCATCGCAAGCCAAACTCCACCGCAAGCCCAAGCCAAGAAACACACAACCAAACTCCACCGCAAGCCTAAGCGAGCCCAGCGTCATCACTAACCAAGCATCGCAAGCCTCGCCCCTCCAGCAGCTCGGCAGCCCAGCGGCCTCGCCCGGCGGCCTCGCCCAAGCAGACACGGCCATCGCACGGCGATGCGGAGCTGCCAGGCCCGGCGGCTTCGCGGCTCGCGACCGGCCTTTGCCCGGCAATTGTGCGCGGATGGCAGTGCGATCTTCGCGACTCGCGACCAGTGTCGCGACTCGCGACGCTTAAGACGGCTTGGGGCCACGATTTTGTGCGGGGTTTAAAAGCTTCCTAAAACCTAATTTTTAGAGGAGACGAAGAGGAGTACGAAAAGGAGAGCTGAAATGTAGGCCTTGGAGTAGCAAGCTTGAGGAGAGAGAGAGGATACTCCTCTCCTCATCCTTCCTTCTTCATGATTCTCTTTTCATCTTTCCTTCTTCATTTCTCTTTGTTCTTCATTTCTTAGTCTTTGTTCTTCATTTCCAAGTTTTAGTTTTCATTTCTTAGTTTAGTTTTTAGGGATTTCAACTATGGATTTGGTTTTTGCTATCGGATTGTAGCTTGAACTGTTCTTGGAGAAATTAACATGAAGCTTCAACCGTTATTGTGAGATCTTTCCTCTCTTTCTATTTTCCTTGATTATGGTTTAATTTCTATGCTTGTGTTCTATGTTTATTGCATAATTATGCTAGGAACGTTACTAGTTTGATTGTGTAATTAGTCTAATGCTAGATTTAAGAATAGAATCAGATTGTTTTATTCTTTCAACACTTTGTAGCAAACTAGGGAGTAACTTAGATGCAGATCGTCTTGGTTATTTCTTAGGGAAATTGAATCAACTGTTGAATGTTTATCGCGTGTATGACATTAGCAGGTCTATTGGTTCTCTGTGTTTATTGCTGCTATTGGATTGAACTTAGACGCAGATCGGACTAGGTTATCCTTTAGTTAGGGTTTTATAGTCACGCTGATCGTGCTATTCAACTAAGAATAAGGAGAACGCGAGATTAATTCTCAACAATAGATAATTATGGAAATAATTAGAGTCGAGGTTCAAGGATCGATAATGAATTGAAGTGGATGTTAATAGGATTCAAGATCTTTCCATATTGATTTCTCATTTTGTTTATATGCTAGTTAGTTGTAGTTTAATTATAACTCTACTTGAAACCCCCCTTTGTTATTAGGTTTCTCGGCCCTTAGCTTAATCTAGGTTTTGAATCACGCTGAGTATTAAACTCGTCCCTGTTTCCCTGTGGATACGACCCCTACTACCATTATACTAGCTTAGTGTCACTATTTTATCTTTGGCCGGGTGCGGTGCACAACGACAACTCCGCGCCCCGCCAAAGGATAACACTTATCAAATCCTCGTTATCAAATCTTCCTCTCTACTTCATGTCACTATTTCCCGTTCCCAAAGGGGTGATTGAAAAAATCAACAAAATCACGAGATCTTTTCTATGGAGTGGTAGCTCGGAAAAAAAGGCGCTCCCATTAGTCTCATGGAACATTGTCCAAAAGCCAAAATTCATGGGCGGCCTTAGCATTGGAAACATATTGCACAAGAATCTAGCATTGCTCTTTAAATGGATTTGGCGTTTTTTCAATGATCCCACTCCTCTTTGGTGTCAAGTCATTCAAGATAAGTACAAGTACTCATCATCATTCACCATTTCGGACCTCACCATCCCTTCATCGGGTGGTCCATGGAAAATGATTTGTGCTGCAATCTTTCTTAATGCAGAAGCAAAGTCACTCGTGGTTAATGGTATTCGCAAGAATATTGGAAATGGGGCAAATTCCCTTTTTTTGGCACGACCCATGGCTAAATTCTTGCCCTCTAAAATGAGCCTTCCCCAGACTATTCTCCATTGCAATAAATCAAAACTCAACAGTGGCTTCACATGGTTTCTGGGAGGACTTTGATTTGGTGTGGAGTTTTTCTTGGAGAAGGGTGCTTCGCCCTCGAGATCAGGCCGAAAAAGCAGACCTCGATACATTATTGCAGCAGGTGTACATGGATCAAGATGCAAATGACAAATTGATTTGGGCCCATGAAAAATTTGGTCGGTTCTTCACCAAGTCCTTCACTCTAGAACTTGACCAGCTCAAACCACTGCCTCATCAAGATGCCGTTAAAGGTGTATGGCATGGCCTTGTTCCACATCGTATCGAAGTTTTTGTTTGGACTGCTCTACTTGGTAGAATAAACACAAGGCACAAGCTTGCATCAATTGGTATTATTCCGGTTGAAAACGATATTTGTCCATTATGTCTCACAAATTCCGAAACAAGTAATCACTTGCTGCTTCATTGTGCTCAATCACGACAGCTATGGGCATGGTGGTTGGATTTATGCAATTGCAAATGGGCATTCCCAAAAACTCTAAAGGATTGCTGTTTTTTTCATCATAGTGTGGACGGTGTGGAAGGAAAGGAACCTCAGAATTTTTGGCGATTCGTCCACGACCATGAAAGACCTTCAAGATATGGTCCTATTGAGATTAGGATGGTGGATTAGCGGATGGGGAGTGAAATTTCCCTACTCCCCCATGGATATACAACGAAATCCACAATGTCTTCAATGGAATGGCAGTCCATCTCCTTCAGGTACGTCTCTTCCCAAGTCAGTTCAAGTATTATGGTCTCCTCCGATATTGAATGTCATTAAGTGGAACGTAGATGCATCTTTTAATCCACTCGCTTCATGCTCCGCTATTGGAGGTGTTATGAGAAATCATCTTGGGAATTTTATGTGCATCTTCTCATCTCCCATACCATTCATGGAGATCAATTGTGCGGAGATTCTTGCAATTCAGCGAGCGATCTCAATATCCTTGCAAAGTGAAGCCACAAAGAAGGCGTGCATCCTCCTCGAATCCGATTCGGCTAATGCAGTACAGTAGTGCAATAGTGAGAGTGGAGGGCCACGGAACATGAACTATCATCTAAACTTCATTCGCAATGCCCGAAAAAAAGCGTTGAACATCACAATTGAGCATAAAGGAATGAGCTCCAATTTTATGGCAGACTCACTTGCAAAGCAAGGTCTTCACCGCCAATCTGAATTCATTACTTGGATTTAGGAATTAGAAAGCAGTCATGTATGCAGCATGGATGTAATTGTTTGGGCTTGGTTATAGTCCCAGATGAGAAGCCTTTTTTTTAGGGCTGATTTTGTATGGTTAGGTTTAGGCTTCCTTATTTCGTTTTCTGCTTGTTTTTTGTTACTAAACTGTGAGCCTTTGTTAAAGGCTGGTTGTATTTGTTCTGATGGAGATTTGAAAATTTCCCCTCTTCTAGGTGTGCTTGCACTATAAAAGTTTCTCTCCTTATGGAGGGGATACCTAGTCTTGGGTTGAATTTTTTTATCTCTTGACTTATTAATGAAATACAACTGCAAATTATCAAAAAAAGAACCCCTAACATGGCTAATACTATGGAGTTACAACCCTAATACGCGTTTGATGAAGCATGTTCTTTGGCTAGTAATGTGGAACGTCAACAAAAAGAAGCTCAGACTTTGTATTTTAAATCCTTTTTTATTGAAATCGAGTGTTCTACTACCACCAATATGTATGAAGCACTGGATAAGGGGAAGGGGAGTACCACCTACACTCCTAGTCATGAAGAGATCAAAGCCGTCAACATTAACTTAACTCTTGAACAGAAGGCCATGAAGGACAAGGTATGCTTTAAGTGCCAAGGGGAAGGCTATCTTGCTAAACAATGTACAAACCAATTCTGATTTGTCTCGAGGAACACTATGCTTTCCTGGGCAAGAAGGTCGAAGAGGCTAACAACGAGAAATTCTATGAGCATGAACAACCTCCTCAAAGAAGCATTGGTCCATGATATGGTGAATCCACAATTTTGGGCTTCTACGGCCATGGTGATGATGAGGAGCATGAAAAACGAGAAAACCTCATTCAAACCCATTGCTTGGCTAATAGCACGACCTTCTCTTTGATTATTGATAGCAGACCTTGCACAAATGGTATCGCTACTTCTATGATGGCCTCACATTAAACATTCTACTCATGAGCATCCTAGGCCATATAAAGTTAGTTGGTTAAATGATCATGGCGTTATGTGGGCAAAGAAGTGTGCTTTGGTTTCTTTTCGTGTTAGGGGCTATACGGTGTGACGTTGTGCCTATATGATGGCGTGCTTAGTGTTGTTGGAAAGACCTTGGCAATTAGATCGTAGCGTGGTGCATCATGGGCATGAGAATATTTACGCTGTGCTCGTGGGTGGGGAACGGATTGGCTCAAAACTTTTAACCCCAAGGCGTGTTGCTGGTCTAAGGACAAAAGATTCTACCTCCGAGTCTAATGCACAGGCCATCACCATGGCTAATCACTCGTGCCTTGCTTCTTGTCGTCACGTGATATTGGAACCACCTTTGAGTAAGGAGAGGCGTGCCAAGTTACTGCAAGTACGCCGTGCACCACAATTGAGTGAAGGTGATTTCGTTTGGTTATCATTGGTTGCGCAAAAGGTCCATATCAACCATAAGCATGATGAACCTCTTAATGAAAGCCCATTCACAACCGTCAAATTGTTGGGGTACGAGACATACAAAATTCTCTTGGGACACGGGATATGCGCCATACTTGGGATCCATGACTTTATTCCTTGCTTCAAACATTATTGAGGATAAGGAAAGTTTCTAAAGGGGAGGGGATGATCCCTGTCAAGCATGGCTCTCTTTCTCTAAGTCCTAGTTTTGTTAGGATGTTTTTATGTAGTTTCCTAGTTCTGTTAGGATTTTATGTAATATAGTATTTTAATTGTTTTAGTAGTCTTTCTACTTGTAAGTTTTTACTATTCTACTTAGAATTGGTTTTTCTTACTTTAAGCACCTGAGGATTTCTAATTAAGGTAGAATAAAAGAGTTACTTGGGGCCCAAGGATATTAGCGTGTGCTTATGGCTGCTTTGTCGTGTTACTTACTGCCCAAGTAAAGGTTATTAGGCTTAGTTTATCTTTTAGTTTGTTATTCATAGTTATCTTTTGTTAAGTTTCATTTTCCTAGTATAATTACGCTGTAATGAATATTAAAAGGCTATTACTTTATTAAGAAAATTAAGTTTTGAGTTAAAGTAAATTGCTAAGTTAAAGCATGAGAATTGAGTATTCTAAACCCACAAATTAAAACCGTGACTTTGTGAGAATCTTGGAACTGAGAATTCAAGAAATCCTCTTAAACTTTAAATTGAGAGTTGTATCCTAATTCTTTTTCATTAATTAGTTCGGGCCTGTTCGGCCATAATCACTAGTATTCATACAAGTTCGAACCTTTTTGCATAGAAAATCATGTCAAGAATTCAACTTTGAAATGTGACTTTGAGTATTGATCCATCCTTTGAATTGTTTTTCGTTCCATAAAATTAAAACACCAAAAATAACATTCTTTCCTACTTAAATCCACATCAACATTCTTCTTCAATAAGTATTAGATCTCTCTGAGGTGAAACACTAGGTCAGATGTCACCCCTTTCTAGTAACTTCTCAAGCTGAGACTTTGACTCATTCAGTTCAAGCGTAGTCATCCTATGCGGGACATTAGGGATGGCTTTTGTCTCAAGGTATAATTTATATTATACATCCTGAAGTATTATACACCTAAAGTTGAATTCTTATTAAGCAAAAAAATAGGTTTGTGTATGATACTTCCAAATATGCAACATAGGTTTTATTCCAAAGAACAAGCTTAGTTGTAAGCTCTATGTATCATCTAGATGGCATCTTGTATTTAATCGGGACAAACATCCTAAAATAAGCTCACTATTGGGACATCTTTTTGTCATCTTTAAGTTAAGGATAATGTCCAATTTCCAAAATTATAAAAATTCCATATGCATTATTGAGTGATAGGAGAGGCATGAGCTAACTAAATTAGAGGTGGGCATGGGCTGGGCCAGGCCGGCCAGACACGTTTTGGGCCCGGCCCGGCCCGACCCGTTGTCCGCTCCGTGGGCCGTGGGTCTGCCACGGTTAAGAAATTTTATTTCAGGCCCGCACCGGCACGAGCCCGCCTATATGGCCCGTTGGCCGGCCCGCGGGCCGAGCGCCCTTTTTCTTTGTTTTTTAGCCTAAAACTGCCAAGAATCTAAAAAAACAACATAAAACACGGGCCAGGCCCGCAGGAGGCACGAGCTCGGCCCGTGGACAAAATGTGAAAATTTCAAGCCCGGCCCGCTATTTCCTCAAGCCCGCAGGCCGAGCCCGTGAACAGGCCCGGCCCGGCCCATGCCCGCCTCTAAACTAAATAGTAGATTTAAAATAAAACTAATATTAGTGAAATCCTGATAAGAACTATCTTTAATTTTTAAAGTGAAATCACCCTTAAGGGTCTTAATATACTCAATAACTAGCAATTTATGCACGCAATGCGTGCCTCATTTTTTTAAAACATAAATTTTAGCTTTTGTGCAAAATTTGAACATTAAACATACTTGTTTTTTTGGCTAGCTAAATTTTATTGGTTAAGCCTATATCACTTAACCAGTTAACCTGTCTTTTATTTTTATTTTTTTATTTATACTTTCTTTAAATTTTTTCAATTAAAACTGATGAGCGATAAAGAATGCTATATAGATTTATTTTGTATTTCTTATATTTTTATCAACAAAGTATTTTGTGTTAATTAAATCATTTCACTTTGTTAATTGATTGTATTTTTCTTTTTGATGTAATACTTGATTGTGTATTGATTGATAAAATATTTGATGGATATGAATTTCTCATTTACTTTTTTCAGGAGAAATGTACTAAGTCTTGTGCCTCACCCCAAAAAATGTACTAAAAATTACTCTTGTGCTCAATTGTTTTTTTTGTGGCTCAATTATTACTTAATTGCCTCCAATATTTTAGTTAATTTTTTATGCTATATTTGAGTTTGACTTACTTCTATCCTTTTTTGGTAGAGTAGTTGCAATGTCCTAATGGGCAATTTAGTAAATTGAAGAGGGGACGACATAGCTCCCCCCCTTCCCTTATATAATAGAGATTTGATCAAGAACAAGGGAATCAAGCATAGCCGTATTCCAACTTTTAAAATAAAGAATATAGGAAAGAAAGATGGGACGAGTTTGGTGGATACCCGCCCCGCATCCCCCAATCAGATGGAGATAGATGGGGCGGGGATGAGGATAAAGAGTATATCACCTTAGTTAACAGGGCTGATAAGTTCTTCTAGCCCCATCTCCACCCTCTTGCACCCTTATGTTTCTTGACATGTGTTGAACCCCATATATGTTGTGCACATGTGATTGTCCCACATTGGAGAAAGAGGAGAGAAAGTACCACAATATAAGCTAGAGTAGTTACTCATACTATTGCCAATTGTTTTTAGTATGGAACCTCCTTTAGGCTTGTATGTGGACCGAACTCTCCTCCTCGTATTTTGTTGCCCAAGCCCATTTTCAGTCATATCAAATTTATCAGAAAAGGTACAGCTAACCTTCTATTGATTTTATACAGCAACACAAGCATGAAAATTTACCACTTTTTGATGAAGATTGCAAAGTGGTTTATAATTCTCTTCTGCATAGATGAGTGTACCAGATTGATTTTCAGAAGAGAGAGAAGATGATGAACGACAATAAAATATTCATCATCTGAACGAAAAAGGGGTTGTATGAGGGTGAGGAAGACTAAATGGGAGGAAAGGTAAAAAAAGAAGGATAATAAAAATAATTTTGGAGAACCCTAAGTCAATGCCAGAGTCAATGTGATTTTTGACCAGAATCATTAAAGTGGCTTAACAAAACAAGTTGGATTATCGTAAATGGATTTATTAGACAAAAAGTGTATCTTAATTGGCTTAATCTGACAAAAAATCCTAAAGAATACAATAAATTTTTTTATTTATGTGAGCTGATGAGGTGCACAACAAGTAGTGCTCTCTTGTTCTCTTCATTCCTTCTGGCCTTTAGACCGCATTAGATGGATCTCTTCTCTTATTATGTATCATTACCATTTTGGATTTTCTTTCCCTCTATCTATCTATTAATCATATGGACCCCTTTATTATCTTTCTCCTTACCTTAAATGGTCCCCCCCTCCAATGTTGCAACTAGATTAGAGCTGAGGAAGCATGTAACAAGACTAACAATGTCAAATTTAGATACTTCCTCCGTTCTGTTTTAAATGAAACGTTTGCTTTTTCACGCAACCCAATTCGCTTCTTTAATTATTAATATCTTTAGTTGTGCACACGTAAAAAAATATAAAGAAGTTATGATTTGATAGTATGCAGCGAGACGAATCTAACAAGATCCCACTTGACTATGTTTTTCTTTATATAATGGCTATAAATTGGAGCCAAAATTGATCAATGAATAGTGTCATTTCACCCAATGTTTAACAGAATGGAGGAAGTTTATGGATTATAGTAGTTAGGATTTTTTATTTAAGGCTAAAATCGGAAGTTTATGACCAACTCCTAAATTGACTTCGAAACATCAAAATGAGTTACACAATGGTAGGTTTAATATTTGCAGCTATGGTCTAATACTCCCTCCGATCTTTATTATTATTTTTGGAATAGGAACATTAACTTTCCATCACACATACATTCAACTTTAATATAAAATAATAGTTTCTCTTTCTTTCTATGTCCCACAACATTATTTCTCCTGAAACTCTATGCAAAAGAAACGGTTAAACTAATAAAGAAAGGAGGGAGTGTGTAGTAAAACAATGAAGGCTAGTAAGAAGAAGACTAGTGCACCAAGACACCCCATCCTAGATTACATTGGTTAACTAAGAAAGACTAAAAACATAACTTTGTATGGACTTAATGAAGCATTAAATGAGTGATAAAGGATAGGACTAAGTTCTAGATATGCATAACAAATAACATAATAATCTCAACTCTAAAGTGTCCATTAAGACAAATGAACTAGTTGCCCAAAACACAAAACCTACACTCTTACATGTTGCCGTTTCTTGCACTACTATAGTCATAACTTCTTATCAATATTTAGGATTTTGAAAGTCGTTTTACCACGAATTTACGTAAAGAAAGTTGTAATAGGCTCACGACACACTTGAGCAATTGTGTGCTAGTAGTTAATTGTATTGTTGTGTGAATTAATACTAATTTATTTCTAAAAAGGGAAAAAGAACAAGATATTAACCAACTTAGCCAGTCAAAAGTCATCTAGGACAATGTATATAAAATAGCCTAGACAGTTAGTATTGTTCGTATGAATTCTTCCATCCCAAAATAGTTGGCCACATACTGGGTTCGTTTTTTAGGAATTAAGCTAAAATACTAAAACTATTCTTCGCAATTTAGAATTTTACATCTTCACAATACCAATGTAATTTTTCTTTTGAATTCTTATACATATGTCACCTGGGTGGACGATGGTGAGGATGATGATGATGCACGAGTTGAACTAGGGCTCGTGGGCAAAATATGGACAAAGCGCAACGTTAATGCGAATGCGTTCATGGCCACGATGAAGAATGTTTGGCAGCCAAGTCATGGTGTGGACATTAGCAGCATTGGAGACAATAATTTTGTCTTCCAATTTCATCATTGGCACGATAAAAGAAGGGTTGTGGAAGGCCAACCATGGCACTTTGACAAGCACGCCATTATTATGAGTGACATTGAAGGTAATACAAAACCCTCTGATATGATTCTTTATGATCTGCCTATGTGGGTGAGGGTTTATAATCTCCCTTTCAAAGGAAGGTTAAATGTGACAAATGTGGAGGCAATTGGGAATAAATTGGGGACCTTTGTGAAACTGGATAATTTCGGATCTATGGGCATTGATAAGTCTATTAGATTGAGAATTAATATTGATGTTAGAAAACCTCTTGCAAAATCAGTCAGAGTTAAGATGCGTGGAGGTATCGATGAATACTTTGATGTTAAATACGAAAGGCCTGTGTTTTGTTATTTCTATGGCAAGCTAGGGCATGACCTAAAGGACTGCTATGAGTGTAAGGAGGATGATGATGCTTAACTAGTGTTCGGAGGGTGGCTAAAGGCTTCACCGTGGAAGAGAAGTATGGTGGAGGAGGATAAAGGAGGGGAAGGAGTGAAACCAGTTTGTGCTCGTAAGCTCTTCATAACCAAACCGAAAGCTCAAGGGCAAATAGTAGCAGGGAAGCAAGTAGATGAGGTGCTACAAAAATTGAGTGAGTGTGAGATAGTGGAAAAGGAGACTAAGGGGAGTGAACCCTTGAAGGAAAAGCCGGAGAGGCTGTGTGATCAGCCTACTATACTGGAGGTGCAGGGAGCAAAATGTATCGTGGAAGGACTGAAGTTTGTCGATGTGGAGGGGGAACAAGCAGCGCCAGTGGAGAGTAATAGAAGTGTAACAATGAGTGAGAATGTGGTAGATGTGCATTTTGATGGTGGTGATATTATCATGAATGAAGAACACACTACTCGAGGGTGGAGGAGATTAAAAAAGGATGGAGAAGGAGAGACAAAAAAGGAGAGTAAAATGACTGGGAAGAGGAGAAAAAATAGAGAGGTGGGGGAGGAGGATATGAATGATGTGGCTGCGGTTTCCAAGAAGAAAAAAGAAGATGATGCAGTGAGTTTGATGTGTGAGAAGATGGATGAAAATGCTGTGAATGTGGCGAGCCCCACCACCTGGGCTCTCGGTGGTCAATGAAGAACACCCTTTCATGGAACTGTCGGGGTTTGGGTAGCATCCCGGCGGTTAATGCGCTTCGACGCATTGTGATTAATGAGCAACCCTTGTTGATTTTCTTACAAGAAACAAAATTAAAACAAGGTGAGATGAATAGACTTTGTAAAAAACTTCGAATGAAAGGCATGTTGGCTGTAGATTGCGAAGGGGAAGGGAGGAGTAGAAGAGGAGGTTTGGGCTTGCTTTGGAAGGAAGAGTGGCAGGTTAGCATTACCTCGTTCTCAAATCACCACATTGATGCTTTAATATCCAGTGATACTATGGAGGAATGGAGATTCACCTGGGTGTATGGGTGGCCGGAGGAAGGAAACAAATTCAAAACGTGTGACCTTCTAAAGAGGCTCTATTTTGACTCCACTACCCCATGGGTAGGTGGGGGTGATTTTAATTTGATGATGTGGTCTAATGAAAAGCAAGGTGGTAGTAGCTTTAAATATGATGATGCTGCAAATTTTAGACAAGCTGTGGAGTTTTGTAAACTTGAAGATCTTCGCTATGTTGGCCATCCTTCTCATGGACTAACAATCAAGGTGGAGAAAAAAACATACAAGAGAGGCTTTATCGTTTTCTTGCGAACCAAGCATGGAGGGACATCTATGGGGGTTCTTTTGTGTCGCACCTTTCAAAGAGAAAGTCGGATCATCTCCCACTTACTCTTAGCGTGCGGGAAAACATAGCTACGCCTAATGCAAGGAGGAAGCGGCGATTATTTCGGTTTGAAGAAATATGGACCCGGGAAGATATGTGCGAAGATGTGATAAAAGAAGTTTGGAGTGTCGGGGATGATGTGGGGGGCAGCATGGCGCAAACTACTAGAAGGCTGCGTGAGTGGAGCACAAAAACTTATGGGAACTTCGCAAAAGAAATGAGAAGCTGCTAAGATCATATGAAACGGCTCATGGAGGAAGATCAAACTGCAGATGTGATTGCCTAAATGTGAAACATTGATTTGAGGATGGATGAATTGGAAACTAGAGAGGAGATATATTGGAAGCAACAAAGTCGTCAAGAATGGCTCAAGCACGGGGACAAAAATACAAAATTTTTTCATGAGAAAGCAAAACAAAGAGCCGTGCGAAATTCCATCAATGTTATAAAAAATGCGGGTGGTCAAGAATTTGTGGAGGAAGAAGAAATTGCTGAAATCTTTGTTCAACATTTTCAAGACCTTTTCCGTGCTAATGACGAGATTGATATGGATCCGGTGCTTGATAAAGTTCCTGCAAAGGTGCCTCAAACTATGAAACAAATGCTTGCTAAATCGTATAGAAGAGAAGAAATCACAGCTGCACTCAAGCAAATGCACCCTACTAAAGCACCTGGGCCTGATGGTATGTGTGCTCTATTTTATCAGAAGTACTGGAACATTGTAGGTGTTGATGTTGAAAATAAAGTTTTAGACATTCGGAACAATGGTGGGGATATCAGGTCCCTAAATCAGACTCATATTGTCTTGATACTGAAAAAGAAAGTATGTGAGTCTCCTGTTGATTTTAGGCCTATTAGTCTCTGTAATGTCTTGTACAAACTTTTCTCAAAAGTGCTTGCCAATAGACTTAAAAGAGTTCTTCCCCTTATTATTCATGAGTCCCAGAGGGTTTTATCCCGGGCAGGTTAATAACTGATAACATTTTGGTGGCCTATGAATGTTTTCACTATTTGAGAAAGAAGAAAAAAGGGAAAGAGGGATACCTGGAGTTGAAGCTCGATATGAGCAAGGCTTATGATAGAGTGGAGTCGTGCTTTTTGGAACAAATGATGATTAAGCTGGGTTTTCCTGTGGCTTTTGTGGATTTAATTCTTGAATGTGTTAAATCTACATCTTTCTCCATCTTGGTATATGGGCAACCCACCAGGAATTTTCTCCCAACAAGAGGTCTTCGACAAGGGGATCCTCTCTCCCCATTTCTGTTCATTCGTTGTGCAGAAGGTTTGTCTTCTCTCTTGCGTGATACTGAAGCCAAACGAGAAATTCATGGGCTGAAAATTGGAAAGAAGGTGGATGCTATTTCTCACCTTTTTTTTTTTGCAGATGATAGCCTGTTATTTACCAGGGCAAATGAGAAGGAAGTAGAGAAGATCCTGGAGATTCTTTCAACCTATGAAGCTGCTTCAGGTCAAAAATTGAATATGAAGAAATCGGAGGTGTCCTTTAGCCGAAACATAGAGCCAGATAAGCAAGAGATGCTTCAGATGATGTTGAATTTAAGGCTATTGCAGGACATGAAAAGTATCTTGGACTTCCAACGTTTGTTGAAGGCTCTAAGAAACGTGTGTTTCAAAGTATTCAAGAAAGAATTTTGAAGAAGCTTAAAGGGTGGAAAGAAGGTTTCTTATCACATGCGGGAAGAGGGGTTCTAATCAAGGCCATTGCACAAGCTATCCCCACATATGCTATGCAATGTTTCAACATTCCAGTGAGCTTATTGAATGAGATGGAAAAAGTTTGTCGAAGTTTCTTTTGGGGTCAGAAAAATGATGAAAGGAAGATGATGTGGGTGGCATGGGAGAAAACTTATGTTTCGAAAAGAGAAGGTGGCTTATGGATGAGAAATTTAGCGGTCTTTAATAAAGCAATGCTTGCTAAACAAGCGTGGCGAATATTGAAGTACCCGAATTCGTTGATCGCTAAGGTGCTTAAAAATAAATATTTCCCAAAAACATCTTTTATGGAAGTTAAAGTGAGTCCCCTTGCTAGCTACACTTGGAAATCTATCTTGTCAGCTCGAAGTCTCCTAGCACAAGGATTGAAAAAAGTAGTTGGAGATGGTCGAGATATGATACGCTCAAGTTATACGGTGTTTATATTATATTTTGGGTGCTTTTTGCTAAGGGTCTTGATCATAATTGTTAACGTTTGCGTTTTACTTAGCTCTTAGCGGAAGTTCGAAATTTTGTATATTAATTATAGTTAAAGTTGTAAGTTCCGAGCTCCTAGAAGCATTAGTGGTTGGAACGACTCAACATCGTTGTACTTGTCAAGCATCGCCGCAAGCCGTAGCCGAGCATAGCACCAAGCCTACCGAGCAGCGTAGCATCATCGCACAGCCAAGCCTGCCCAGCTCTCGTGCGCGCTCGAAGCCCAGCAGAGCTCATCGCCCAGCAGCACTCGAAGCCCAGCAGGTCGCACCTCGCGAGATTTCTCGCACCTCGCGACCTGCTTGCTCGCACCTCGCTACCTGTACCGTACCTCGCGACCTCCTTGCCCAGCCAAGTTGCGCGGAAGACAGAGTACTCTTCGCACCTCGCGACCAGACTCGCACCTCGTGACCTACTAGGTCGGTGTAATTGTCGGCTGATTTTTGAGCTTTAGTATAAATACTAAACTTTGTTTTTGGACCTAAGGGGCAGCAGCCACAAGGAGAGGGAGTCTCCAAAACTCCACTCTTCTCTTATTATCTTCTCTTTTTAGTTTTTATTTTCTAGTTTAGTTTTAGGAGATTTCAATGATGGAATTGGCTTATGCTATGCCGATTGTAGCTTGAACTGTTCTCGAACGAGATTAACATGAAGCTTCAAGCATTATTGTGAGATCTTTCCTCTCTATTTAGTTTCTTTGATTATGGTTCAATTTCTATGATTTTTGCATAATTATGCTAGGAACGTTACTAGTTTGATTGTGTAATTAATCTAATGCTAGATTTAAGAATAGAATCGGATTGTTTTATTCTTTTATCAATTTGTAGCAAACTAGGGAGTAACTTAGATGCTGATCATCTTGGTTATTTCTTGGGGAAATTGAATCAACTGTTGAATGTTTATTGCTTGTATGACGTTAGCAGGTCTGTTGGTTCTCTGTATTTATTGCTGCTATTGGATTGAACTTAGACGCTATCGGACTAGGTTATCCTTTAGTTAGGGTTTTATAGTCACGCTGATCGTGCTATTCAACTAAGAATAAGGAGAATACGAGATTAATTCTCAGCAATAGATAATCATAGAATTAATTAGAGTTGAGGTTCAATGATCGATAATGAATTGAAGTGGATGTTCATCGGAATCAAGATCTTTCCATATTGATTTCTTGTTTTATTTATTTGTTAGTTAGTTGTAGTTTATTTATAATCTACTTGAAACTCCCCTTGTTATTAGGTTTCTCGGCCCTTAGCTTAATCTAGGTATTGGATCCCGCTAAATATAAAAATCGTCCCTGTTTCCCTGTGGATACGACCCCTACTTCCTATCTACATTTATTTGTAAAAGAGAGTAGGAGAAATTTATATTTGGTGAGTCTCACGACAAGAATCCGCGCCCGCCAAATTTTGGCGCCGTTGCCGGGGAAACGGTGTTACTTGTTTGTATTTAGCGTGATTTTTGGATGGTATTGCTTGTGCTCTTTGTTTTTGGTTGACACTCATAGCGCTAACAATGCATTGCAAGAGTTCTTCTCAATCAATTTTGCAGGTACTTGAAGTGGAGATTGACATGGAACCACCATTGTCACACATGGAGCACAAGCCCAATGATTGAGCCTAAGGTACTAAGTCGAGCTAATGACTTTAAACAACAGCGCTTCTCGGGAGGCAACCCGAGACCCCTCTTATTTTCTTTCTTTTCCTTTATTTCTCATCAAATTTCCACCACCACAACAAATTTTCTTTCACCCACCGCACACCCACTAAAAAGAACCACAACCAATCTTAATCCACTTGGAGCCAAAATCCACAAAAGAAAACCCGTGGGGAGGGGTTCAATAGCTAGGAGTTGGTAACACTAGAGGATTGAGAGATTATTAATGTATCTTTTCGATCTTTTAAGCTAGGTGCAAATCTCAAAAATTTAAACAAAATTTGAATTTGTCATTTGTTTGAGTGATTCGAGGGATAGGGTTGTGAGTTGAATTATGAGATTTGAGTTGGTGTTGTTAAGAAATTTGAGTTTGACGGATTGTTTGTCATGATTATTGAGCATTCGATCTTCGATTTACCCGATTTTCAAATTTTCTCCCCATTTTCAGTTTATTTTTTCTTCTAATTGTCGTCACATTGCGGACAATGTGTAGTTTAAGTAGGGGGGAGGGTATTCTCATTCTAATGTATCTATGTTGTATTTATTGCTTTTAATTTGAAATGAAGAATGAAAAAAATTAAATAAAAAAAAATATATATATATATAAAAAAAAATGATGATGAAGTGAATCCCGCTGAGTTGAAAACCCGCAAGGGCGGGCGACTCGGGCAAAAATTGGGGGCTCGGATAGGTCGAAAACCCGAAAGGGCGGCCAATGCAAAAAAGGGCTAGTTGAGCGGGTGAGTTTTGTGAGCTGGAAAAAGAAGAGAGATGAAAAAAAAATGTGAGAAGCTAGGATGAAAACCCGAAAGGGCTCCTAGGCAAAATGAGAGATTAAGAGAGAATTATATACTTTAAAAACTCATATGCCGGAGATGGTGTCATAAGGTGGAAAGCGTTTTCTAGTAAGGTTGGTGAATTGATCCTTGATTTTGTGAAGATTTATTTTGGCTTTCACATTCTTTTGGTTGATTGTTTGTTTTTGGGAGTAAGCATGGAATTTATCCCTTTTTTGTCTTTGTTCCATGGCTTGTTATTCTAAGTTAGTAGTAGTAGTAGTAGTTTTAGATCATCTTTTGGAGGTTTGGGAGAGCTGATAGTTTAGTGTGTCATGAGCTGACATTTTGATTTTTGTTGGCGTTGCTGGTTATTGTTGTTGTTACGTCTTTATATATTTCAGGTGAGCTTGAATCTAAGTGTGGGGGAATCATCGTCCCTTACGTTTAGGTTTTGAGCGGATGTTGTTAAGATGTGATGATGATGATGTAGTTGATGGAGAGTGTAGGTTGGTGTCGATAGCTTGGGTGATGATTTAATTGGTATTTCTCATTTTTGAGTTTACTCGAGGTCGAGTAAAGTTCAAGTGTGGGGGTATTTGATACGCTCAAGTTATACGGTGTTTATATTATATTTTGGGTGCTTTTTGCTAAGGGTCTTGATCATAATTGTTAACGTTTGCGTTTTATTTAGCTCTTAGCGGAATTTCGGAATTTTGTATATTAATTATAGTTAAAGTTGTAAGTTCCGAGCTCCTAGAAGCATTAGTGGTTGGAACGACTCAACATCGTTGTACTTGTCAAGCATCGCCGCAAGCCGTAGCCGAGCATAGCACCAAGCCTACCGAGCAGCGTAGCATCATCGCACAGCCAAGCCTGCCCAGCTCTCGTGCGCGCTCGAAGCCCAGCAGCGCTCATCGCCCAGCAGCGCTAGAAGCCCAGCAGGTCGCACCTCGCGAGATTTCTCGCACCTCGCGACCTGCTTGCTCGCACCTCGCTACCTATACCGCACCTCGCGACCTCCTTGCCCAGCCAAGTTGTGCGGAAGACAGAGTACTCTTAGCACCTCGCGACCAAACTCTCACCTCGCGACCTGCTAGGTCGGTGTAATTGTCAGCTGATTTTTGAGCTTTAGTATAAATACTAAACTTTGTTTTTGGACCTAAGGGGCAGCAACCACAAGGAGAGGAAGTCTCCAAAACTCCACTCTTCAATTATTATCTTCTCTTTTTAGTTTTTATTTTCTAGTTTAGTTTTAGGAGATTTCAATGATGGAAGTGGCTTATGCTATGCCGATTGTAGCTTGAACTGTTCTCGAACGAGATTAACATGAAGCTTCAAGCATTATTGTGAGATCTTTCCTCTCTATTTAGTTTCTTTGATTATGGTTCAATTTCTATGATTTTTGCATAATTATGCTAGGAACGTTACTAGTTTGATTGTGTAATTAATCTAATGCTAGATTTAAGAATAGAATCGGATTGTTTTATTCTTTTATCAATTTGTAGCAAACTAGGGAGTAACTTAGATGCTGATCATCTTGGTTATTTCTTGGGGAAATTGAATCAACTGTTGAATGTTTACCGCTTGTATAACGTTAGCAGGTCTGTTGGTTCTCTGTGTTTATTGCTGCTATTGGATTGAACTTAGACGCTATCGGACTAGGTTATCCTTTAGTTAGGGTTTTATAGTCACGCTGATCGTGCTATTCAACTAAGAATAAGGAGAATGCGAGATTAATTCTCAGCAATAGATAATCATGGAATTAATTAGAGTTGAGGTTCAATGATCGATAATGAATTGAAGTGGATGTTCATCGGATTCAAGATCTTTCCATATTGATTTCTCATTTTATTTAAAGTTAGTTGTAGTTTATTTATAATCTACTTGAAACCCCCCTTGTTATTAGGTTTCTCGGCCCTTAGCTTAATCTAGGTATTGGATCCCGCTAAATATAAAACTCGTCCCTGTTTCCTTGTGGATACGACCCCTTCTTCCATTATACTTGCTTAGTGTGCATGAGAGTAGGAGAAAATTTATCTTTGGTTAGGTGCACACGACAAATCCGCGCCCGCCAAGATACTGCAATATGGGAAGACCCATGGATTCCATCTCTTCCTCAAATTAGAGTGCTCCCTGGCATGAGGAATCCCGAAGCGCCGAGAATGGTTCATGAACTAATGATTGAAAGAGAATGGAACAAGGAAGAGCTTGTGAGGTGGTTCTCAGAATGGGAGAGAGAAGCAATCCTAAGCATCCCCATCCCTTTGAATCCTTGTGAGGATAGATGGTCTTGGCACCACACAAAAAAGGGGCAATTTACGGTTCGTAGTGCCTATTATTTAGAGTTAGATGAGAGGAGGCGTGCGAAGGCCTCGTCATCGATAAATCATGGCTCGCCAATCTGGAAATCTCTCTGGCAGACTCGTATTTCCACAAAAATCCGCCACTTTGGCTGGCGCTCTCTTCACCAAGGGCTCCCTATGCGTGAGCAGCTGCGTAGGAGAGGTTGCGAGATTGACCCTATGTGTCCTGGGTGTGGTGAAGCACCACAGAATATCATACATGCGCTTGTTTCTTGCCCCGACATTCAACATATGTGGCAGGTATCCCCTTTGAGACTTGACATTCATGTAACTGAAAATGATTCGTTTTTGAACTGGGTTGTGGGTCTTACGCTCACCTGTAAAAAGGATGAATGGTGGGATATCTTTTGGTGTATTTTATGGGGAGTGTGGCTTAGGAGAAATGCGTGGTTATTTGAAGGCAAGAATGTGGATTGTAGGGACATCATCCAGCGTGCTTTGGGCATGGTGGAGGAGTACTCGAAAGCCAACGAAATGTGCGAGGTGGCTTCCCATACTGCTGAAGGGGGAGGAAAGAGATGGACGCGCCTGAGGAAGGGGTCTTTAAGGTGAACTCGGACGCTGCTGTGTTCGATGATGGTTATGTTGGAATAGGAGGGGTGATGAGAGATGATGTGGGTAAGGTGATGGGGGCGACTTGCTGGCTGCTGGAAAGCAAGTTGGAGATAGATGAAGCGGAAGCGGTAGCGGCGCGACACGCTTTAAAGATTGCTATGGAAGCAGGCCTTCGAAGCATTGTGCTCGAAAGTGATTCGCTCAAGCTCATAAACCAACTGAAGATGTGCTCTTATGAAAACACTAGCTTTGGGAATGTTGTTAATGATATTCTATGGCTAGGCAGTTTATGTGATAGCATATCCTTTAGTCATATTAGGCGAGAAGGCAACAATGTAGCTCATACTCTTGCCCATGTTAGCAGAGACTATGGTAGTATGCGTGTTTGGCTTGAAGAGGTGCCACCTGAGGCCATGGCGTTTGTACTTACAGATTTGAGTTTAATGACCGACTAAGCTATGTTTTCCCGTAAAAAAAAATAGTTACAACTCTTTTTAACTTTTGTTCATTCATGTATTAACTTGACCATATCTTTTGACTTGTATTTGACGTTGTGCAGTAGTGCAAAAAATATTTTCCAGAAATAGACTAATTATATGTATCCATTGTCATTAAGTGTCATTCCCATGTCCTACATCAATGTAAACCAACTGTATATCCAATAATCAAAAGACTCTTTTAAGACTTTAAGTGCATATTGTTTAAAGAATACAACCAAAATCCAAAACTACTACACATTTACATCCTGAAAACAAGAATGAGAGAACCTAGAATACAGAAAAAAGAAAAAAAAAATGAATTATCAAAAATCTATACTGTTTCTGCCAAGAAACTAGTTAACTGAGTTAGGTGTGTTTAGAGAGGTTTGAATCCCGAGTTTGAGTATAATCCCGAGTCTTATCACTAGAGGTCCTGCAAAACAAGGAAAACTGGCCCGGGGGTGTTCCCGGGAAAGCCCCTCCGACGCTCAAGTCAGTTGAGATTGAGGTAGAGAGAGAGAGAGAGAGAGAGAGAGAGAGAGTGAATAGTTCTAGAGAGAGATGCTTTGGTTTTGTTAGGTGAGAATTGAATACCTGCTCATTGAATGGGCTTGCTGCTTTTATAATGTTGGGGGTTTCCCAGACAAGAAACCCTATTTTGGAGCATCCATGTCTGTAGGAAAGTTGTCTCCCTTTTATGGTAAATTTGTTTTTTGTCTAAAGAGCTGATGGGCCCCTGGGTGGCATACAAATCAGATCTTTTAGGTGGGCTTTGCATAATACTGTTGGACCAGATCAGGGGTCCAAACAATTAGCCCCACGCAAGTAATCGGAGTGAGATCCCCGATTTTCAGTGCGGTTGGTTGGCATAACAATAATGTTTTTATCGATGTTCGCTGAATGATGCCATGAGTTGGCTATGTGGCGCTAGGATTAACCAAGCATGGTGGTCTCGCTGACCGGTCAGCGAACCGGGGTCCAGGGGTGAAACGCCCTGGTGGGGGTTGGGGGCAACGCCCCCGAACTTTTTCAAGGTATACAGATCCCGAGGTTCGAGATCTCATGGATTCCCGAGCCGGGTTGATCCCGAGTATCATGGGCACTTGTTATGCGGATCCCGAGAGCTGTCCAAGGGGATTCCCCTGGTTTCCCCGACTACTGCTAATCCTTGACTAGGGGCTCTGCTTTCTCGAGTGGTGCGAATATGCCAAGAGGTTGGGTCCTTGGCCGATCCCGAGATGGGGGAGGAGCAGTCCCGAGTAACCAATTCTTGAGGCTGGTTCCCCAACTGACCCCGGGTCAGGGAAGGCGTTGATCCCGGCTTGGTCGGCGCTGCCCTCGGCGCTGCCGTGGCTAGAGGCACGGACTGAGGGGACCCATACGCGGCTGTCGCTTACTGTCAGCTCTCCCGACTCGGGGGTGTTGGGCTAGTCACATGGTATCCCCGAGATGATGTAGGAGGCTTGGGCTAACTTCCAAGCAATCCTGAGATGGTGTCCTGATGCTTGGCACCGAGCGATCCCGAGAGGGGGAATCTTACTCCCCCGCATTGATGTCAAAGTATTGGGATTGCTTCCCAGCAATCCCGAGATGGTGTCTTGATGTTTGGCGTTAAGCGACCCCGAGAGGGGGGAACCTTGCTCCCCCGAGTCGATGTCGCGGGTCCTGAATCAAGGCTTCCCTTCGGGTTATAATTAGCCTGGCGCCAACTCGGGGGCTGATGGGCCCTTCCATGGGATCTCGAGTCGGTCATGAAGGTACTTAGCCCATGTTTGGCTAAGTGTTGAGCCCCCTGGCAAGGCCGAGGAGGGTGTGCACCAACTCGGGGGCTAATGAGCCCTTCCATGGGATCCCAAGTTGGTCATGAAGGTACTTAGCCAATATTTGGCTAAGTGTTGAGCCCCCTGGCAAGGCCGAGGAGGGTGTGCACCAACTCGGGGGCAAATGAGCCCTTCCATGGGATCCCGAGTTAGTCATGAAGGTACTTAGCCAAATATTGGCTAAGTGTTGAGCCCCCTGGCAAGGCCGAGGAGGGTGTGCACCAACTCGGGAGCTAATGAGCCCTTCCATGGGATCCCGAGTTAGTCATGAAGGTAATTAGCCAATATTTGGCTAAGTGTTGATCCCCCTGGCAAGGCCGAGGAGGGTGTGCACCAACTCGGGGGCTAATAAGCCCTTCCATGGGATCCCGAGTTGGTCATGACGGTACTTAGCCCATATTTGGCTAAGTGTTGAACGCCCTGGCGGGGCCAAGGAGGATGTGCACCAACTCGGGGGCTAATGAGCCCTTCCATGGGATCCCGAGTTGGTCATGAAGGTACTTATCCAATATTTTTGGCTAAGTGTTGAGCCCCCTGGCAAGGCCGAGGAGGGTGTGCACCAACTCGGGGGCTAATGAGTCCTTCCATGGGATCCCGAGTTGGTCATGAAGGTGCTTAGCCAATATTTTTGGCCAAGTGTTGAGCCCCCTGGCAAGGCCGAGGAGGGTGTGCACCAACTCGGGGGCTAATGAGCCCTTCCATGGGATCCCGAATTGGTCATGAAGGTACTTAGCCAATATTTTTGGCCAAGTGTTGAGCCCCCTGGCAAGGCCGAGGAGGGTGTGCACCAACTCGGGGGCTAATGAGCCCTTCCATGGGATCCCGAGTTGGTCATGAAGGTACTTAGCCAATATTTGGCTAAGTGTTGAGCCCCCTGGCAAGGTCGAGGAGGGTGTGCACCAACTCGGGGGCTAACGAGCCCTTCCATGGGATCTCGAGTTGGTCATGAAGGTACTTAGCCAATATTTGGCTAAGTGTTGATCCCTCTGGCAAGGCCGAGGAGGGTGTGCACCAACTCGGGGGCTAATGAGCCTTTCCATGGGATCCCGAGTTGGTCATAAAGGTACTTAGCCAATATTTGGCTAAGTGTTGAGCCCCCTGGCAAGGCCGAGGAGGGTGTGCACCAACTCGGGGGCTAATGAGCCCTTCCATGGGATCTCGAGTTGGTCATGAAGGTCCTTAGCCAATATTTGGCTAAGTGTTGAGCTCCCTGGCAAGGCCGAGGAGGGTGTGCACCAACTCGGGGGCTAATGAGCCCTTCCAAGGGGTCTCGAGTTGGTCATGAAGGTGCTTAGCCAATATTTGGCTAAGTATGTGAGTTTGTTGAGCTGAGCTGAGCTGAGTTTTAGTCAAACTTATATATGTTTGACCATTGACCGTTGACCGTTGACTTTTTGATTTATTATATTTGCGTCAATTTGGGCCTCTTGATTTAAGGTCTTTGGGCTTTTTTTTACTGTAGGCCCATGTTTTAGAAGCCCGTCTAGGGTGGTGTAGAGGTTGTCGCCACGCGGGGATAGAGAAGGAGCTATATAGAGGAGGAGGAGAGTTATTTTTCCGTACTTTCAATCATTTGCGAATTTCCTCAATCTCTCTCTTCTTTCTCTCTCTAAGTTTCTCTATAGCTTGGTCCAGTCCCGAGTTCATGAGTACCTGTGTCTGCTACACTCCCGAGACCGAGAATTCTCGAGAAGGTACGCTCTTCCTTAGCAGTTGCTCTTGTATTTCATTGTTTTGGTAATTAGAGATAGACGTCCATAGGATGGATCCCGAGTCTGATCCAAATGTCCCCGCTCCTCCTAACTGTTGGAAGAGATTCGTGGGGTTCACGGGTTCTTAGTCAGCACCCGAGTCCAGTGTGAGGACCCATTGGCCATTCCCGAGGCAGTTCCTTTACCTAGCCCCTCGGATTCGCTGAGTGAGGAGGGTGAGGGGGTAGTCCCAGGTCCCTGGGAAGTCTCTTTAGCCAATAGGGCATGTAGCTCCAGCTATCTCGACCGTCTTATTTCTGACGGGGTTGTCACTGTATCCGAAGAGACTGACGAGGAAGCCCCTACCACTTCAGGTCAAGAGTACCCCCATTTCGACCCCGAGGGCGGCCCCCATACTTACTTCCCCTAGGCTACGTTCATGAAGTATATGGAGAGGAATGCCAAGTATGTGGAGACTAAATTTTGGATTCTGGACCCGCTCTTTGTGATCCAGGCTAAGCATTCTGACTAAGTGGTGACTCCTCCGGTGGGGTGTGTGTCGGTATACCATCAGAGCATGTAGATGGGCCTTAGGTTCCCACTTTCATTAAGGAGCTTCTGAATGCTGGTGGGACGCGGTCGTACGCGCTACCAAAGATAAAAGTTTATTTTCCTTCTTTCCAATACAAATAAATGTAAGTGGCAAGTAGGGTCGAATCCACAGAGACTTGGGGACTAACTCGTGCTTATAATAGATCAAATGGGGGTTTTGGGATTAAAGAATTGAATAACTAAATATGAAGAACTAAAGAACAATCAAAAAGTAATGTAATCAAGAAGAGAAGAATCTTGAGTTCGGTTAATGGCCACTTCGATTCGTACTATTGATCATTGGCTTCTCAAATGTGTAACTTTACTCTTAATTACTCAAAGTTGGAAATCAAATTCCTTTCCCTCAAAAGTACCGTTAAACAATCACAATCAGATGATCATAAAACTTGAACTAAAGATTAATCTAATCTAATCAGAGATTAAATTCAAATCAATAGAACATCAACGAACTAGGAAAGAATGAGCCAATTAACAAATTGCTAGCACAACATATTCAAATTGGAACTTGTGATTTCTCTAGTGATTAATCAAGAATAATCAGATTCATTAATCAAACCCTAGATTGCTACTCATGAAAGAAGAACAGATGAATCGGCATCAATTCTAAATCCTAGCAAATGATAAATCGAATGTATAAACTAGTAGTACTCCTAGCAATACATACCACAATCATAGATTAAAATCAAGAAATCACAATTATAATTAAGAAAAAGTTAACAAAGAGAAACCTCACAATAATAGACCGAAGCTTGATTAACCGTTCTCAAGACTAGATTTAGGCTACAATCGACATAGCATCCATCAAGCAAATCTTCAAACTAATTATTCGAAACTCAAAAAGGGAGAAAATAGGGATTAGGGTTCTTCTCTCTATCCTCTCTAATTCAGTCCAGAAATTACAAGACATCCAACAAAACAACGTTTTTTTCATTAATAAAACCTAAGGAAAGCTGAAAATTGCCGAAGAGTCGTAGCCGCGTCGAAGTGCGCGAGTCGGGCTCTCCTAGTGCGCGAGTCGGGCTTTGGCTCCTGCCCAAGACTTCAGCTTCGCTTGAAGTGCGCGAGTCGCGCATGTCTTGCGCGCGAGTCGGGCTTTGGCTGCTGACAATCTCATCCTTTGCTCGCTGCGCGCGACTCGTGCGGCTCGGGCGCGCGGCTCGGGCATTGGCTGCTGCCAAGATTGTGCTTCCACTCGATATGCGCGAGTCGTGCTGTGAGGGCGCACGGCTCGGGCATTCGCTACTGCCCAGCATCCAACCTTCTCCACAAACGCTCGAGGTGGGCTCTTCAACGTCCATGGTGGGCACACAATGCCGTAGAGCTACAAAGAGGTGAACTTGGATGACAACCATTAAAATCTAGACTTCAAGGAACTTTGTAAGCTTAATCCACCTGTAAATGATCAAAAGCATATGGAACCACAAAATATCCTTAAATCTCCTCTAACTGCAAATTCATCATAACTCCCTCTTCTCCACACTAAGGTATAGATGAGTAAAACTCTCCATCTTAAACCTTAAACCTTAGTAAAATGGACTTCTCAATACTCTATAATCGCATATAACTTGGTCACATCAAATGGCTACCAGCTGACGTTGACCAATCTTCTGCGCAACAGCTGGTTGTCTATAAACGGCTTCATCTCCATTTGTGACCTCCTCGGCGTAACCCCGAGTATGCGCTTATGGCGCAACATCTTTACGTTGATGTTAGGACCTGCTGATCTTCATGGCCCCGGGTGGTTCCGCTTCCAGTGTATGGCAGGTTATAAAGTTGTTCGTGATTCCCCTTCGAATCAGAAAGGGTTTAGACAGATGTTCTATCACGTCTACACCAGTGGTGAGTGGGGGATTCCTATTCTTCCCCCCGAGGAGGGACCTCGCTTTAGGCTCAACCAGACGGTCCCCGAGATGTCTCGGGAAGAGGCGGTGGTGGGAATTTATCTTTCTACGACCCCGAGGACGCTGACTGGTGCCCTGACCTATGTGCCCCAGAATTGGCTACCCACCCGCTATGAGATGCGGAATGAGATGTTCCTGGCGTCGGCGGGCTTGAGTTGTAGCTGTGACAAGGGTAATTCCCTTTCATCAGATGTATGAATTTCACTTTTTTGCTAAAGTTTTGACGTTTCTTCTGTTTCAGCTATAGCCCGACACCGGCTTGATCCTGCAATGGCTGAGAGATTCGTCGACAGTGATGCACTAGCCAGCCGTATTCTAGATGAGCTCGATGGGGAGACTATGTCTATCCCGCCTCCTCCAAAGGTAAACTAGGTCTGTTACTTCGCTTTAGTTTGTAGTTTAATCTTTGTAACTGACTTCTTATACTTGCAGGACACCGACCCGAAGAAGGCTAAGAAGCCTCATGTACGTTCCCGCAAGCTGAAGGGGGATACTGAGAAGGTCAAGGCCTTGGAGAAAGCGGCCTCCAAGGCTTCTGAAAAGGCTTCTTTAAACTTTTCAACGGGCAGTAAGAGGAGGCCCGAGGACGAGCCCGGAGGTTATATTGAGGTCTTTGATGAACCTCCTCCCAAGCGACCCCGAGCTGAACAAACGGGGTCCAGTGTTCCTTTTACGACTCTCACTAGGCCACAGAAGTTGGCCCGAGTCAAGAATGCCGTCAAGGCCGTTTATACAGATGCTGATGACCAGGCGCTACTGGCCCTTGGGCATGGGGAGGTCAATGCCTTCTACGAGTCCTGGCTCGAGGTTTGCTGTTATCCTAACTAAGTGTTTGATCTTTTTATTTATTTCCGACTAACTCTTTATTTGTGTAGACTACCATTCCGATGACCTCGGTGATCAATCGCCGGGCTCAGTTCGAGGAGGGCGTGGTTGCCTTGACAAAGGAGGTGGATGCATTGAAGAAGTAGGTCTCGGACCAAGAGGTCGAGATTACAAGGCTCAACACCGAGCTTGATGGTCAGAAGGCCACGTTCGAGGAAGCCCAAAAGGCCATCAATGATATGGACGAGGTGAAGGAAGCTAAGAAGCAGGTCCTGGCTTCCCTCGATGCCACTGTCATTGAGCGCGACACTGCTCTTAAGAGCGTTGAGGATGTCAAGGCGTAGCTGGCAGAGGCACAGAAGAAAGACAAGGCCTCCAAGCATAGCTTGAAGAAAACCAAGGCTAAGCTTGAAAGAGTGCGGGGGCGAGTTTCTACAGGAGTGGAAGAGGTCACCCGAGGGGTTGGCCTTTCTGGGGAAAATGGCTACCAACTCCTACCGCCTGGCGGTTCGGGAGACGAAGGAGCGCCTCAAAGGGTTCCTTGTTGGTCCCGACTCTTCCCTGAACTGGGATGACGTTGAAGCTGAGTTTGATCGTCGCATTGCAGAGGAGCAGAAGGAAGATGCGGCCAAAGCCAAAGCTCCTCCTGTTACCCCAGCTTCAGCCACATCCCAGCCCGCTGTTGTCAATGCTGAGGTGTCTACCCTTCAAACCTCTACAACTGCTGGGGTTGCCCGGAGCCCTGGGGCCTCGACTGATGATGCTGTTGACCCCGAGGGTCTCGGCTCTGATAAGAGTTCCGATGAGGAAGACGGGACGGGTAGCTCGGGAGTTTTGTGCCCGGGACCTTTAGGTTGTATTTTCTTCCTCCAAATGAAAGGATAGTTTTAAATATTTCCCGAATATAATCTTTCCGAGTACGGTGTTATTTTGTTAGATGCAACTGCTATGAGCCGAATTGTTTCTCATTCATATTTTTCCGAGTACAATCTTTCCGGTCAACTATGGGGTACAACTGACTGCCCCGAGTTGTGTATAACAAAATGAACTGTAGGCTCAAGTGTGGCCAAGTTCAAGGAATCCCCCCAACTCTAATAGGGTACCAACTGGTTGCCCCGAGTTGTAGTTTCCAAAATGAGGCTCAAGTGTGGCTTAAGTTCAAGAAATCCCGCCAACTCTAATAAGGTACAACTGGTTGCCCCGAGTTGTGGTTTACAAAATGAGGCTCAAGTGTGGCCTAAGCTCCTAATTAAATGTAATATTTTTCTTCAGGTTGTCTGCATTCCAAGGTCGGGCCAGTGGGGTGCCTTCTGGTGATTCGAGTCGGTATGTTCCCGGCTTGATCACTTCCGTGACCTTATAAGGTCCATCCCACTCAGGCCCTAGCTTGCCTTTTAGCTGTGTCAGCCCTGTGGCTTCGACCTTCCTGACCACCCAATCACCTACATGAATTGGCCTAGCTTTCACCCTGAGGTTGAATTGCCTGGTTACCCGTTGCTTGTTGCGGATTGACTTGAGCAAGGCATTACCCCGGGACTCAGGCAATAAGTCCAGCTCGACCTTCTTCTCTTCTTCATTCTGGTCATACTCGTAGAAGGTCATCCTTGGGGAAGGTATCCCGATTTCAACTGGAAGAACGGCATCACTGTCGTAGACTAAGCTGAAGGGCGAATGACCTGTTGCCTCTTTCACTGTTGTTCTTGCCGACCAGAGCACTCCCGGGAGATCGTCGATCCAGGACCCCTTTGCTCCCTCCAACGACTTCTTAATTCCATTCAGCACTACTTTGTTTGCGGCCTCAGTCTGGCCGTTGGTCTGGCGCCGGGAAACTACTGAGAACCTTGTTTGAATCCCGAACCTGGAACAATAATCCCGGGTTGGACCACTGTTGAATTGTCTCCCGTTGTCTGATATGAGGGTCCTTGGGATCCCGAAGCGGGTGATGATGTTCCTCCAGATGAAATTTTGCACTAGCTTGTCTGTTATTGAAGCTAGTGGTTCAGCCTCGACCCATTTGGTAAAGTAGTCGATGGCCACCAAGAGGAACCTTCTCTGCCCCAAGGCTGCCGGAAATGGTCCTATCAAATCCATCCCCCATTTGTCAAACGGTAACACTGCTTGTATGGTAGTCAAGGGGTTGGTCGGGGCCCGAGGGATGTCTCCATGAAGCTGGCAGTTGGGGAACTTCTTCACTAAATCCCTGGCGTCAGATTTCAATGTCGGCCAGTAGTACCCGGCTCTCAGAGCTTTCCCGGCAATGATCCTTGCCCCTTGATGGCTGCTGCATGCGCCCTCATGGATTTCTCAAAGGATGTAGTTGCCCTCGAATGGTGTAATGCACTTCAGTAGTGGATGCGTGTAGGACTTTTTGTAGAGGACCCCTTCATGCCAAACAAACCAAGCTGACTTTTTTTTTAAAGCTTCTGCCTCCTTCTCTCCCGAGGGCAACACGCCATCTCTGAGGAAGCTTATAATTTCCTCCATCCACGTATCGGTTTTGTTCAGGGTGTGGACCTGGAGTGAGTTAATACTAGGTTGATTTAGGACTTCCCGGATGATGGTTCGAGGGGTCAGCCCCTCCGCTCAACTTGCCATGCGCGCCAAGGCGTCGGCTTGCTGGTTCTCCGACCTCGGGAGGTGTTGTATCTTGAATATGGACAACTTTTTGATGAGCTCCTGGGTTTTGTTGAGGTACATCCTCATGTTATCTTCCTTAGCCTCATACTCTCCCGAGACCTGCCCCACTATGAGCTGTGAATCTGACTTGGCCATAACTGCCTGTACTCCCGAGTTAATGCAGATCTGGAGGCCTAGGATTAGAGCTTCGTATTCAGCCGCGTTGTTTGAGGCCAGAAAGTCGCACTTCACAGCGTACTCCATTTTATCCCCGACTGAGGGAATGATCATAAGCCCGGCTCCGCTGCCTGCTTTGGAAGCAGAACCATCCACTTGTAGCTCCCACGACTCCCTTTCTTCTAGGTCCAGGGGTCGGGAGCTGCATTCACTGATGAAATCCGCCAGTGCTTGTGCCTTGATAGCCCTTCGCGGCTCATATTCCAACCCGAAGTCTGCCAACTGATCCGCCCACTCGGTCATCCGAGTTGAATGATTCCTGCTTTCGATTACTTTCCTGATGGGTTGTCCGGTGAGGACCTTAATTGGGTGCGCCTGGAAATATGGCTTCAACTTCCTACTCGCCATTACCAGCGCAAAAACCATCTTCTCAATTTGGTTGTACCTTGCTTCTGCTCCTCTATAAGCATGGCTGATGAAGTATACGGGATGCTGAGTTCCCTCTCTTTCTACTACAAGTACCGCACTGAGGGCGTATCCGATACCGAGAGGTAAATATAGAGAGCTTCCCTCGGCAAGGGTGATATGAGTTTGGGCAACGTTGCTAGGTGTTGCTTTAGCTGCTGGAAGGCATGTTCCGCCTCATTATCCCAATCAAATTCTTTCCTTTTGAGTGCTCTGAAGAACAGCAAGCTCTTGTCAGCAGAGCGAGATAGGAAGCAGCCCAGCGCTGCTAGGCAACCTGTTAGCCTTTGAACTTCTCTAACATTCCTTGGTGAGAACTTGTTCAAGACCGCGTTGATTTTGTCGGGGTTAGCCTCAATTCCTCTTTCATGGGATTTAACTTCATGCCATGGCGTCGTAGGGTGTTCAGCGATTCTGCCAAATCCCCGACGTGATCTACTGCCTTTTTGCTCTTGACGATCATATCGTCTACGTAGACCTCAATGTTCCTCCCGAGTTGCTCCTCAAAGACCTTGTTGATTGTTCGTTGATAAGTAGCCCTTGCGTTCTTTAGCCCGAAGGGCATCATCTTGTAGCAGTATACACCTTGGGCTGTAATGAATGTTGTATGTATTCGGTCCTTTTCCGCCATCGGGATCTGGTGGTATCCCGCGTTGGCATCCATGAAGCTGAGCAACTCGTGACCAGCCGTTGAAACGACCAGCCTATCAATCTTTGGTAGCGGATGATTGTCCTTAGGGCATGTCTTGTTCAAGTCAGTGAAGTCGACGCACATGCGCCAAGCTCCATTAGCTTTTTTGACCAGAACTACATTGGCCAACCACTATGTGTACTGGCATTCTTCAATGATACCCGCCTCTAACAATTTCTTGACCTCTACTGCTGCTGCCGCGTTTCTCTCGGGCCCTTGATGTCTGAGCTTCTGCTTGATGGGGCGGAATCCCTCCTTGATATTCAGCTCATGGGATGCGAACTTGGGATCCAGCCCCTGCATGTCAGAGGCGGAGTAAGCGAAAACGTCTATGTATTCCCGCAAGGTTTGGACGAGTTTTTCCCTAATCTCGGGACTGAGGTTTTTGCCGATCCTTACCCCGTGCCCGAGGCCTTCATCAAGCATTATCTCTTTATCCTCCTCGACCAGCTGGGGCCGTTCGTACAACTTTGGATTTTCTGAAAGGTAGACCCCGAGACCAGTAGGGGTGTCTACGAGATCTTCCCTCTTTCTCTTCCTTGGTCTTTCTTCTGAAGTTGTTGCTTTAAAACTGTTTGTGTAACACTCCCGGGCTGTTTGCTGATCTCCGTAGATCTTCCCGACTTGGCCTTCATCTGTTGCGTATTGCAGGAGTAGCTGGTATACTGAGATGGCTGCCTTTATTTTGTTCATGGTGGGCCTACCCATGATAGCGTTATAAGGAAGTGGGGTATCGACCACTAGGAAGTCGACTGGTAGGCTTCTTCCCTTGCCCCTTTCCCCGAGTCTCACATCGAATTTTACGAACCCGAGGGGGTACACGGATCCTCCCCCGAAGCCTATCAGCGGCTGACTGGTCAGGGTTACATCCTTCTCGGTATACTTCAGCTTCTCTAAACATTCTAGCGTGATGATGTCCGCTGATGAGCCGCTGTCGACCAAGATCCTCTTGACCCTTAAGTTTGCAATTTTCATCTCTATGACGAGGGGGTCGTCATGGGGGGTATGTACGTGCCGGTCAGGCTTTCCAAACGTCATGACGGGACATCCCGCCTTCGTTGGCTCAATTTCTAAGATATGTTGCTTCATTGCGTGCAAGTGAGCTTTGCGGGCTCGGCTAGTTAATCCACCCGAATCATGTCCCTCTGCCATTACCCCGACATACCCATCGGTGTTGTCACTGTCATTTTTTGCTTCTTTCTCTTTTCCTTTTTCTTCCCGAGAGTGCCTGATGTATCTATTCAACTTCCCTTGATCAGCCAAGTGATCCAAGGCCTTCTTCAGTTCTCGAGAGTCTTTAGTGGTGTGCCCGCATTCTCGATGGTACTCGCACCACAATCGTTGATCTCTTCTTTCCTTTGATGTCCTGATTGGGGGAGGGATAGGCAATACCGACTTGTGCTTCAAATCCAAGTTGATTTCGCGTCGGATCCTGTTGAAGCGGGGGTCATTCCCATGATCAGTCGTTCTCGGGAGGAGTTGTTGATTGCTTTTGCTGCTTTTGTTGGATTCCCGGTAGGGGGTTTCTTCCTTTCTTTTCTTCGACTTTTCTACAACAGGCTTGCAGATGTCCGAGGCTTGAATGAATTTCTGGGCCCGACTCATGGCCTCAGTGAATGTGGTGACTTCATTCTGGGACAAGGACCATCTGAACTTGCCCGGCCAGAGTCCCGACATCAAGGCGGTGAAGGTTACCCCGTCTTAGAGATCGGAGATCTTTAGGGACTCTTCATTGAACCGTTTAATGTAGTCTGCTAGACTTTCGTGCTCCTGTTGTTTGACTGACATCAAATGAATGCTTGTCTTCTTGTGCCGACGCCCGGCGATGAAATGTTGGTGGAATAACGCTTCTAACACAAAAAAGTTTGTGATTTTGCCAGGAGAGAGCCCTGAGAACCAGCTAAGTGCTAAGCCCTTGAGAGTCGTCGGGAAGTAACGACACCAAGCGGCTTCGCATCCGGTTTGTACACTCATCTGGGCCTTATAGGCCGCCATGTGATCGTCAGAATCGCTGTTTCCCGAGTACTGCTAAATCAGTGGAACCTTAACCTTGCTTGGGTTAGGGACTTCCATGATCTCCCGACTAAAGAGTGTCATGAAGTTCAATACCCCTCTGTTGACCAGGACGGGAATTATGTTTCGTGGGGGTCTTGAGTCTCCTTCAAATTCGGTCCTGATCTTTTTGGACCCGAGAGGGGGTGATTCCTCCCCCCTTCGAGGAGTCCGAGACTGAGCTTGCTCTTCTTGGCGGACCTTCTCCTGGTTGGCCGTCCTCTTGTCGTTAAGTAGGTTCCGAGCGTCCTGCTCCAGCCGACGCCTACGATTCTTTTCAATGATCCGTCGGGCATCGGAATTTGGGGTTCTATGAGAATTGGCCTGTCGGGATCTCTCTCCTCCCACTCGTTGCCCGCCTCGGTTAGGGGCTTGAGTGTTTGGATCACCCCGATTCCGAGGCTCTCCCTGGTTCAACTCTCGGGGTATCCCTTGGTTGAGTTGGGGGATTCCCGCTATGAGTTGCTGCAAGCTGCGTTGCATATTCTCGTTCAACTGTTGAGCTATCCTTTCTATATCTGCCATGGTGATGGGAGGTGGATTAGGTTGGTACTGTTCTCGGGGTCCAGTTTGCTCTTCCATACGAGGAGTGGATCCCTTATCGTCAATGGCAAGCGACTCAACCAACACATTGGGTTGCTGGGACCGGATCAGGGTTGGTTGGGGAGGTAGTGAGGCTCGGGTTGTTTTCTTTCGGGGTGCCATGTTACTCTCGGTACGTAGCTTTGAGATGTAGTATCCCCACAGACGGCGCCAAACTGTTTCTGCCTTGAAACTAGTCCAATGAGTTAAGTGTGTTTAGAGAGGTTTGAATCCCGAGTTGGAGTATAATCCCGAGTCTTGTCACTAGAGGTCCTGCAAAACAAGGAAAACTGGCCCGGGGGTGTTCCCGGGAAAGCCCCACCGACGCTCAAGTCAGTTGAGATTGAGGTGGAGAGAGAGTGTGAACAGTTCTAGAGAGAGATGCTCTGGTTTTGTTAGGTGAGAATTGAATACCTGCTCATTGATTGGGCTTGCTGCTTTTATAATGTTGGGGGTTTCCCAGACAAGAAACCCTATTGGGGAGCATCCATGTCTGTAGGAAAGTTGTCCCCCTTTTATGGTAAATTTGTTTTCTGTCAAAAGAGCTGATGGGCCCCTGGGTGGCATACAAATCAGATCTTTTAGGTGGGCTTTGCATAATACTGTTGGACCAGATCAGGGGTCCAAACATATACCAACAACAACAAAAATTAAATCTGGTAGCAGGTGTTTGTAGAGGCATTGACGAAAAATTCAGCATAAGAGCCACACCCGCATTTAACACCGATTACTGCAAAAATTTTGTACAGCTCCCTTGCCGTCATTGTTAGGTTCGTATTCATCTGCAAAAAATTACATTCATGGCGTCAAAGAATTAGAAAAAAAGAACAAAATTGAAAAGAAAAAGATAATATACTTAAAATAAGTGGCTTTTAATTCAAAGAAAAAGTATAAAAGTCCAAGAAAAGTTCAGTAATTGACATAAATTTTGCATAAAATCTTTAAAGAAAAGAACGGAATATACATTATTATTATTAGTTGAGGTGCTCGCGGTGTTAGCATGAGGTGGAACATGGTCGGAGACAGTACTCATCGGTAGCGTAGGCGATGGCGCGAAGCTGCGTCGAGACAGCCATCATCTCGTAGCGACGGCGATAGCGGCGGGACCGTGTCGAGACGATCATCATCGATAGCATCGGCGATGGCGGCGGGACTGTGTCGAGAGACAGTCATCATCGGTAAGCAGCGGCGTTAGCGGCCGGACTGTGTCGAAGACAGTCATCATCGGTAGCGACGGCGATGGCGGCGGACCGTGTCGAGACAAGCATCATCGGTAGCATCGGCGATGGCGGCGGGACCGTGTCGAGACAGTCGTCATCGGTAGCTGTCGGTGATGGCGGCGGGATCGTGTCGAGACAGTCATCATCGGTCGCGGCAGACGATGGTGGCGGGGCTCGTGTCGAAGACTGTCATCATCGGTAGCGTAGGCGATGGCGGCGGGAGCGTAGTCGAGAGCGCCTATCATCGGTAACGCTGCCGCGATAGCGGCGGGGTGTTAGGGTTAGAAAGCCATCATCTCGCAGCGTCGCGATAGCGGCGGGCCGTGTCGAGAGACAGTCATCATCGGTAGCGTCGGGCGATGGCGGCGGGCCGTGTCGAGACAGTCATCATCGGTAGCGTCGGCGATGGCGGCGGAGCATGTGTCGAGAACGATCATCATCGGTAGCGGCAGGCGATGGCGGAGGGACTGTGTCGAAGACAGTCATCATCGGGTAGCGTCGGCGATGGCGGCGGATCAAGGCGTGAGACAGGCATCATCGGTAGCGTCGCAATGGCGGCGGGACTGTGGTCGAGACAATCATCATCGATAAGCGTCGGCAATGGCGGCGGGAGCGTGTCGAGACAGTCATCATCGATAGCGTCGGCGATGGCGACAATGGTTGATATGTTGAGGGCACCGGGTTCGGACGGCGGCGACAGTAAATTCATCAAATTTCGACATACGGGTGACCTCCTTACCTATAATGAAATCGTCACCCACAAAATAATTTTTTCAATCACATTTATCAAGAAATTTATTCACCGATAAAACATATTGCATAATTACATATATCAACCATATTAATTAACCCAGAAAACAGACAAGTCAATGAAGAAAAAAAAGAAATTCAAAATGGAGTTCAATTAAAGAAAAAGTACCATGTAAATTGATCTTTGACCCAGGTTTGAATGTCAGCAGGGAAGGGGAAGACGACCAGTAGACGGGGAGGAGAGAGATGGTGGTTCGTCGCAGCACATTGGGGTTGGTGTTGGAGGGGGAGAAGACGACGAACAAGAAACATAAGTTGAGGGAGTGGAACTGGCTGATCTTGGAGGTGGAGTTACTACTAATGGTTGAGTTCTGGGGCGACTGTTATGGAGTTGGACCAGTTTGAGGAATTTTAGCCTATTCATTCTTCTATTCTTAAGCAATTGCTTGAACTTTAGTCTTTTTCTTGTTTCTTCGTCGGAAGGTTTTCCCTTTGATTTCACTTTGATTTTACCATGTTTGTTTGGTTCGAGTTGTTGGATGTGTCAATTGTCAAAGTACAGTTAGTGTTTAAGTTTTGAACTATTGAAGACTGAAGTCTGAAGAAGACTTGACTTATCACAACCTTATATAAACAATCTGGCAGGCCTGGACTTGGATCTGGGTCTGGGCGGGCGCCCATCAAGATTAATTAAAGTTAGTTATTTTCATCCTATTATCAATAGAAGGCTACTAGGGGCGATGGTTTCTTAGTTTTCGATAGGGGTTTGTTAAACATCGCCCCAGAATTACTTAAAATCGCCCCGATCCCACTTTGACTTTACTATTTTACCCTTCTCTTTTTTCCACCACTCGCCACCCCCGCCACCTCCCTGCCACCACCTACCACCTACCTCCCCTGCCACCACCCACCACCACCACCACCGCCACCCGCCACCACTTGCCACCACCCACCCCGTAAAAAAAAGATTTTAATTGGGCTAAGGGTCGAACTTCGGCCGGGATGTTCGACCCATGGCCCGAACGTCTGGCCGGGGAAGTTCGGGCCATGGGTCGAACGTTGGCCAGGAAGTTCGACCATGGCCCGAACTTCCTAGCCAGACGTTCGGGCCATGGGAAGAACTTCCTGGCCAGAAGTTCGACCCTTAAATAAAAAAAATTTCAAAATTTTTTAAAGGGGGGCGAACCTGTGGCCAGGAAGTTAGACGCATGGCCCGAACGTTTGGCCTGTACGTTCGGGCCATGGGTCGAACTTCCTAGCCAAACGTTCGCCCCATCGCCCGAACTTCTAAGCCAAACGTTCGGGCCATGGGTCGAACGTCCTGGCCAGACGTTCGACCCTTAGCCCCAAAAAGTTTTCGAAATATGAGTGGTTGACGAGGTGGCGGTGGGGCTTGAGGTGGGCGGTGGGGGCTGGAGGTGGTGGTGAAGGGTTGTAGCAGGAGGTGGTGGTTTGGGAAAAGAAAAGAAAAACAATGGAAGGGTAAAGTTGGAAATATTTGGTGGGACCGGGGCGATTTTAAGTAATTTTGGGGCGACGAGTAGAAGTTCAGTTTTCGATAGTTGGAATGCGAGAATCATGGTTCGAATGTCGAGGCTGTATGTTATTCTCTTTTTTAGATTTCTTTTTTTCCAGTAAAAAGGAGTATTATTTTATACCGTTTTTTCACCAGGTACCCCGTGGTTTTTCAAAATTCATGGGGTACCTCTACTTTTTAAAAAATGCACCAGGTACCCTAACTATTTTAATAAAATGCACGAAATGCCCTTAATGACTAACGGTGTTAAGTTTTCGTTAGTAATTAACCCTAATTAACCCCCTAATTCTAACCTTAATCCTAATCATAACCCTAATCCTAACCCCTAACCCTAAACCCTAACCTCCTAACCCTAACCTCCCCCCCACCACCTAGCCCCCCTCCCACCACCCACCACCCCACCACCCCACCACCCACCCCCCCCCCCACCACCCCGGTCGAATTCCCTCCCCCTCCCCCCCCGCAGTCCCCCCACCACCTTCGTCGATTCCCTCCCCCCGCCATGCCCCCACTCCCCCCGCCCAGTCAATTCCCCTCCCCACCACGCATCACACTTCCTTGAAATCCGCTTCAATGAAACCCGTATCGTGGATTCCAATTCCAAATCTCGCATTGGCACATCCCCGTGCGAGATCAACTGTAGGCACTAGGAGCTCCACTTCTTTGCATCTACGAGTTTGAATAAAAGTGTAGGCGGTAGCTCCAAGCACCGTATATCGGCGGGGGTGGGGGGAAATTCAACGGAAATCGACGGGTAGGGGGAGGGTGCGGAAATCGACGGGGGGTGGGGGAGGTGCGGGGAGGGGGGGGGGGGAATTCGGCTGGGGTGGTGGGGGAAGGGGGCTGCTGGGGTAGGGGAGGGGAGGGGGAATCGGCGGGGTGGTGGGGGGAGGGGGGTCACTTGGGGTAGGGGAGGGAACGGAATTCGACGGGGGTGGTGGGGGAGGGGCTCAGCTGGGGGTAGGGGACGGGAGGGGAATCGACGGGGTAGTGGTGGAGGGGGGCTTGGGTGGTGGGGGAGAGGGCTTGGGGTGGTGGTTAGGGTTAGGGTTTAGGGGGTTAGGGTTTAGGGGTTTAGGATTAGGGGTTAACAATGGCAAAATGGTAAATAAAGCTAACGGAAACTTAACAACGTTAGTCATTAAGGGCATTTCGTGCATTTTATTGAAATAGAAAGGGTACCTGGTGCATTTTTTAAAAAATAGGGGTACCCTATGAATTTTGAAAAACCACAGGGGTACCTCGTGAAAAAACCGTATTTTATATCATATAGACCTTCATATTCTAAATAGTGTCTATATTAAAATATATCGTACACAACCCAAAGTCTAATATTAGGAATTTTATGTTATCAAATTTCTAGTGTTTACCAACTCAAATCTATATGATTGCATTATGATATTACATGTACTATTTTATATCATAAAAATAATCTAAAAAAAAATCAAAGTGGAACAACAAATTTCAGTTTCAGTTTAATTGTTGATTGATATTTGTAATTATATTTGATTTCTATTATTTATTTTAAGCCATCCGATAATAAAGTGCATTAAGCTTTAAATATAATTTTATATTTCGAAATTATGATTTTATTCGTCAAGATACGGGTTGATCTAGTTTTTACAGACTAATAGATATTAACTGTTTAGTCCGCTTGTCCAACAAGTAAGCTAAAGGCTGAGCTTTCTTGTCTAGCGAGTAAACTAGTATTCCTTAGAGATTCTTCACTTGGAGACTTGTGCAACAGTGTTTGAATCTGCTTGGTCCGAGCCTGAGCTTCGTTCCCGAACCTGCAAAAAGGGACCCACCCTGGAGGTTTGGGTGGTGGTTTCCCCTCCGAAGCTTAAGTCAGATATCAGGAGTTGTAAGGAGAGAGTAGATCTAGAGAGAGAAAGTAAGAGAGTATTTTTTCAGAGTAACTTTACACAGTTTGCATTGAATGATCTTTCTCCTGATTTAAGGGGTATTTATAGTGATAGCAAGATGACAACTATCCTTAAAATCTGCCCTAGAATAGTGGCCTCTGATGAGCTAAGGAATCAGATCATGACACGTGGCAGGCCATGATTTGTGAAGGTTTATCAACCAATCACTTGCAACCACCTCCCAGGGCTGGGCTCTGACTTTCTTTTGGGCCAGAAAAGTAGCCTTTTCTCCCAACTGAGTATAACCCAAAGATTAAACCTTTTTTCTCTATTTATTAGGAGAGGACACGTGTGCGGCCCTGATGAGCCCAAGTGACTTCAAAGGAGCCGTAGATGTTAGGCTACAACATTTGCCCCTAAAAGGGCTTTCACTGCTGGCCCATCTGACGGTTAAGGCCCTTTTACCCAAGGTAGTTTTATTCAAAATGAAGGAAATGACGCGCCTTTTCCTGGGTTTTACCGGTCATAATCGACCGTTTTACCCTTTCTTCGGTCATCCTTGACCGGCTCCACAAGTTTCTTACCCCTCTATAAATAACTTTGGTGTGAGGACATTAAATCATTTCACACCTTGAACGAATTTTTCTAGAGAGAGAAGCTCGGTAAATTTTTCTAGAGAGAGAGAATGATCGCCCATCCTCAGCTTTCGTCACCGACTCGTCCAGGTGCTTTAGCAGGTATCTTTTCTTTGTTCTTTTTACTCTTCTTTATTCTTTATTTTTTCGTAGAAAATCAATAAAATGGAATCTTCTTCGTCAAATAATCCAAGCCGACCAAGAGCTTGTCTTGACCCTAGAACCGATACTTCTTCTTCGGCACATTCTAGAGTTGGGCCTCTTCTGGCCGAGTATATATTTTTTTGTGGTTTTGGCTGAGAAAGTCAGACGACCCAGTCTTTACCTGTGCAGTGTAATCTGGCGCGCGTCAAGCAAACGGCATGTCTAAGACGAAAGGTAATACTACCCTCACATAGTTCAGACATGGAGGAATCTACTGTACGAGTTCCAGATTAGACAAGGGGGCCCAAAGTGCTGAGCTTTTAGGCGGGCCTCCTTCTCCTGACTGCAATTTAGAAATAAACCCTCAGGCCAGTACTTCTGGCAGGGACGTCAACATGGAGGGAACCGGCGAAGATAATAACAGCAGTGAATCTAACGTAGCCGAAGAATTGGACGAAGCCTCTACGACCTCGTTGAAGATTAGAAGACGCTTAGGTCCCCTTTCTGACCCCGGCTTCATTTTGGTCAATCGTAAATGGCTTGAGAAAATAGGACCAGACCCTAGTTATTTAACCTCCTGTATGCCCATGTCGCGCTTCTCCTTTGTCATCCCAAAAAAGGACGCGACGATTCTGAGTGCCCCAAAGAACCACTTCGCCGTCTACAAGCTGGCCTTGGACGCGGGGTTAAGGTTCCCCCTGCACGAATTTATAGAACAAGTGTTGCACTACTACCACATAGGCCATAATCAGCTGGCTCCAAATGCTTGGCACAACGTCCTGACGTTTATTACCGTCTGCGAGCTGCGCGGCCTAGCTGTTTCTCTCCAAGCCTTATGCGGCTAAGGTACCTGGGGCCGTGGACGGGGCATGGCTCAGCATCTGCAACCGCCCCGGCTTCATGACTGCTTGGGGGCAAGCCGTCGAAGATGCACGAATGGAAGGCCGACTTCATCTTCTTACGGGCGGCCAACGACTATGCCACTGAGGGCTATAGATTTTATAATCGATCTGTCACGAATACTGGGCGGAAGCAGTCCTGGCTGGATTTGGAGGACAGCTTTGACGAAGAGGTTGTGGAGTACTTCAGAATAAAGGAGTACTCCAGGCCCGGCCAGCGATCTTTTAAGGGGTCAGCTAACTGGATACCCTTTAAAAAAATGTTTCACCATGATGACTTCCTAGTCGCCGCCGGCTTGCGGTTGGCCGAAGATAAAGGTATACGTTCATATTCTCCAAGTAAAACGCTTCGTCCATAGTATACATCAGACTAACCCTTTCTCATTTCTTTTTTGCAGACTCGGCCAGAGCACGTCTCAAGGCTTCTTGGACGGGAGATATAAGCATGTCTAAATTCACAGACAACTTATGGAAGGAATACGCCAAGCGCAGCGCCGAGAAAAGGGCTGAAACACTGGTAAAATATATATATATTTAATTTTTTTTTTTTTTGGGCGAGGATCATTCTGATCTGACTCGTCAAGCATTTGCATCCAACCATTGGACGAGAATCACCCAAAGAAGGAAAGCGTCCAAGCATGGACGTCCACCTTCTTTGGGCCATTCTCGTCTGAGATATTGGAAGTCTTTGGACGAGTACCATTTGGACTCGTCCAAGCCGTTGTTCCTTTCTCTGGACGAGAATCACCTGAAGAAGGAAGGCGTCCATGCTTGGACGGCCACCTTCTTTGGGCCCTTCTCGTCGGAGATGCTGGAAGTCTTTGGACGAGTACCATTTGGACTCGTCCAAGCCATTGTTACTTTCGCTGGACGAGGAAAACCTGAAGAAGGAAAGCGTCCATGCTTGGACGGCCACCTTCTTTGGGCCATTCTCGTCTGAGAGACTTTAAGTTCTGTAACTGTACGAAGATTTGATTTCCTGTCCTTGGACGGGAGTCATTTTAGTCCGTCCACTTTTGGACGGCTTCCTTCTTTGCATCAACTTCGTCTGTATTCTGAAATTTCTTCGGACGAGTTTCTCTTTGGACGAGATTCACTTAGGAAAGGAGATGTCCATTATAGGACGCCTTCCCTCTTTGGGTGATTTTCGTCTGAATCCTTGTGAATGATTTATAACCTTTGTCCTTTGGACGACCAGTATGATAACTTGTTCATTTTTTGCAGAAAAATGCTCCTACAAACAAACTTCCACCTGGGAAGTCGTCCTCGTCCAAAAAGAGGCCTACAGCGGCCGGGGACCAGCCTCTAGCGAAAAAGCCTAAGGGCTTTACAAGGAAGAGGGCAGAGAAGACGACTCCTGCTGGTGAAATTGGGGAGAAAGCCATGCCTCCACCAAAGGACAAGGCCCTGAAAAAGGAGCCTTCAGCTGCTGCCCCTGCCGAGGGGGAAAAGAATGCGGATCTTGCTGGTCAGTTGTACGTTCTGCCAGCGGATTCTGCCGATATCGGTCCAGAGTCGGCCATGGCTTTGGTTATTCCGGAGTCGGAGACGGCTGCTGAGAATTACCCGGGCTTCAGCGGCTCGGTAGCTAAGCTGGTATCGCAGATGCCGCTAGCTGTTAGGACGACATCCATCTCATATGTTGAGTCGTATTATCCAAATATAGTTAGGACGGTGCGGGTCGACGGACGGTCCATGAGTCCGTCCAATAGACAAGCCATCGTCTTTCCCATCAAGATAACTGACTCTCCCCCTCTTTCAGATAAGGGCAAAGGCCCCGCTTTACCCTCAGCTCCTCCCACCATAGACTCGGACGAGGAGTCTTCTCCTGCTTTTGCCAAAATGTTAAAGGTAGAAAAAGATAAGCTTAAGCAGGAGCTCTTCAAGTGTTACCCTGAATCCTATATCAAAGGATTAAGGGGAGCCTCGGCCGGGCATGTGGGCTACATGTCTCAACTTGCTGCTGAGGTATAACATGCTGCCGCTTTTGTTTAATACTTGTGTAAATTTTTCCTTTTTGTAACTCGTCTAATGACTTGTTTTGTTTTCATTCTTCCAGCTTTTTGCTCGCAGCATGCTTACTGAAGAGTGGGCGAGGGAGCTTAGAAAGGAGAACAAGCAGCTCGTCCACCTTGCTACAACGGCAGGCGACAAGGCCATTCATGACATTGAGATGGCTAATACCCTTCATCGTCAATCCCTGGAGGCTTTGGAGAAGAGATCAGCTCGCCTGGAATCCGAAAAATAAGAATTATCTTGTTACGATCAACCAGCTATACAAAGAGCAGGACCGTTTGAAGATGGTCTTAGATGTTGTCTCTGCTGAGTTGAAGGGTGAAAGAGATGCTGCTCTTCTAGCTGTTGTCTAACTGAGAAGGGAGAACATCATCCTAAGGGCGAAGACTGCCCGTCTGCAAGGGGAAGCGGCCCGGGCCTTTGACGACGCCAAAGAAGGCTTGGCTCAAGTCATCGAAACGTCCAAGGACTGGACCGTCAAGACCTTTGAGATGCTGGCTGAGCCTAATGAGGTCCCCAGCTTCATTCGTCGTCGAAATATCAACAAAGTGTTCATCGTGCTATGGTGTGTGCCAAGGAACCTCCGGAATTTTTGGACTCGGATGACGAAGCTGTGGTTGAGGAGGAGAACTCTGAAGACGACCAAGAAACTCGCGTTGAAGATGATGCCTAGTTTTAGGTTTATTTTCCTAAGTTTCTTGGCTTGTTTGCCATTGTAGCTTTATCTCTTCTAGTCTTAAGTTGTAAATTTTTTGCCACGTATATATGAAAGACTTTTTGCCAATTGCTTATCTTTTCTTCTCTTGAATTCCAATTTTGACCAAGTATAAAATGAACCTCGTCCTGAATGTTGGACGATCTGCACAGATGTTTAAGGAAAGAGCAACGTCCTTGCCTTTAGACGATCTTAAATATTTTGGACGGTCTACAAAATTTAAATAGAGCAAGCTTGCCAACCCTGACCCTTGCCCTTGGACGGTCGAGAGTCTTTACAAAACACAGAGGAGAAGATTGCCATCCTTGTCCTCAAACGATTGTGAATCTTTCCAAAAAGTATCCAAGTAATTAGTGACATTCGTCCTGGAACTTTGGATGGTCTGCAAAATAAATATAGGGGAAGATTGCTATCCCTGTCCTTGGACGATCGTGAACCTTTCCAAAAAGTATCCAAGTACTTAGTGAGATTCGTCCTGGAACTCTAGATGGTTTTCTCATTCAGATGAGTCTTGCCCCAAGGGGAAAGCGGCCAATACATATGGTTTTGTGGACTAGCCACGTTTTAGCCGTTTTTCTCGAGTTGGTAACTCCCGTCCTGCAGTATTGATCCATCACAAGGGCATCTATGCCTAGTTCGTCCTGGTTTTTTGGACGACCTTCTTTCTTTAGCTCGTCCTATAGGCTTGTCCCATCCCCTCCTGCTTGGGCTAAGCTCAACCATATATGATGGACGAGCCATAGTCCAAGAAGGAGAGCGGCCAACATTGGCCAAGCCTGCTGAAATTGCTAAGGACGAGCTTTGGATACATGATCTAACCATGTCTTAGCCGCCTTCCTTGACGGAGCAACACCCGTCCGGAATTAGTGATCCCTTACTAGGGTCTTTACTACTTAGCTGTCCGTGTATTTGAAAGTAAGTATCCTTTACTAAGGGCTTATTTCTGGTCAGCTTTCTCTTAGAGACTTTGACGTTTCCCTTACTAGAGATTTTGTCAATTTGATTGTCATTTATGTATTGTCAACCTTTAGGTTGTTATACTTTTGGCCAGTCTCTTCGAGGGAGTGATGTTTGGCATAGAAGTGAGTATTTTTGACGCTCTATTGTTTTTTGTATTTTTGTCCCAAGTTATTGTCACTTTTAGACTAGTAACTGATTTAATGCCCCAAAGTGAACTAACTTGGTGAAAATAAACAAAGGTGATAAGAAAGTAGGAATTGTATTATATGAATTTTGCTTGACTAAATGCCAAGATACATGTATACAATTCTTTTTTCTAGCATGTGCCATTGCACTTTGGACTTACTACAAACTACCAGCTAGATTCCTGACGATGAATTGAGTTAGACGTGGTACTTCTTCAGATTATCTGAGTTCCAAGTGCGCTGTATAACTCGTCCATCCATATCTTGGAGACGAAAGGTTCCACTGCGCAGCTCTTGGATAATCAGATAAGGTCCTTCCCAATTTGGTGTTAGCTTCCCCATCTCTTTAGCTCGTCCAACCGCCTCCATCTTCCTTTGAACAAGATCCCCCACCTTAAGTGGTCGTCTAGCGACTCTCTTGTTAAACTCCCGAGCCATTCGCAGTTTGTACAATTGCATTCTTAGCAAGGCATTGCCCCTGACTTCTGGTACTTGATCCAAAGCCGTGCGCAATGCAGCCCAGTTGGCATCTTCTGTGTACAACATGACTCGCAGGGAGGGTTCTTCAATCTCAATGGGCAAGACGGCTTCAGTGCCATAAACTAACATGAAGGGTGTCTCTCCTGTAGAATTTTTGGCGGTTGTTTTGATGGACCATAACACTAGCTGTTGTTCTTCAATCCATTTTCCCTTAGCATTATCCAACTTCCTTTTGATTCCATTGGATGGAATCTTGTTGAAGGACTCTACTTGCCCATTGCCTTGTGGGTGGGCGACTGCAGCGAAGTGAGCCTTGATGGACTGTGGCATGCCAAAACGAGTTATAATGTTTTTCCAAATAAAGCCCTTGATGTCGTTTATTGTTATACCTCGCATGGCTTCAGCCTCTATCCATTTAGTGAAGTAGTCCACAGCTACTATCACAAACTTCTTTTGCTCAGCGGCCACCGGGAAAGGTCCTAGGATATCCATGCCCCATTTGGCAAAAGGCTGAGAAAACAAGATGGGACTTAAGTAGTTGGACGGCTTCTGATGCAGGTTTCCATGCTTCTGACATCTTTGACACTTCTTTGCGTAGAGAGGGTGTCCTCCTTTAAGGTAGGCTAGTAGTACCCCGTCCTTAAAGCCTTTTCTCCCAATGCTCTTCCCCCAATGTGAGATGCACAAGCTCCTTCATGGAGTTCCTTCAGAACCTCCAGACCTTCTCTGGTGATGCATTGAGGAGAGGGCTATTGAATGACTTCTTGTAAAGGGTCTCATCCCATAGTTCAAACCACTTGTCTCGAGCCTTCACATACTTAGCCTCCACAGGATCCAATGGCAGTCGTCCTGTTTTCTTGTGTTATATTATGGGCTCCATCCAAACTGCCCCTCGGCTAAGAAACATGATTTGTTCTTGGTCAATACTCTTTTTGGGTTTAACTTCCCAAAACACTGTTCTTGGCGCATCACCTTCAGCCGAGCAGGCCAATTTTGAGAGAGCGTCTGCTTGATTATTTTCTGACCTTGGCACTGGTCGAGAACAAATCGTTTCAAAGGCTCAATCTCATCTTTGTTCAGACGCATATATTTGCCCATCGATGCTTCTTTACATTCAAAATCCCAGTTGACTTGACTAACGACCAAGAGAGAGTCTGATTTGGCCTCAATTTCTAGGGCTCCTGCCGCTTTACACATTTTGATTCCAGCTAGAAGTGCTTCATATTCAGCTTCGTTATTGGACGCTTGGAATTGGAATCTTAGCGCATATTCAAACTTGTCTCCTTCTGGAGATTGACAAATGATTCCTGCCCCACATCCATTGACAGTGGACGATCCATCCACCATGACTGTCCAATGCTTCCTCCCTTCAGCTGGATCAGATATTGGCTCTATAGTTGGCCGAGTAAGCTCAACTATAAAATCTGCCAAGGCTTGCCCCTTAATGGCTTTCCTTGGTTCAAATGATATATCGAACATGTTAATCTCAACATTCCATTTTAACATCCGTCTGGCGGCTTCCCTCTTTTGCAAAACTTGCTTCAAGGGTTGGTCAGTGTGGACGAGTATACTGTGAACCAAGAAATAGGGCCTTAACTTTCTGCTAGCCATGACAAGGGCCAATCCAAACTTCTCGACTGGAATGTACCTATTTTCCGCATCCTTGAGCACATGATCCACAGAGTATATTGGAACTTGCACGGACTCTCTTTCAGCCAGCTACACAGCACTGATTGCCTGAGTGGACACAACCAAATATACAAACAATTTCTTCCCCTCGGCTGGACTGACCAACCTAGGCAGCTGCCGAAGGTGATCTTTGACTTGCTGGAGCGCTTGCTCAGCTTCTGCTGTCCACTCAAACTTAGCCTTCTTCTTGATAGTAGCGAAGAAGTGATAGCACTTGTCGCCCGACTTAGACATGAAGCGTCCAAGGGCAGCGAAGCAACCCGTCAGTCGCTGAACTTCCTTTATTTTTTACGGAGATTTCATGTCTAGAATAGCTTGGATCTTTTCGGGGTTGGCTTCTCTTCCCCTCTGATCAACTAAGAAGCCTAAGAACTTCCCCGACAAGACTCCAAAGACACATTTGATGGGGTTCAATTTCAGCTTGTATTTTCTAAGAGTTCCGAAAGTTTCTCTCAAATCACCAAGATGACCTTCCTCTTGCCGGCTCTTGACTATCATATCATCGATATATGCTTCCATGTTTCTTCCCAACTGTGGCTGAAAGACGGTATTGATCAATCTTTGAAATGTGGCCAGAGCATTGCGTAGGCCGAATGGCATTCTCAACCAGCCATACAGTCCTTTTTCAGTAATAAAGGATGTTTTGTCCTGATCCTCTGACCACATGGGGATTTGATGAAAACCTGAATAGGCGTCCATGAAACTTAGCAAAGCATGGCCGGCTGTGGAGTCTACTAGACGATCCAACTAGGCAAAGGGAAGTTGTCCTTGGGACAAACCTTGTTGAGATCCGTGTAGTCCACACACATCCTCCAAGTGTCATTAGGCTTTGGCACCATGACCACATTTGCTATCCATTCTGGATAATAGGTTTCTCTAATGAATTTTGACTCCAACAACTTCTGAACTTCCTGGTCTACCGCCTGATTCTTGGCCGGTCCCAAATGTCTTTTCTTCTAACGAACAGGTTTTAAATTTGGATCGACATTAAGCCGGTGGACGGCTATCTCTGGATCAATTCCAGGCATTTCCTCAACACAATAAGCAAACACTTCTTGAAATTCTTTCAGCAAGCTGATTAAAAGGCCCCTCAAATCAGGAGAGAGCGAGGACCCAATCTTCAAAGTTCTTTCTGGACAAGCCTCATCCAAACAGACATCTTCTAGGACTTCCACAGGCTCTGGACGTTCTAGTGCCAGCCCCATAATGGCCATTACCTCCTCAGACGAGGATGACTCTTCCTTGACGAGCTCATACTTCCTTTTTTTGCTGGGGAGAAGTTTAGACGTTTTCCTTGAGGGAGCGACAGGCGTCTGAGGACTCTCAATTGCCATCTTCAAAGAGGCTACTTGGTCCTTTACCATTTCAGACTTTTTCCTTTCGCCAGCAACCCTCGTCTTATCTTTCCCAATTTCAGATGTTTTCCGTTTGCCACCGATCCTCGTCTGGTCTTCATTGCATGCTTTCCATGATGAAGGCTTGAGGGTAGTTAGGTGACATTCCCTAGCCGCCTGCTTCCATACAAGCAGCCAATTCTGCCATCATCACAATTAAACTTCATAAGCATCAAGTGAGTGACAATCACAGCTTTAACATGATTCAAAGTTGGTCGTCCAAGTATGACATTGTAGGCTGTCAAATCTCGGACTACCAAGAACTTGATAAACAGAGTCCTTGAGGTCTCCTTCTCTCCCACTCGGACGAGCAAAGTAATAGTTCCCATAGGATGAATGATTCCTCCCCCAAACCCAATGAAGGGGTGGTGGACGGGAACTTAGTTCTTTTCATCAAACTTCAATCTGGACAAGCAATCAGCGATAATGATGTCTGTTGAGCTTCCGGTGTCAATCAGAATTCTTCTTACTCTCAAGTTTGCTATATTCATTTCTACAACCAAAGGGTCATCATGAGGAGTTCTCAGCTTCCCCCGATCTTGTTCACTAACTACCACTTTCGGGAAAGGCTCAGCCTTCGTCTGATTAGTTAGTAAGACATGGTCGAGCTCCCTGAGGTAGTTTTTGTGCCCTCTATTGGTTGGTCCTCCAGCAGCAAACCCTCCTGAAATTACAAGGACAACATCCTCGTCCGTGCTTTAACTCTCTTTCTTCTTAGTCTGCCGATCATCCTTCCTCTGAAACTTCCTTCCCCCTTGAGGCAAATAGGAGTTCATCTTTCCTTTTCGAGCTAGATCCTCCAAAGCCCTCTTAAGGTGCTTACATTCATTGGTCTCATGACCGCAGTCCTTGTGAAAGTGACAGTATTTGCTCTTGTCCCTATTTCTGTAAGAAGTCTTCATCTCAGCTGGGGCCTTAAGCTCATATTGGTCCTTTATCTCCATGAGAATGGAGTATTGGTCCTTGCTGAATTCGATGGGGTTGGATGAAGAAGGCTCGGATTCCTTTCTCTTGCTTCTTCTGGACGAAGTCGTGGTTGAGGTAATTGCCCAAGTCTCGGCCTTCTTGGGGTTACTCTTTTTTGGCTGAGCAACCTCTTCAGGCTTCTTGGACTCGGGGTGCTTTGCCTCAGCACACACTTCTGTGGTGTGTATAAATGCTTCGGATTCCATTTATGCCTCGGCAAGAGTGGTGACTTTCTTCTTAACAAGATCGAACTTAAAACTTCCTGGCCTTAGTCCCCTGATAAAGGCGTCAAAGGCCACCCCGGCATTAAGATCTTGAATCTGAAGGGCTTCTCGATTGAATCTCATAACAAAACTCCTAAGAGCTTCTTTAGGTCCTTGGACGACCTTACCCAAGTGCATGCTTGTTTTTTGCTCTTGCTTATTGGCAACAAAGTGACTAGAAAATAAGAAACTGAGTTCAAAAAAATTGTTGACTGAATTGGGTGGAAGATTGTTGAACCACTTCTGTGCTACTCCCTTCAGAGTTGCGGGGAAATTTTTTACACCACGTAGCATCATCCACTCCTTGGACATACATCTGATGCTTGTACGCGGATAGGTGATCGTCTGGATCTGTTGTTCCATCAAAAGGTTCTATAGTAGGGAGTTTAACCTTTGGGAATGCGGGCGCCTCCATGATCCTGGCCGAGAATAGAGTAGGCCAGTTAATCCGGAGGGCTCCCAGCTGTCCCTCGATGGGTACGAACTCCTTGTGGTATTCCTTTATCACCGAATCAGAGACAGTCATCATCGGCAGCGTCGGCGATGGCGGCGGGACTGTGTTAGAGACAATCATCATCGGTAGCGACGGCGATGGCGGCGGGACTGTGTCGGAGACAGTCATCATCGGTAGCGTCGGCGATGGCGGCGGGACTGTGTGAGAGACGATCATCATCGGTAGCGACAGCGATGGCGGCGGGATCGTAGTCGAGACAGCATCATCGGCAAAGATCTCGCGCGTCGGCGATGGCGGCGGGGCGTGTCGTAGACGATCATCATCGGCAATGGCGATGGCGGCGGGGATCGTGTCGAGACAGGTCATCATCTTTAGCGTCGGCGATGGCGGCGGGACTGTGTCAGAGACAGTCATCATCGGTAGGGACGGCGATGGCGGCGGGATCGTGTCGAGACACGATCATCATCGGTAGCGGCGGCGATGGCGGCCGGACTGTGTCAGAGACAGTCATCATCGGTAGCGCCGGCGATGGCGGCGGGACTGTGTCAGAGACAGTCATCATCGGTAGCGTCGGCGATGGCCGCAATGGTTGATATGTTTACGTCACTGGTTCAGACGGCGGCGACAGTAAATTCATCAAATTTCGACATACGGGTGACCTCCTTACCTATAATGAAATCGTCACCCACAAAATAATTTTTTCAATCACATTTATCAAGAAATTTATTCACCAATAAAACATATTGTATAATTACATATATCAACCATATTAATTAAGGGGTTTGTTAAACATCGCCCCAGAAATACTTAAAATCGCCCCGGTCCCACTTTGACTTTACTATTTTACCCTTCTCTTTTTTCCACTACTCGCCACCCCCGCCACTACTCGCCACCACCCACCACCTACCTCCCCCTGCCACCACCCACCACCACCTGCCACCCGTCATCACTTGCCACCACCCACCCCGTAAAAAAAGATTTTAATTGGGGCTAAGGGTCGAACTTCGGCCAAGAAGTTCGACCAATGGCCCGAACGTCTCGGCCGTAGTTCGGGCCATGGGTCGAACGTCTGGCTAGGAAGTTCGACCCGTGGCCCGAACTTCCTAGCCAGACGTTTGGGCCATGGGTCGAACTTCTCGGCCGAAGTTCGACCCTAAACTAAAAATAAATTCAAAATTTTTTAAAGGGGGCGAACGTGTGGCCGGGAAGTTAGACGCATGGCCCGAACGTTTGGCTCGGACGTTCGGGCCATGGGTCGAACTCCTCGGCCAAACGTTCGCCCCATGGCCCGAACGTCCAGAGCCAAACGTTCGGGCCATGGGTCGAACGTCCTGGCCAGATGTTCGACCCTTAGCCCCAAAAAGTTTTCGAAATATGGGTGGTTGACGAGGTGGCGGTGGGGCTTGAGGTGGGCGGTGGGGGCTGGAGGTGGTGGTGAAGGGTTGTGGCAGGAGGTGGTGGTTTGGGAAAAGAAAAGAAAAACAAAGGAAGGGTAAAGTTGGAAATATTTGGTGGGACCGGGGCGATTTTGAGTAATTTCGGGGCGACGAATAGAAGTTCAGTTTTCGATAGTGGGAATGCGAGAATCATGGTTCGAATGTCGAGGCTGTATGTTATTCTCTTTTTTAGATTTCTTTTTTTTTCAGTAAAAAGGAGTATTATTTTATATCTTATAGACCTTCATATTCTAAATAGTGTCTATATTAAAATATATCGTACACAACCCAAAGTCTAATATTAGGAATTTTATGTTATCAAATTTCTAGTGTTTACCAACTCAAATATATATGATTGCATTATGATATTACATGTACTATTTTATATCATAAAAATAATATAAAAAAAAAATCAAAGCGGAACAACAAATTTCAGTTTCAGTTTAATTGTTGATTGATATTTGTAATTATATTTGATTTCTATTATTTATTTTAAGCCATTCGATAATAAAGTGCATTAAGCTTTAAATATAATTTTATATTTCGAAATTATGATTTTATTCGTCAAGATACTGGTTGATCTAGTTTTTACAGACTAATAGATATTAAATGTTTAGTCCGCTTGTCCAACAAGTAAGCTAAAGGCTGAGCTTTCTTGTCTAGCGAGTAAACTAGTATTCCTTAGAGATTCTTCACTTGGAGACTTGTGCAACAATGTCTGAATCTGCTTGGTCCGAGCCTGAGCTTCGTTCCCGAACCTGCAAAAAGGGACCCACCCTGGAGGTTTGGGTGGTGGTTCCCCCTCCGAAGCTTAAGTCAGATATCAGGAGTTGTAAGGAGAGAGTAGATTTAGAGAGAGAAAGTAAGAGAGTATTTTTTCAGAGTAACTTTACACTGTTTGCATTGAATGATCTTTCTCCTGATTTCAGGGGTATTTATAGTGATAGCAAGATGACAGCTATCCTTAAAATCTGCCCTAGAATAGTGGCCTCTGATTGGCTAAGGAATCAGATCATGACAAGTGGCAGACCATGATTTGTGAAGTTTATCAACCACTCACTTGCAACCACCTCCCAGGACTGGGCTCTGACTATCTTTTGGGCCAGAAAAGTAGCATTTTCTCCCAACTGAGTATAACCCAAAGATTAAACCTTTTTTCTCTATTTATTAGGAGAGGACACGTGTGCGGCCCTGATGAGCCCAAGTGTCTTCAAAGGAGCCATGGATGTTAGGCTACAACATTTGCCCCTAAATGGGCTTTCACTGCTGGCCCATCTGACGGTTAAGGCCCTTTTACCCATGGTAGTTTTATTCAAAATGAAGGAAATGACGCGCCTTTTCCTGGGTTTTACCGTTCATAATCGATCGTTATACCCATTCTTCGGTCATCCTTGACCGGCTCCACAGGTTTCTTACCCCTCTATAAATAACTTTTTACTCTTCTTTATTCTTTATTTTTTCTTAGAAAATCAATAAAATGGAATCTTCTTCGTCAAATAATCCTAGTCGACCAAGAGCTTGTCTTGACCCTAGAACCGATACTTCTTCTTCGGCACATTCAAGAGTTGGGCCTCTTCTGGCCGAGTATATATATTTTTTTGTGGTTTTGGCCGAGAAAGTCAGACGACCCAGTCTTTACCTGTGCAGGGTAATCTGGCGTGCGTCAAGCAAACGGCCCGTCTAAGACGAAAGGTAATACTACCCTCACATAGTTCAGACATGGAGGAATCTACTGGACGAGTTCCAGATGAGACAAGGGGGGCCCAAAGTGCTGAGCCTTTTGGCGGGCCTCCTTCTCCTGACCGCAATTTAGAAGACTCCGAATTAAACCCTCAGGCCAGTACTTATGGCAGGGACGTCAACATGGAGGGAACCGGCGAAGATAATAACAGCAGCGAATCTGACGTAGCCGAAGAAACGGACGAAGCCTCTACGACCTCGTCGGAGATTAGAAGACACTTAGGTCCCCTTTCTGACCCCGGCTTCATTTTGGTCAATCGTAAATGGCTAGAGAAAATAGGACCATACCCTAGTTATTTAACCTCCTGTATGCCCATGCCGGGCTTCTCCTTTGTCATCCCAAATAAGGACGCGACGATTCTGAGTTGCCCCAAAGAACCACTTCGCCGTCTACAAGCTGGCCTTGGACGCGGGGCTAAGGTTCCCCCTGCACGAAGTTATAGAACAAGTGTTGCACTAATACCACATAGGCCATAATCAGCTGGCTCCAAATGCTTGGCACAACGTCCTGACTTTTATTGCCGTCTGCAAGCTGTGCGGCCTAGCTCTTTCTCTCCAAGCCTTTACCCACATTCACTAAGCGGCTAAGGTACCTGGGGCCGTGGACGGGGCATGGCTCAGCATCTGCAATCGCCCCGGCTTCATGACTGCTTGGGGCAAGCCGTCGAAGATGCACGAATGGAAGGCCGACTTCATCTTCTTACGGGCGGCCAACGACTATGCCACTGAGGGCTATAGATTTTATAATCGATCTGTCACGATTACTAGGCGGAAGCAGTCCTGGTTGGATTTGGAGGACAGCTTTGACGAAGATGTTGTGGAGTACTTCAGAATAAAGGAGTACTCCAGGCCCGGCCAGCGATCTTTTAAAGGGCCAGCTAACTGGATACCCTTTAAAGAAATGTTTTACCATGATGACTTCCTAGTCGCCGTCGGCTTGCGGTTGGCCGAAGATAAAGGTATACGTTCAAATTCTCCAAGTAAAACTCTTCGTCCATAGTATACATCAGACTAACCCTTTCTCATTTCTTTTTTGCAGACTCAGCCAGAGCACGTCTCAAGGCTTCTTGGACGGGAGATATAAGCATGTCTAAATTCACAGACAACTTATGGAAGGAATACGCCAAGAGCAGCACCGAGAAAAGGGCTGAAACATTGGTAAAACACTGGTAATATATATATATATATATTTCTTTTTTTTTTTTTTTTTTTTTTTGGGCGAGGATCATTCCGATCTGACTCGTCAAGAATTTGCATCCAACCATTGGACGAGAATCACCCAAAGAAGGAAAGCGTCGAAGCATGGACGTCCACCTTCTTTAGGCCATTCTCGTCTGAGATATTGGAAGTCTTTGGACGAGTACCATTTGGACTCGTCCAAGCCGTTGTTCCTTTCTCTGGACGAGAATCACCTGAAGAAGGAAGGCGTCCATGCTTGGACGGCCACCTTCTTTGGGCCCTTCTCGTCTGAGATGCTGGAAGTCTTTGGACGAGTACCATTTGGACTCGTCCAAGCCATTGTTCCTTTCTCTGGACGAGGATAACCTGAAGAAGGAAAGTGTCCATGCTTAGACGGCCACCTTCTTTGGGCCATTCTCGTCTGAGACACTTTAAGTTCTATAACTTTTGGACGGCTTCCTTCCTTGCATCAACTTCGTTTGTATTCTGAAATTTCTTCAGACGAGTTTCTCTTTGGACGAGATTCACTTAGGAAAGGAGATGTCCATTATAGGACGCCTTCCTTCTTTGGGTGATTTTCGTCTGAAGCCTTGTGAATGATTTATAACCTTTGTCCTTTGGACGATCAGTATGATAACTTGTTCATTTTTTGCAGAAAAATGCTCCTACAAACAAACTTCCACCTGGGAAGTCGTCCTCGGCCAAATAGAGGCCTACAGCGGCCGCGGACCAGCCTCCAGCGAAAAAGCCTAAGGGCTTTACATGGAAGAGGGCAGAGAAGACGACTCCTGCTAGTGAAATTGGGGAGAAAGCCATGCCTCCACCAAAGGACAAGGCCCTGAAAAAGGAGCCTTCAGCTGCTGCCCCTGCCGAGGGGGAAAAGAGTGCGGATCCTGCTGGTCAGTTGTACGTTCTGCCAGCGGATTCTACTGAGATCGGACCAGAGTCGGCCTTGGCTTTGGTTATTCCGGAGTCGGAGACGGCTACTGAGAATTACCCGGGCTTCAGCGGCTCGGTAGCCAAGCTGGTGTCGCAGATGCCGCTAGCTGTTAGGACGGCATCCATCTCGTCTGGTGAGTCGTATTATCCAAATATAGTAAGGACGGTGCGGGTCGGCGGACGGTCCATGAGTCCGTCCAATAGACAAGCCATCGTCTTTCCCATCAAGATAACTCACTCTCCCCCTCTTTCAGATAAGGGCAAAGACCCCGCTTTACCCTCAGCTCCTCCCACCATAGACTCGGACCAGGAGTCTTCTCCCGCTTTTGCCAAAATGTCAAAGGTAGAAAAAGATCGGCTTAAGCAGGAGCTCTTCAAGTGTTACCCTGAATCCTATATCAAAGGATTAAGGGGAGCCTCGGCCGGGAATGTGGGCAACATGTCTCAACTTGCTGCTGAGGTATAACATGCTGCCGCTTTTGTTTAATACTTGTGTAAATTTTTCCTTTTTGTACACTAGTGGAAAAAACATCAAGTGCTCCGGTTAAAAACCGTACAAGTGCTCTGTATTTGACCCGTAGCAGACGCCATACGAGCAATTGAGCATTTATCAAGTGCTCCGGTTTTCAACCGGAGCACTTAGATTCACAAGTGCTCCGGTTGTATTAAAAACCGAAGCACTTGTGAATTTTATATGCTCAATACAAGTCAAGTGCTTCGGTTGATAAGGGAAAACCGGAGCACTTGGTTTCACAAGTGCTCCGGTTTTCCCACACAACCGGAGCACTTGAGCCTTTTTAAAAAAAAATTTAAAACCTGCTACCCTTGCTTACCAGCCGCACGGGTAACAAGTCTTAAAAACCAGAACTAAAGTAGTAGAGCAGCAATATATATTGGTTTAAAGTCAAAGAAGGGCAAGCAAACATGATTTTACTTCACCACATAGCAAAAATATCAGCATATTACTTAAAATTATGTCTGAATCTCTCCATAAACTAACTGTCTAACATCATAAACTAAAAAAGGAATAGTTCTCTAAAATTAAGCCCAAAGTGTCACTTATGGACTACACTTGTCAAATTGCGGCAGGCGGGGAGCTGGTGCTGCCAGTGAGCTCCTACTGGTGTTGCCGGTGAGCTGCTCTAGTGCTGCCAGCATATGGGCTGCAGGTGCTGCCAGCAAATATTCGATTAGGTTCAAGATCAAATCCCAACTTCCTAATAAGAAAAGTAGAATAGTCATTTTAAGATAATCCACAATAGAAGGATGCAATCACATTAAAGTTCATTTCCTTTGCCCAAGGAAAAAATTCAAAGTTAAAGTGAACCAAGTAACTAATAATAATTACAGTTTAGGACCCACAAAACACATTCTTAGATCAGATAAAATACGATGGTTAAGATTCAATCAAGGAGCAATCTGTCACATGTCAGCTATGAACAGACCCACACGCACGGTTTTTCTTTAGAGGATACAATTGTATGATCAAAATGCTACCATAAATAGAGTATTATTCTACACTTCTAGGCAAACACAGCAAATTAACTTATTCCAATCCACTCGAGTATATCTTGCTCTATCCTTGGCTTTAAAGTTGCATGGCGTATTCTTTACCAAAGTTAACCAAAAAAAGTGATACTAAAAATGAACCAAATTAACTTTATCTCAGATTGTGGAGCAGGCTGTGATTACAGTGATAAAAGAACTGGGCTAGCATGGATTTCAGACAGTGGAATTCTGTCATGGAGAAACAGTAGATGTTCAGAACACAAATAATGAATGGGAACCATAATCGGTAGCATACAAACATGTCTGGAAATGATTTATTGTTTTTGTTTCCAACACTAAAGTCTTGTAACAAACGTGCTCTCAATGTAAATATACATGTTTTATTTATGTGCCCACCCTATTTCAAAGTCCTCATCTCACATATAATAGATTAAATGAACTAACCTGAGAACTAAGAATATGCCTGAAATCCAACCATAGCTTTCAGCCAATCAAAAAGGTCCAAGTCATTGGTTTTCTGCCGGTGTTGCTCAAATGCAGGTGGCCACGTCAGGCCACGGGTGTTCCACAACGCAAAGATAGCAGCATTAACCTGGTAAATGGAAAGCAATAGATTAAATTCGCTGAATGGAGACAGATAGTGGACAAAAAGATTCCTCTCGATAGAGAATGACTCTTTGAGTTTTAATTAATAAGTAGGAAAATCAGATTGTGGGATGCAAAATTCACCTTGTCTTTCCATTGATTGTAAATAGTTACTTAGTCCTGCTCCCCCTCACCCAAAAATAAAAGGTACTACTATTCATGACTGGAAGAGCACACTGAGTGGATGTAAAAAATAGTCATGTGAAACACACTAAGGAAAATAAGTAGTTTCTTGCAAAATTACAGGTATCCTATTATATAATGACTACTTTATGATGGAAGAAAGCCATCAATCCACTGGCATACTTTCCAGATGTGGGAACACAAAATCCAACTTTGTTATATGAGGTAGATGGCCCATGATCAGAGAAAACTCGAAGATCATCAAGTGAATTTATCCCCAAGTAGTAAATGCATGTTCTAATAATTCATGTGCATAGAATGAGCAACATCTCATTTTCAGCTATGTTTTCCTCTGAGATAATGATAACCCTAAGGCAAGATTTGTATCAGATCAGATTTCAGACACTGTTATAAAAGCTTTATTATTTGAGATAGTATAATACTATAAAGAAGATATTATACTTTTATCTTTAAATCAACTTTTCTCTCGATATAACTTCCTATAGTAATTAATTATTAGACCTAGATTGTGCACTATGTGAAGTTAAGTAATCAGACTAATAAAAAATGCTCAATAATTACACAATCAAGGAGGACCTAGTGTTAGAACTTAGAATCCAACCTTCCTTTACTTGTCTTTTCCTTAGTTTAAGCTTTCCAGTATATTTGTTTTATGTTTCTAACCTTATGTTAAAGTTTCTAGGCCATCATATGTTAGTGTGTTACCATAGAAAGTGTGCTAAAAAAATTCCTGGACACAGTAAGGAAGATGCTTACCCATTTTTGCAGCAGAAGAGCATATCTCTTCTTTTATAACAGCCGGCAATGAAGTTGATATACTGGGCAGCTCCAATTCTTCGCTAAGCTTGTCCTCTATGCATTCCTAAGAACAGCTAATGCCTTTTCAAGGTATAGACCCATTGCAGATTCACTAGAGAGCATCAATGAATCAGATTGTAATTACTATCTTTTGGAAGAATAATGGAAGCTTAAATAAAAGGGGTAAAAGTTTATACATTACATGTACCTAGCTACCAAAAAGATCAAAAAATAAAAACAAAGAATCTTTTAAAAGCTTGAAGAGCTGATTCTGGAATGTCATACCCACCTCTCCTTTGATTATCTTTTGGCTGCAGCGTTTGCATGTAGCACGAGAAGTTTGGGACACTTCAATACCATATGCTGCAGGAGCACGAGTAGCAGCAACAGCGTCAATAGCCACTCCATTACCATCTATATATTTTCTTATTTTCTGCTGATCTTCCCACCTAAGTGATTCAATGCCTTCTATTTCATCAATGCTGAAAAAGAAAGAACGCCAAACTCAATCACAACCTCAGCGATCCCCATAAAAGCAATACAAAATTATGTCAAATACAGCCATTTCTTTTCCATATAACTAACTGTAAAAGCACTTACGATTTTATTTGATTTGCTTTCTTCATTATGCAGGTGGCATGATGCCACATCTGGTGAAGAAAATAGTCAACTTAGAGCATCTTTTTATAAACAAGAAGGAAAAGAAACAAGCTTAATGAAGTCAGCAGACCTCTGAAAGAAAAACACAAAAAAAGAGCCACCTACATGAACAACATGTGATGTAACAACATTAAAATATATTTCTAGTTGAAGGTGGTTTTCACCCAGCAATGTGGCACATAAAACTCATATTTCACATCAATAAGAAGCTGCCATTTAGAAAGCAGATGAAAGAGTATAGTGCTTGAGATGAAGCACTCTTGATGACAGTTGAAATGGATAGAATCACACTCAGTAAAATAAGCACGTGTCATCAAAGAAGTCCTAATGACACAAGCAAAAAGGCAAGACTTCACACAATATTGATTTGTTAGCTCACCAGGTTCTAGAGTCCAGAGAACAACAAACTAGGAAAATGAATATATGACGCAAAATAGTGACTTCAATAACAAGAACAACACAGGAAATCTCTTGTCCATTAAAAAAAGAAACCCTAAAGGCTAAAATGATTATATAATTCTATTTAGGAATGCAAAATTTGAAGAAAACGACAAATATTGAATACAAATTCAATACCAAACGCCCATGAGAAAAAGTTCGAAAGTCACTTGAGGCAAAACCGAAAGATCTACAAAAAATTAGGGTTCTATGACTGATAATTAGAGCGAAAATTTCGGGTTTGAATCGATGGGGCTTCTTCACACCGTCGGTAGGTTCCCAGATACACTAGAGAACAGAAGGCGGGTTTTGAGATGATGGCGACCGTACGTTAGAGAAGGAGGCCGGTTTTGATTCACTACTCCGGTGATACACTATAAATTATTGATATATTAGAAATTGCATATCAAAAATGCGAATATGACGAAGAAAAAGTATAAAGATATGCAACATTCACATTGCGCGTATTTATATCAGTCCTTATATATGTTTGATTGCCTTTTATCTTAACTTTAAGAAGGTCCAAGGGTATTACAACATGATGGCATGACTATATATAAACTATACTACATAGAATATCTTATAATCAACTACATTCTTTTGATTACTTGTTTAATCTACTTATCTATGCTCATCCTAAACTACTTGGTATCTAGTGGATCAAATTTGAACTGCATAAAATTAACACATTACTTCAAGCTTCTTATTTTTCTCTATTCTCAATTTCTCATCCCTTTTTACACCTATTTCTATTATTTCTCAAAACCATTATGTCATTACTTTATTTATGTAGTTTTTCAAGAAAGGGAAAGAACAGATAGAATTAGAAGTAAGATAAGAGGTTTATAGTAATGCATTAAGACACAAAATGAAATGAAATCCAACAAAACATGAAAAGAAATTATGTTTGTGTGAAGGTTTTTTTATTTTCATACCAACTCGTCAAAAGATCTTCCATTTTCTATTAATATTTCTAAAAGTCGTATTCATTAACTGTCGAAATCCAAATTTGCATAATCAACTGACATTATCTCAAAACACACTAAATATACTACATTATGCACAGATCTACTATCAATTCAAACTATCAAAAAAACAAAACCAAGCAAAACACAATCAGATCCACAACCAATCGAATCACACCGAATCAAATTATAATCAAATTCAACCACACAAGCAACCTACAAAACCGCAATCCAAATAAGTCACTGAAAAAATGTATGATCCAGACAATATCAATCTATAATAAACTGAGAAACAAGCGTCATTACATCATAAGTTCATCACCAACAAAAAAGTATGATCCAGATAAAAATTTCAGCTAAAATTCTTGAAAATTAACAACAAATTCATAATATTATCAAAAACGAATCCAGAATTGAAAAAATAACGAAATCGACGAAAAGAGAGAAATTCAATGGAGTGAAAAATACCTTCGAAACGTTCCTCGAAGAAGACTTTAGCAGATGCGATAGGGAAAAGAGAGAGAAAGCTAGGGTTTCGCCCCCGATTCTCCATTGTTAACTCTATTAGAAATTATTCATAATTTTTATTCACGAGTGATGGAGGAGAGAGAAGGAGACAAAAACTAAATTAAAGAGGGAAGAGATTGCAGATTCACCTGCCACCGTGAGAGAAGGGGAAGAGCATGCTGGTGGTGTGTGTCACTCCATCATCAAGGAGTCGTGGCGGTCATCCGACGTGACGTCGTCTGCTCTCGCATTAGGGTTTTGAGTTAGGTCTTGGGAATGGAGAGGACGGGGTGTGAATGACAGATACGAGAGTGACGAAGGAATTAGGATAGAGAGAGGTGTTCAATTTCAACGAAGGAATTGGAGATGGGAGGAGAGTAAATGCGGGTGCAAGACTGGGAGGGAGGGAGTTTTAGGGCCCAATAGATCACTCAAGTGCTCCGATTTTGGGCCCAATCGGAGCACTTGAGATCCTTTTTATTTTCAAAAAAGAAACGAAGAACATGTGCTCCGTTTTCAAGCTCAACCCAAGCACTTGATAAGTAGCACAAGCATTTTTTTCCACTAGTGGTAACTCGTCTAATGACTTGTTTTGTTTTCATTCTTCCAGCTTTTTGCTCGCAGCATGCTTACTGAAGAGTGGGCGAGGGAGCTTAGAAAGGAGAACAAGCAGCTCGTCCACCTTGCTACAACGGCAGGCGACAAGGCCATTCATGACATTGAGATGGCTAATACCCTTCATCGTCAATCCCTGGAGGCTTTGGAGAAGAGATCAGCTCGCCTGGAATTCGAAAACAAGAATTATCTTGTTACTATCAACCAGCTATACAAAGAGCAGGACCGTTTGAAGATGGTCGTAGATGTTGTCTCTGCTGATTTGAAGGGTGAAAGAGATGTTGCTCTTCTAGCTGCCGTCCAACTGAGAAGGGAGAACATCCTCATAAGGGCGATGACTGCCCGTCTGCAAGGGGAAGCGGCACGGGCCTTTGACGACGCCAAAGAAGGCTTGGCTCAAGTCATCGAAACGTCCAAGGACTGGGCCGTCAAGGCCTTTGAGATGCTGGCTGAGCCTACTGAGGTCCCCAGCTTCATTCGTCGTCGGGAATAACAACAGAGTGTTCATCGTGCTATGGTATGTGTCGAGGAACTTCCGGAATTTTTGGACTCGGACGACGAAGCTGTGGTTGAGGAGGAGAACCCTGAAGACGACTAAGAAACTCGCGCTGAAGATGATGCCTAGTTTTAGGTTTATTTTCCTAAGTTTCTTGGCTTGGTTGCCGTTGTAGCTTTATCTCTTCTAGTCTTAAGTTGTAAACTTTTTGCCAAGTATATATGAAAGACTTTTTGCCAATTGCTTGTCTTTTCTTCTCTTGAATTCCAATTTTGACCAAGTATAAAATGAACCTCGTCCTAAATGTTGGACGATCCGCACAGATGTTTAAGGAAAGAGCAACGTCCTTGCCTTTAGACGATCATAAATATTTTGGACGGTCTACAAAATTTAAATAGAGCAAGCTTGCCAACCCTGACCCTTGCCCTTGGACGGTCGAGAGTCTTTACAAAAACAGAGGAGAAGATTGCCATCCTTGTCCTCAGACGATTGTGAATCTTTCCAAAAAGTATCCAAGTAATTAGTGACATTCGTCCTGGAACTTTGGATGGTCTGCAAAATAAATATAGGGGAAGATTGCCATCCTTGTCCTTGGACGATCGTGAACCTTTCCAAAAAGTATCCAAGTACTTAGTGAGATTCGTCCTGGAACTCTAGATGGTCTTCTCATCCAGACGAGTCTTGCCCCAAGGGGAAAGCGGCCAATACATATGGTTTTGTGGACTAGCCACGTTTTAGCCGTTTTTCTCGAGTTGGTAACTCCCGTCCTGCAGTATTGATCCATCACAAGGGTATCTATTTCCTAGTTCATCCTTGTTTTTTGGACGACCTTCTTTCTTTTGCTCGTCCTATAGGCTTGTCCCATCCCCCCTTCTTGGGCTAAGCTCAACCATATATGATGGACGAGCCATAGTCCAAGAAGGAGAGCGGCCAACATTGGCCAAGCCTGCTGAAATTGCTAAGGACGAGCTTTACATACATGATCTAACCATATCTTAGCCGCCTTCCTTGACGGAGCAACACCCGTCCGGAAGTAGTGATCCCTTACGAGGGTCTTCACTAGTTAGCTGTCCGTGTATTTGAAAGTATCCTTTACTAAGGGCTTATTTCTGGTCAGCTTTCTCTTAGAGACTTTGACGGTTCCCTTACTAGAGATTTTGTCAATTTGATTGCCATTTATGTATTGTCAACCTTTAGGTTGTTATACTTTTGGCCGATCTCTTCGAGGGAGTGATGTTCGGCATAGAAGTGAGTATTTTTGACGCTCTATTGTTTTTTGTATTTTTGTCCCAAGTTATTGTCACTTTTAGACTAGTAACTGATTTAATGCCCCAAAGTGAACTAACTTGGTGAAAATAAACAAAGGCGATAAGAAAGTAGGAATTGTATTATATAAATTTTGGTTGACTAAATGCCAAGATACATGTATACAATTCTTTTTTCTAGCATGTGCCGTGGCACTTTTGGACTTACTACAAACTACCAGCTAGATTCCTGACGATGAATTGAGTTAGACGTGGTAGTTCTTCAGATTATCTGAGTTCCAAGTGCGCTGTATAACTCGTCCATCCATATCTTGGAAACGAAAGGTTCCACTGCGCAGCTCTTGGATAATCAGATAAGGTCCTTCCCAATTTGGTGTTAGCTTCCCCATCTCTTTAGCTCGTCCAACCGCCTCCATCTTCCTTAGAACAAAATCGCCCACCTTAAGTGGTCGTCTAGCGACTCTCTTGTTAATCTCCCGAGCCATTCACAGTTTGTATAATTGCATTCTTAGCAAGGCATTGCCCCTGACTTCTGGTACTTGATCCAAAGCCGTGCGCAATGCAGCCCAGTTGGCATCTTTTGTGTACAACATGACCTTGCTCTTGTCGGCTCTTGACTATCATATCATCGATATATGCTTCCATGTTTCTTCCCAACTGTGGCTGAAAGACGGTATTGATCAATCTTTGAAATGTGGCCGGAGCATTGCGTAGGCCGAATGGCATTCTCAACCAGCCATACAGTCCTTTTTCAGTAATAAAGGACGTTTTGTCCTGATCCTCTGAACACATGGGGATTTGATGAAAACCTGAATAGGCGTCCATGAAGCTTAGCAAAGCATAGACCTGGCAATCGGACCAATCGGATCGGATTCGGACCGGACCAATTCAGATCGGACCGTTTGCGGATCAAGTTACATTCGGACCGGGATCGGACCAGACCGGGCCGTTTCGGATTTGGTCATTGCTCGGACTATTATTTCGGATCGGGTCGGATCGGGTTTCGGACCGGAACGGATTTCGGATTATGGTTTCCTATCATCGGATCGGATCGGATTTCGGATTGGACAAGAAAGATTTTGAGCTTTTTTAGTAGGGTAAGGGTTGTCCTATGTAAATAAATTTTTTTCTATACTAATCTTTTGAGTTATAAATTATTCTGTTAGTAGCCCTTTTATTAGATATTAATTGTTTAGTAGTTAGTACTCCCTACATTTTTTAAAATTATTCCGTCTAACTATTTGAGTATTCGTTACGTATACTTACATAAAATTCTTCCAAAGTTTTGCACCAGTGGCCAATGATACTTTTTTTGTATAAAAAAACGGGTAAGTTTCGGGTACTTCGGATCAAAGCCTAATCGAAACCAATAATTTCGGATCGGTTCACCTTCGGGTCGGATCGGTTTCGGATCGGATAAGACCATATCGGATCATTCGGATTTCGGATGAGTTTCGGATCAAGATTATTTCGGACCGAATTCGGACCGGACCGGATCGTTTCGGATTCGGATCAAGGTTCGAACCGTCTGGTTCGGACCCAGATCGGACCACGGATCGGATATTTCGGACCGGATTTTCGGATCAGGACCAACTTTGCCAGGTCTAGCAAAGCATGGCCGACTGTGGAATCTACTAGACGATCCAACTTGGGCAAAGGGAAGTTGTCCTTGGGACAAGCCTTGTTGAGATCCGTGTAGTCCACACACACCCTCCAAGTGCCATTAGGCTTTGGCACCATGACCACATTTGCTATCCATTCTGGATAATAGGTTTCTCTGATGAATTTTGACTCCAACAACTTCTGAACTTCCTGGTCGACCGCCTGATTCCTGGCCGGTCCCAAATGTCTTTTCTTCTGACGAACAGGTTTTAAATTTGGATCGACATTAAGTCGGTGGACGGCTATCTCTGGATCAATTCCAGGCATTTCCTCAACACAATAAGCAAACACGTCTTAAAATTCTTTCAGCAAGCTGATTAAAAGGCCCCTCAAATCAGGAGAGAGCGAGGACCCAATCTTCAAAGTTCTTTCGGGACGAGCCTCATCCAAACAGACATCTTCTGGGACGTTCTAGTGCCAGCCCCATAATGGCCATTACCTCCTCAGACAAGGATGACTCTTCCTTAACGAGCTCATACTTCCTTTTTTTGCTGGGGAGAAGTTCAGACGTTTTCCTTGAGGGAGCGACAGGCGTCTGAGGGCTCTCAATTGTCATCTTCAAAGAGGCTACTTGGTCCTTTACCATTTCAGACGTTTTCCTTTCGCCAGCAACCCTCGTCTTATCTTTCCCAATTTCAAACGTTTTTCGTTCGCCACCGATCTTCTTCTGGTCTTCATTGCATGCTTTCCATGATGAAGGCTTGAGGGTAGTTAGGTAACATTTCCTAGCCGCCTGTTGATTTCCATACAAGCATCCAATTTTTACATCATCACACTCAAACTTCATAAGCATTAAGTGAGTGACAATCACAGCTTTAACATGATTCAGAGTTGGCCGTCCAAGTATGACATTGTAGGCTGTCAAATCTCGGACTACTAAGAACATGATAAACAGAATCCTTGAGGTCTCCTTCTCTCCCACTCGGACGGGCAAAGTAACAGTTCCCATAGGATGAATGATTACTCCCCCAAACCCAATGATGGGGTGGTGGATGGGAACCAAGTTCTTTTCATCAAACTTCAATCTGGACAAGCAATCAGCGCTAATGATGTCTATTGAGCTTCCGATGTCAATCAGAATTCTTCTTACTCTCAAGTTTGCTATCTTCATTTCTACAACCAAAGGGTCATCATGAGGAGTTCTCAGCTTCCCCCGATCTTGTTCACTAACTACCACTTTTGGGAAGGGCTCGGCCTTCGTCTGATTAGTTAGTAAGACTTGGCCGAGCTCCCTGAGGTAGTTTTTGTGCCCTCTATTGGTTGGTCCTCCAGCAGCAAACCCTCCTGAAATTACAAGGACAACATCCTCGTCCGTGCTTTCACTCTCTTTCTTCTTAGTCTGCCGATCATCCTTCCTCTGAAACTTCCTTCCCTCTTGAGGCAAATAGGAGTTCATCTTTCCTTTTCGAGCTAGATCCACCAAAGCCCTCTTAAGGTGCTTACATTCATTGGTCTCATGACCGCAGTCCTTGTGAAAGTGACAGTATTTGCTCTTATCCCTATTTCTGTAAGGAGTCTTCATCTCAGCTGGGGCCTTAAGCTCATATTAGTCCTTTATCTCCATGAGAATGGAGTATTGGTCCTTGCTGAATTCGATGGGGTTGGATGAAGAAGGCTCGGATTCCTTTCTCTTGCTTTTTCTAGACGAAGTCGTGGTTGAGGTAATTACCCAAGTCTCGGCCTTTTTGGGGTTGCTCTTCTTTGGCTGAGCAACCTCTTCAGGCTTCTTGGACTCTGGGTGCTTTGCTCAGCACACACTTCGGTGGCGTGTATAAATGCTTCAGCTTCCCTTAATGCCTCGGCAAGAGTTGTGACTTTCTTTTTAACAAGATCGAACTTAAAACTTCCTGGTCTTAGTCCCCTGATAAAGGCGTCAAAGGCCACCCCGGCATTAAGATCTTGAATCTGAAGGGCTTCCAGATTGAATCTCTTAACAAAACTCCTAAGAGCTTCTTTAGGTCCTTGGACGACCTTACCCAAGTGCATGCTTGTTTTTTGCTCTTGCTTATTGGCAACAAAGTGACTAGTAAATAAGAAACTGAGTTCAGTAAAATTGTTGACTGAATTGGGTGGAAGATTGTTGAACCACTTCTGTGCTACTCCCTTCAGAGTTGCGGGGAAATTCTTGCACCACGTAGCATCATCCACTCCTTGGACATACATCTGATGCTTGTAAGCGGATAGGTGATCGTCTGGATCTGTTGTTCCATCAAAAGGCTCTATAGTAGGGAGTTTAACCTTTGGGAATGAGGGCGCCTCCATGATCCTGGCCGAGAATGGAGTAGGCCAGTTAATCCGGAGGGCTCCCAGCTGTCCCTCGATGGGTACAAACTCCTTGTGGTATTCCTTTATCACTAGATCAGATGAAGTGTTTGCAGGAGCTGGACGTCTATAAACTATGGGCTGAACCACCGTCCTCTCTTTTCTTGGATGAGCAAGAGAGAGGCTTAAACTTCGTCCTTCCGTTCTGGACGGCAACCTCAAAGGAGGGTCTTTCAAGTATGGTGTAGAACCTGTCGCCGATCGTTGTAATGCAGCTGCTTTCTTCGCCTCTAGATACTCCTGGCATCTGTTTCCATTCGGTGCCCGCTTGGACGAACCTGATCCTGGGTCCTGACCACCAGGTTCCAGTCCATCTTCCTTCGCTGTTCACTGCTGTTATACCCTCATGATTGCTTTAAAGGGATTTAGCAGGCTACTCATTCCAACAAGATGCATCTTTCTTTTAGGGAGCTTAATTCCTTAGTTACTCCACAGTTAAGCGTGCTTGGCTGGGAGTAGTCTAGGGATGGGTGACCTCCTGGGAAGTTTCTCAGGGTGCGCATGAGTGAGGACAAAATGCGCCGGGAAGAACTTGTGTTGGTTATTGAGGACAGTTGTTGGCCCTGGATGCGCATTGGTGACAATATACACGACTCCGTATGGGTCGGGTGTTACAACTGCCTTCTGGCTGCTTTCCTCTGGCCGTCCTCCTAGAGGGTTCCTGACGAACAGGTCGACTAGGACCTGGACGATTTTCTTGGGAACGCCCCCTAAGAGAAGCTAGATTGTTAGCGGCTGGCTCAGGGTTAAGACGGAAAAACAGCATGTTGCTCTTGATCTGTTCTTGATCTTAGTCTGAAAATCATTCAAGACGTTCTCAAGATGGGCAGCAGTCACTGAACGTTCAAGATTCTCCTGTATTACAGGCACTAGGCTTTGTCCAGGGACATTGATGATGGACGGGGGTCTATCCCTTCCTCGAGGCGGTCTCTCATGATCTACTGTGTCCTCGACATTGATCTGAAAACTTCGATTTCTGGCCACGTTGGACTATTGACAATCAGTCATTGTTGCCTCTCCCCACAGACGGCGCCAAATGTTTAGTCCGCTTGTCCAACAAGTAAGCTAAAGGCTGAGCTTTCTTGTCTAGCGAGTAAACTAGTATTCCTTAGAGATTCTTCACTTGGAGACTTGTGCAACAATGTCTGAATCTGCTTGGTCCGAGCCTAAGCTTCATTCCCGAACCTGCAAAAAGGGACCCACCCTGGAGGTTTGGGTGGTGGTTCCCCCTCCGAAGCTTAAGTCAGATATCAGGAGTTGTAAGGAGAGAGTAGATCTAGAGAGAGAAAGTAAGAGAGTATTTTTTCAGAGTAACTTTACACTTTTTGCATTGAATGATCTTTCTCCTGATTTCAGGGGTATTTATAGTGATAGCAAGATGACAGCTATCCTTAAAATCTGCCCTAGAATAGTGGCCTCTGATTGGCTAAGGAATCAGATCATGACACGTGGCCGGCCATGATTTGTGAAGGTTTATCCACCACTCACTTGCAACCACCTCCCAGGGCTGGGCTCTGACTATCTTTTGGGCCAGAAAAGTAGCCTTTTCTCCCAACTGAGTATAACCCAAAGATTAAACCTTTTATCTCTATTTATTAGGAGAGGACACGTGTGCGGCCCTGATGAGCCCAAGTGTCTTCAAGGGAGCCGTAGATGTTAGGTATGTTATCAAATTTCTAGTGTTTACCAACTCAAATCTATATGATTGCATTATGATATTACATGTACTATTTTATATCATAAAAATAATCTAAAAAAAAATCAAAGCGGAACAACAAATTTCAGTTTCAGTTTAATTGTTGATTGATATTTGTAATTATATTTGATTTCTATTATTTATTTTAAGCTATCCGATAATAAAGTGCATTAAGCTTTAAATATAATTTTATATTTCGAAATTATGATTTTATTCGTCAAGATACTGGTTGATCTAGTTTTTACAGACTAATAGATATTAACCATGTCAAATGAATTTTTATTTGTTGAAGAAATAACTGATGACACATGTGAATGAGTCAATATTCAGTTAGTTGTTATCCTATACACATGCATATATATTTCTTACATTTCGTGTGTTAGGGGGGGCATTATTTGATTTTGCCCCGGGCCCAATAATATTCAGGAACGGCCCTGCAATCTGGGCCCCCCAACGAGACGCGGTAGCCGGTAACTATAGATTGATAGAAGATGATACCCCAGGTTGCGGATTATTTTAACAAAATTATGGGAAATTCATTTTTGTACTTTGTGGTATAAGTCATTACTAGTTGTAATTTTTTTCAATTTAGTCAGTTGACTCTCACACTTGCTAATATAGATTATTGACCATTAATATATTAAACTACGAACAAGTAAAATTATACAAAGTTAATTGGAAAATATTTTTTGACGAATCTAATAAGATTTCACTATGATTATATTTTTTCCTTTCATATATATTTCATCACAATACAAATAGTTACAAATTATAAAGTGGGTAGATTAACAAAATTACGGGAAATCCATTTTTGGTCTTTGATGGTAAGATGGGGTGAAAATGAATATTGCTTGGGGGTAATTTAAGACAAATTTTCTAAATTATCTCTTCTATAGTTTGGACCAGGTCAATATAAGTTTTTTACATGGATAACAAGCCAAATGAACATATGTATATGGATAACAAGTCAAATGAACATATGTATATCTCTAGTTGGTACATGTTTATTGGTATTGGTCTTTATATATATAATCTAGTCTTTTATATTCATAGTGGGTATGATTCTCTTATTACGGACGTGTATAACTATGTATGTACTAATTCTAATAACTCGCAGAGTAGCTTCCTAGGTCCTAGTTTCTTGCATCTTCACTAAGAATTTACTTTTATCTTAATTACACCTTCGAGTTTATCCCGAACTCAACAATTTCCCATAACATTTACTGAAAAAAAAATTAAAATTAAAATAACGAAAATCGAAATTTTTGAACAAAATAAAAAAGAATTCGGACCCAAAATTAATTAATTCAAACAAAAATACAAATTTTGAACTTATTTCTAAAATTTTGAAATCTTGAAACCTTGAAACATGTTTCGAAAAGTGATTTAAACACAACGAATAAGTAGGAGCTCGCTTTCTATGAAATTCATTTTAAGTAACTAGGCGCCTAAAAATTTAAAGTTGGCATGAAAGGTTAATAAAACCTAAAGCTCCAAGATACCACTTTGTAACACCCCGACAATTCTCTATTTTCCAAAATACCTTTTTAATATAAAACTTTGAGAATCATCAAAGTATTATCGCCCGTGTAATAACGTATCGACTTATTCAGAATTTTGCAGCGGAAATAATGATAATAAATAACTTTGAAAATAAAACTTAGTCAACTCCAAAAGTCAAACCAACATAAAGTCAAAAGTCAACTATAAAAGTAAAAGTCAACTATAATATAATAAAGTCAACACAAGCTCTCCATGACTTCCTGAACCCATGATGCATCATCTTCAAACCTGAAAAGGACGATGCTCTATTGATCTCGAGAGACTGCTCACATTAGTGGAAAAAACGCTATATGTCACAACAAAACCGCTGCGGTCCTTAAGAGAACCGCAGCGGTAAATCGTCGAAAATTTGGGTGGGAAAAGTGGCCTAACAAACCGCTGCGGTCTTCATAAAACCGCAACGGTTAACAGTTAACCGCTGCGGTTTGCTATTAACCGTTCCGGTTTTATGAACCGCAGCGACTTATTTTGTTTTTTTTTCGCGTCAAAGAAGCCTGGCTCCCTCTCATCACTGTTAACTCCCTCCTTCATCCTTCCTTTTAAAAAAACGACTCCCTCCTTCGACATTTCACACAAGGGTTCACCACCACCACTGCAACCATTAGGTTCCACCACCACCACTGGGTTCCACCTTCCCCCGACCCCGACGACCACCAGCTGCTGCGTCCTCCTCTCCAATTCGGTGGGTTTCAACCACAAACCCCACGCTGTGTCCTCCTCCGTGGCTGCACCTGCGTCCTCCTCCGTGGTTGCACCACCACCGCCGCACCTCCACCGTTCCTAAACACCTACATTCCTTCTCTACCTCTTCTTAGGTACCTACATTCCTTCTCTACCTCTACCTCCACCATTCCTTCTCATATTTGAAGCTTCAAGTTTATAATTAATTGTTCTTTTATGAATAATTATTAATTAAATTAGGTTGTATAATAGTTAAAGGGTGTAAATTTGATTGATTTGAGTTAATTATTTTATTTAAAGTAGTTAGTTTGATTTTTAGGTTAAAAAAACTAGGGCTTTATTGTGGTTGCTATTTTTGTGGTTGTTGTTGGTAGTAGCTATTATTGTTGTTGTTGTTGTTGTTGTTGTTGTTGTTGTTGTTGTTGTTGTTCTTTGTTGTTGTTGTTGTTGTTGTTGTTGTTGTTGATGTTGTTGTTGTTGTTATTGTTAATGTTGTGGTTGTTGTTGTTGTTGTTGTTGTTGTTGTTGTAGTACTTACTAACTAGTTAGGTTTGAACTTTAAACGTTGTTGTTGATTATTGGTTTAGATATTTAGTTTAGTTTAGCTTAGTTTAGTTTAGTTTTGTTTGAATTGCTAATTTGTACTAATGTTAACTTTTAAACTTTGTTGTTGAAGCTAGCTAGGGACGGAGTATTGAGCTCGATTTCCCTATTCACGACCTTGATATTGGTATGTTATCACTCATATTTAACTTTCTTTCATAGTAAATTGGTTTATATATATGTGCAAATGTGTATGTATTTATCGTTGAATTGAGATTAGATGTAAAATGTTTTGTTGTTTTTAAAAACCTATGTCTGCATCATCATATCATATGCCTAGATACCCGTTCGAGACTTACTCATTAGGAGTAAGTCTTGAATAGTCCCCGGTTTGGGAGTGTTCTTAGATGTTTAATCTCACTTAGGTGGTGAATGTATGTCTTTAGTTCGATTCTAGAGGAAAATCTTGGCTCGTCGTTTCCCTACTTTTGTTCTCTGGGTACATATGTCGATATAAATAACTATATATCTGCATCGTGTACTTGGAGAACAGTATTACAATATATACATGTATTACAATCAACTAAACTCGCTTCACATGTATTAAAACCCATTTTGGGTAAGTGAATGTCATTTCGGGCCAATTTCGGCTTTTCAACCTCAATTAACTTAATTTCTCGCTTTTAGCCGCATGTTAGGTCATGTATAGTTCTTATTACTATATATATATGTATTACAATCAACTAAACTCGCTTCACATGTATTGAAACCCATTTTGGGTAAGTGAATGTCATTTCGGGCCAATTTCGGCTTTTCAACCTCAATTAACTTAATTTCTCGCTTTTTGCCGCATGTTAGGTCATGTATAGTTCTTATTAGTATATATATATGTATTATAATCAACTAAACTCGCTTCACATGTATTGAAACCCATTTTGGGTAAGTGAATGTCATTTCGGGCCAATTTCGGCTTTTGAACCTCAATTAACTTAATTTCTCGCTTTTAGCTGCAAGTTAGGTCATGTATAGTTCCAATTACTATATATATATGTATTACAATCAACTAAATTCGCTTCACATGTATTGAAACCCATTTTGGGTAAGTGAATGTCATTTCGGGCCAATTTCGGCTTTTCAACCTCAATTAACTTAATTTCTCGCTTTCAGTCGCATGTTAGGTCATGTATTGTTCTTATTAGTATATATATATGTATTACAATCAACTAAACTCGCTGCACATGTATTGAAACCCATGTTGGGCAAGTGAATGTCATTTCGGGCAAGTTTCGGCTTTTCAACCTCAATTAACTTAATTTCTCGCTTTTAGCCGCATGTTAGGTCATGTATAGTTCTTATTAGTATATATATATGTATTACAATCAACTAAACTCGCTGCACATGTATTGAAACCTATTTTGGGCAAGTGAATGTCATTTCGGGCAAATTTCGGCTTTTCAACCTCAATTAACTTAATTTCTCGCTTTTAGCCGCATGTTAGGTCATGTATAGTTCTTATTAGTATATATATATGTATTTCAATCAACTAAACTCGCTTCACATGTATTGAAACCCATTTTGGGTAAGTGAATGTCATTTCGGGTCAATTTCGGCTTTTCAACCTCAATTAACTTAATTTCTCGCTTTTTGCCGCATGTTAGGTCATGTATAGTTCTTATTAGTATATATATATATGTATTACAATCAACTAAACTCGCTTCACATGTATTGAAACCCATTTTGGGTAAGTGAATGTCATTTCGGGCCAATTTCGGCTTTTCAACCTCAATTAACTTAATTTCTCGCTTTAAGCCGCATGTTAGGTCATGTATAGTTCCAATTACTATATATATATATATATGTATTACAATCAACTAAATTCGCTTCACATGTATTGAAACCCATTTTGGGTAAGTGAATGTCATTTCGGGCCAATTTTGGCTTTTCAACCTCAATTAACTTAATTTCTCGCTTTTTGCCGAATGTTAGGTCATGTATTGTTCTTATTAGTATATATATATATGTATTACAATCAACTAAACTCGCTTCACATGTATTGAAACCCATTTTGGGTAAGTGAATGTCATTTCGGGCCAATTTCGGCTTTTCAACCTCAATTAACTTAATTAATCGCTTTTAGCCTCATGTTAGGTCATGTATAGTTCTTATTAGTATATATATATGTATTACCATCAACTAAACTCGCTTCACATGTATTGAAACCCATTTTGGGTAAGTGAATGTCATTTCGGGCCAATTTCGGCTTTTCAACCTCAATAAACTTAATTTCTCGCTTTTAGCCGCATGTTTGGTCATGTATAGTTCCAATTACTATATATATATAGGTATTACAATCAACTAAACTCGCTTCACATGTATTGAAACCCATTTTGGGTAAGTGAATGTCATTTCGGGCCTATTAGAGTCACTTAAAGTCGGGTCACATGATTTGAAAACCGAATTGGGTAGATGAATGTCGTTTAGGGTGTAATTATGGATTGTTTTGGGGGGGAGAGGGACTGTGCAAGGGGTGCCGTGTGTAAGCGGGGTGGGACAGTGAAGGGGGGCAAGTGGAAGGGGGCAGTGCGGGGCGTGAAGGGGGGTGCGAGGGGGGGGCAAATGGGGAGTGAAGGGGTGGCTCTGTAGGGGGCGTGAAGGGGGCAATGAAGGGGGGCATGCGGGGGCGAGTGAAGGGAGGGAGTGTGCGGTTCGAGTGGGGAGGTGAGGGTGGGGGTGCATGGGGGCGGTTAAGGGGGTAGTGAAGGGGTGGGGGGAGTGCGGGGGGGGCGCTTCAAGGTGGGGAGTGTGCGGCGAAGGTGGGGTTGTGCGGGGCGTCAAGGGGGCGAGTGAAGGGGTGGGGGGAGTGCAGGGGTGGGGGCGGTTCGAGGTGGGGGAGTGTGCGGTTCGGGGGGAGTGTGCGGCGAGGGTGGGGTTGTCATGGCGCGGGCGCAACTAAGGGGGCGGTGAAGGGGTGGGGGCGGTGCGGGGGGTGAGGGCAGTGCGGGGGGGAGTGAAAGGGGGGGCATTGTGCGGGGGGGTCGTGCAAGGTGGGGGGGGGGCGGGGCGTGCGGGGTGGGCAGGCGTGGGGGCCGTGGAAGGGGGGAGTGTGCGGTTCGGCGAGGGGAGTGTGCGAGAGGGTAGGGATGTGCAGGGGGCAAGTCAAGGGGGCGGTGAAGGGGTAGGGGAGTGCGGGGGGGGGGGTGCGAGAGGGTTTCTAATCATATGTTTGTTTAATCTTACGCGTTTCTAATATCGTTTTTTAAAATTTCAGGAGTTTCAAACATGGTTCGAGATGATGTGATTGTGGAGGAAGAAATCGATGATGATTATGATAAGTCATTGGATGATGATGATGAGTATGCTGTGGAGAAGGAGAACGATAAAGGTGACCCGGAAGACATAGCGCATGATGAGGAGAAGCTCTTGCATGATAGGGAACTTCACTTGGCTGAAATAAATGAGGAGCTAGCCGATAAGGCTCCCCCCATTGACAACAATGCTAGGGAAGATTATCCTTGTATTTCATCCGTCATTGTGCCACACAAAAATGCGGGGAAAGAGGTTCTTAGTACCAAAACTCCAAGTAAAGTGGCAACAAAGAAGCGGAAAGGAAGGGGTGCGACCAAGGGATTGAATTATAACACCCCTATGACCCTTGAGTATGATGATATGGGTCAACCTTGTGGTCAATGGCGTAAAAAGTATGGGCAGCATTTAGGGTTATGTGTGCGCAAACTGAGCATTTTGGTCGGGTGGAAAGATGTGCCCGATGCAATGTAGAAATCATTATGGGAAGACACTTGTGTAAGTTTATTTTTTAACTGAATTACTTTTATTTCCGGCATTTAGGGGCATGTTAGGTCATATATAGTTCCAATAGGTACATATATAACTATAAGAGTCAATTAAACTCCACTTATATGCTTTGAAACACATTTTGGGTAAATGAAGGCCATTTCGGGCCGATTTTGGCCTTTACACTCCAATTCACTTAGTTTCCGGCATTTAGGGGCATGTTAGGTCATATAGAGTTCCAATAGGTACATATATAACTGTAAGAGTCAATTAAACTCCACTTATATGCTTTGAAACACATTTTGGGTAAATGAAGGCCATTTCGTGCTGATTTTGGCCTTTACACTCCAATTCACTTAGTTTTTTGCATTTAGCCACATGTTAGGTCATATATAGTTCTAATAGGTACATATATAACTATAAGAGTCAATTAAACTCCACTTATATGCTTTGAAACACATTTTGGGTAAATGAAGGCCATTTCGTGCCGATTTTGGCCTTTACACTCCAATTCACTTAGTTTTTTGCATTTAGCCGCATGTTAGGTCATATATAGTTCCAATAGGTACATATATAACTATAAGAGTCAATTAAACTCCACTTATATGCTTTGAAACACATTTTGGGCAAATGAAGGCCATTTCGGGTCGATTTTGGCCTTTACACTCCAATTCACTTAGTTTTTTGCATTTAGCCGCATTTAAGGTCATATATAGCTCCAATAGGTACATATATAACTATAAGAGTCAATTAAACTCCACTTATATGCTTTGAAACACATTTTGGGTAAATTAAGGTCATTTCGGGCCGATTTTGGCCTTTACACTCCAATTCACTTAGTTTTTTGCATTTAGCCGCATGTTAGGTCATATATAGTTCCAATAGGTACATATATAACTATAAGAGTCAATTAAACTCAACTTATATGCTTTGAAACACATTTTGGGTAAATGAAGGCCATTTCGGGCCGATTTTGGTCTTTACACTCCAATTCACTTATTAGCCGCATGTTAGGTCATATATAGTTCCAATAGGTACATATATAACTATAAGAGTCAATTAAACTCCACTTATATGCTTTGAAACACATTTTGGGTAAATGAATGCCATTTCGGGCCGATTTTGGCCTTTACACTCCAATTCACTTAGTTTTTTGCATTTAGCCACATGTTAGGTCATATATAGTTCCAATAGGTACATATATAACTATAAGAGTCAATTAAACTCCACTTATATGCTTTGAAACACATTTTGGGTAACTATTTGTTTGTTTCTTGTTTTTATAGAATACGTTCCATATTACTCATAATGAGGAAAAAAAGGCGGCGTTTCTATCCGCGGTGGCCGAAAGATTTAGAGCTTTCAAAAGCAAACTAGTGAGTGGGTGGATCACGAAACGGAGAAAGAGGACTAAAGAGGAGGAAAATTCAAAAATCAAAGCAAAATGAGGGTGAGACGGACAAGGAGGCCGAAAAAGAAACAGAAAAGGAAGGGGGAGAGGAAGATACATTTCAACCGGATTCTTTGCCTCATCAGATTTGGGGACATATAAAACCAGAAGATTGGGAGGCATTTGTTGCCCAAAATACTACGCCGGAGATGGTGGTAAGTATTGCACTTTAAATTATATATATTCGACTTTGTATGTTCACTTTCAATACAATTACATGTGTTTTCTAATTGCCCATGTGAATTTATAGGCTAAGCGTGAGAAACATTCACTCAGTGCAAGACAGAGGAAGCACTACCATCATATGGGTTCCCATAATTATGCGAGCGCGAGAAAGTTGTGGATTGATGAGAACTTTTACCCTTCTACCGATACAAACACAACGCCGTCTTGTAGCTCTAAGGCCGCGCCGTCTGTCAAAGTTGATTGTGTCGCTGATTGGTGGTGCTCCTTGCATAGGCGTAATATCAACAATCAAATGACCATTTCAGATCCGGGAACCTTGAAGATAGCCAATGCCGTTGTAAGTACATGCACTACCAATTCCCCACCCCCTGCACTCTCCCCCCCCCCCCTACACACCCTCCCCCCCCCCACCTTGCCCACACCCCTAACAATTCCCCCACCCCCGCACACTCCCCCACGCCTTGCTCCCCAAAGACACTGCCTCCCCACCGCACACCGCCCGCCCACTCCCACCCCACCGCACACTCCCCGCACACTCCCCATGCACACTGCCCCCGTACACTCCCCGCACACTACCCCCCACCGCACACCGCCCCCCGCACACTCCCACCCCACTACACACTCCCCGCACACCGCCCCCACCCCCCGCACGCCCCCACCCCCGCACACCGCCCCCTCACTCCCTACACGCCCCCACCCCCGCACACATCCCCCACTCCCCGCACACATCCCCACTCCCCGCACACCCCCCTCGGCACACCGACCCCGCACGTCGCACACTACCCCCACCCCCTGCTCCCCCGCACACTGCCCCCCACCCCCGCACACTCCCCACCCCCTTGCTCCGCCCCGCAGCTTTGCCGCCCCACCCCCCCCTGCCGCTATGATGTTGATTTTTTTTAACTTACCGTTGTTAATTTCTCTATAGATGGGGCTCAAGCAAAAAGAGGTTAGCGGCGAGTTCACTCCCCAAGGCAACAAAGATGCCCTTTATGAGACTTTGGGAAAGGACCGCAGTGGACACTTGAGGGGTTTAGGTGGTATTCGTCTAGGTGTGACAAAAGCGTATTCTAAAGATTACTCCGTGGGTACAAAATCACGCTCTCAACCACATGATATGAAAGCTATGACACAAGCTATTCAGGAGAAGCTTACAGAGGAAATTACGGAGAAAGTCACGGAGAAACTCACGGAGAGTTTCAACGCGGTCCTCTCACAGTTTGGTTTACCGGCGATACATCAACCTAAACTGGATCGTCTTTTGGAGGACAAAGCTAGCCATCCTAACACACAAAAATCCCCACCTTCTATACTTGAGTTAAAGGTAACTATTATCCTTATAATTTTTAAAACTAAGTAACATGTTATATTCTGTAATTGCATGTTCGTAACCTCAATTTCATTTACTTTTTGAAGGAAGAAATGCCTTGCCAGCTTTTACTAGATGTAAAAGATGAGGGTTTGATTGTGGTGGCTGTAGGAAATGCACAACCACGAAGTGAACGAGTAATAGTCCATCATGAGCCTGTGGACAATGAGCACTTGGCGGTTAGTGTAGTCACCATTACTCCTGGTTACGAAGACTTTGCTCTTCCGCTGCCTAAACCGTCAATTGATATAAATGTCTCAACCGACGCTCGTGGTGGTTATGTGTTGTGGCCATCGGCATGGGTGAGGTTTTCAGACGAGGTAAATTGAAGCAACTTAAATCCATATTCATAATGATTTGTTTCATACCTACCTACTAACTAAGTTGAATGTTTTTACCGTTGAATTATTAGGTTTTGGAGAGAATAAACAAGTCCAAGAAAAGCAAGGCGGACTCACCTCCTCTAGAGAAGGCGAAGAAGGGTTCAGAGAAGAAGGGTTCAAGCGGGCCAAAGAAGGCCATTTTGGGTAAAGGAATGCAAGATTCAAGTCACCAAGAAAAACCAACTACATATACTTGGATCGAGAAACCAAAGATCGAGTGTCTCACTAAGGCATTCATATGGCTACATGCAAATGCGCGTGATATGTCGGATGATGCACCTCTCGAGGTGAATTTGGGTACCACGCAATTCAACTACTTTGAGGATACATCGACATGGGTGTCTAAGGGTGATTTGAAAGAGTTCCTTTGCGGAGAGATGTTGAATGTTTCCTTGATTCAAGTCTTCATGAGGTAAAACATTTGTACTTTTGAAGTAAATAAAAATGCTTTGCAATATACAATAATATATTTATGCTACGAAGTTGGTTGTGCTTTAAAGATCACTCCAAGATTATCGTTGTGGACGCAAGAGCATACAAGAGCAATTTGGGTGGTTATGTCCAAATTTCACCCGAGCCGACAATTGTTTGCAAAACACAAATGAGGTGAAGGAGTATATTTGGCTATGTATCAAAACATCTCTACATGCACAACATAAGTTCATACTTACCCCTTGTTTTGAAGAGTATAGTTCTTAACCTTGTATCTATTTTTGACCACTTTAATTATCATTATATATACAATAGAAGTACTCACATGATTGCTTCCTAACTTTTTTGGCATTTTAGTCTCCATTGGTCGCTCGTTGTGATTTGTCCTTCAAACAACACAGTATATCATTTTGATTCTATAGCTCAAGATCCACCACGACACTTATTCCTCAAATCATGCATAAATAGGTATATTTGTTATTTAAAATGCTAAGCATTACACTTTTTACTAATTTCATTCTTTGGCCACTTCTCACAAGAAATTAACTTAACTACAGTTCTTTGAAGAAATTTAAGAGCACAAGAAAAATACCTGAATGGAAAGCAATGAAGGTAATACATATTAGTTAAGCTACGTACTTCTTTCTTTTAGCAAAAAACAACCATGTATGTTAATTACATGATTTTTTATGTAATTCTATGATTAGTGTGCTCAGCAACCAGGGGGAACCGAGTGTGGCTACTATGTGTTGAGGTTCATGTTCGATATAGCCTCAAGTTGCAAGGAAGTCGGGGATATTGAGAAGGTATATATATATACATATAAAACTAATATAGGTAGCTTAATTTAAAGTCGGTTTTGGCCTCTTAAGCTCAATTTCTTTAGTTTCCCGCATTTAACAACATGTTAGATCATCTACACTTCTAACAAGTACATACATAACTATTAGAATCAATTAAACTCCACTCATATGCGTTGAAACCCATTTTGGGTAAATGTATGTCATTTAGGGCCGATTTTAGCCTTTAAAGCTCAATTCACTTAGTTTTGTTTTCTTTCCGCCTTTAGCCGCATGTTAAGTCATATATAGTTCCAATAGGTAAATATATAACTATAAGATTCAATTAAAGTCCACTCATATGCTTTGAGACCCATTTTGGGTAAATGAAGGCCATTTCGGGCCGATTTTGGCCTTCGAAGCTCATTTCACTTAGTTTCCCGCATTTAGCCACATGTTAGGTCATATATAGTTCCAATACGTACATATATAACAATAAGAGTCAATTAAAGTTTACTCATATGCTTTGAAACCCATTTTGGGTAAATGAAGGCCGTTTCGGGCCTATTTTGGCCTTCGAAGCTCATTTCACTTAGTTTCCGGCATTTAGCCACATGTTAGGTCATATATAGTTCCAATAGGTACATATATAGCTATAAGAGTCAATTAAAGTTCACTCATATGCTTTGAAACCCATTTTGGGTAAATGAAGGCCGTTTCGGGCCGATTTTGGCCTTCGAAGCTCATTTCACTTAGTTTCCCGCATTTTGCCATATGTTAGGTCATATGTAGTTCCAATACGTACATATATAACTATAACGGCCCGTTTGGTACTCGTTAATAAATTGCGGTAATGGGAATGAATTTTAGGTGTAGGTTACAAGGGAAGCACCCTTAAAATCTCCATGGGGAGGCAATTTCAACCCCCAAGTTTGTGTTTTTTCTCCATGGGGAATCAAACTCATCCCTAATTTTCATTACCACTCATTACCACCTAACAAGGTGGTATTGGATGGGAATGAAAATTCAAGAAGAAAAATAGACACTATAGGATAAATTAGCATTACCATGGGAATGAACAATGATTTTCTTCACAAATTTACATACAAATGCATTCCCATTACTACCATTTATAACCAACTAACAAACGGGCCGTAAGAGTCAATTAAAGTTCACTCATATGCTTTGAAACCCATTTTGGGTAAATGAAGGCCGTTCCGGGCCGATTTTGGCCTTCGAAGCTCATTTCACTTAGTTTCCCGCATTTAGCCGCATGTTAGGTCATAAATAGTTCCAATAGGTAAATATATAACTATAAGATTCAATTAATCTCCACTTATATGCTTTGAAACACATTTTGGGTAAATGAAGGCCTTTTCGGGCTGATTTTGGCCTTCGAAGCTCATTTCACTTAGTTTCCTGTTTTTAGCCACATATTAGGTCATATATAGTTCTAATAGGTACATATATAACTATAAGAGTCAATTAAAGTTCGCTTATATGCTTTGAAACCCATTTTGGGTAAATTATTGTCATTTTTAACCGATTTTGGCTTTTGAAGCTCGATTTCTTTAAATTCTTTAGAATTATCTAAGGTCTTACTCAAACTAAAACTGATATTATGTGTGTTTCCTTATGTTTAAGGTATTCAACCAAAGGGAGAGTTCTTTCACCACAACCGAGATAAACGAGGTTCGGGATTTGCTAGCACACTACCTTACCGAAGTTTGCATGTGAAGATGATGCCGCGACTTTGAGTTTATTTGTTCTTATTGTGTTACTTGCTAGTTATTTAGGTACAATAATATAATTGATGTTTATTTTGGATTTTAGTACTTAGTACAACTTCATTTGTAGTACATTCTCCAAATTTTATATTTATATATATATATATTAATTTGACTTGTATACGACGTGCTTGTGGGATTTGTGTCAACTATAGCAGGTTAGATATAATAAAATATTATATATATACAAATATTATATATATATATATATAACATTAATTGATGCGGTTTACTAAGAGAACCGCATCAGTTAATGTTCCAATGCATACAAAGAGGTTGGCGGCAAAGCACAAACCACTGCGGTTTCAAGGAGAAACCGCTGCGGTTTCAAGGAGAAACAGCAGCGGTTTCAAGGAGAAACAGCAGCGGTTTTTCCTATCAACCGTTGCGGTTCACAACCGCAACAGTTTTTTTTATGAAAATTGCTGCTGGTCCAACCGTTGCGGGCCAAAACCGCAGCGGCAAGCCCGGTTTTGACCGCAGCGGTTGGACTTTATTCCACTTGTGTCACCAAATGGGTCATCACAGGATCAATAAGGCATAGCCATGATCAACACATACATACAAAGCACGTAATCAGCAAAGCTGAGTACTAAATAGTAAATAAGTATAAAGCCTAACATGATACTAATAAACATTAAGCAGGGATAAACAATAATATAATAACATATTAGACTACTTTTACTGAACTTGACTCCACAACCAATAAGTTAATTAATTTAGGTGGAATAGGCAATGGAATGAGTTTTCCAAACCAAACCATGTCTTCAATTTAGATGACGAAGTACGGGCGTGACTCCGTACTCCCCAGACCTACAATATCGAGGAACCTTTTTAAATAAAAATAGGACACTGTGATCAATCTGGTCCCAAGAAAAGCCATGGACTACCACCATGTACTCCAACTCATACTAGTCCAACACTTCAGACGTGCACAAGTATAAAGCTATTGCTATTCACTTTCCACTTTAAGTGATTAATAAATTATTTACTTGTTATGACTCACAAAGTAAGACAAACAATATAATCATCAAAGATACATAAACTTCCATTTTTATCTTAGGCTTAGATAAGGTGATCATCAACTTAACAAACCAAGAATAATTCCAATATTAAATTTCAATACCATTATCTATTTGTTGATCCAAGCCAACAACCAACCAACCTTTCATAGGTGAATAACCAACTTACCAAATAAGGCCATCCGTCCTCGTAAAGTAATTAAATAATCAAAAGGAAACAACATGATCCAATTCATAATCCAATACCAACATAATTATTAATCCCTCATGTGAATTGATGAAATAAAGTTCCCAATCCCATATGCTTGCATCAATCATCCATGCAAACATAATATAATCAATCATAATCAACATGCTTCACACAACGACATAAACCATGCAAATTCACTTGAATATAATTCATATATGAACTATAAATATTTCCCTATACATGATACTACATAAAATCCCATCCTTGGGACATGGTACTAATTCAACCCACACATAGGTATGTACGTACCTTGTGTAGACAAAATACGAGGCCACCTTAACAACCTTAAAAGTCGCCTAGAGAGAAATCTTCGCCTACCAATAATCAACATAACCACAAATCAATACTCTAATAAATTTTCAACAATATTAAAATACTTTAAACCCTCTTTAAAAGCGTTAAAAAAACCTTTTCCATCATTAAAACTTCAATTATTAGTACTTCCTAGTATAGTACTACTATACTATTCATTAAAACCCTCAAAAACTCATACTTTGATAATTAAAACTCCATCATAAGCATACTAATAAAAATTCCAGCAACTTATAATGTATTTAAAACCCTTTAAAACATACTTAAATATAATCAAAATCATAAGAGTACTCAATTTGCTAAACTATAATATACTACTATGATTTTCTAACTCATAAAACCCTAAAAATTCATGCTTTGATACTTAAAACCTTAATTTAAACATAATAAATAAATCTGAAATTTAATTACTTCACTATATAAATTACATAATCTGAAATTTATATTTAAATCATCAAACTATAAACTTTAATCATGAAAACATTAAATCAATCCTTAAAAATATAAACTTTAACATTAAATAAAAATAGAGGAGGAAGAAATAACCACAAGAGAGGAAGGAGGGAGAAACATGCACGACAAGGAGGACGAGGGCGGCGGCGGCGCTGCAGTGGTCGGCGATGGCCGGCGTGGCTGCCGTCGACGGAGGAACACCGAAGGGAGGAGAGAAAAAACAGAAGAGAGAGAGAGAAGAAAAGAACAAGGAGGCTGAAAGAAAAGAGGAGAAGGAAGAGAGAGAAAATAAGTGGGGAAAATTTTGGAGGTTTTGGGTTTATATAGTTAACCCTTTTTTGGCTTAGGGAATTGTGTTTGGGCTTTAATAATATTTAATGATTGGGTGTTTGGCATAGTTAGGTTCCCCTAACCCAATTTAAAATCCTTTTTTACTAAACCCAAAGATGTTTAAGCTATTTAAATAATTTCAAAGTATGACTAAATAAAATATTAGATTACTTAAGATCATTGAATAATTCTTTTGACTTTCAAATAGTCAACCTTTTAAGAAATAAATCATTTAAATATTAAAATATATATAATATACATTAAAATGCATTTATAAAATTCATAAAATTACAGGGGATTACAGTGTACCCCTCTTAAAAGAAGTTTCGTCCTGAAACATGGCACGAAAACACTCACGGTTTAAAATTTTTGATTCAAACTTCTATTTGAAAATACTTGTGTCACAACTTGAACACACTTTTACCAATTTTAAAACCATTTGTGTTACTCATGAACATATTTTCCATGCGGAGAACCAATTTATTTTGCACCAACATGTGCAAATCGCAAAAAATAAGCATAAAAATGCATAAAAATACTTAAAATAAGGCAAAAAGCGCGAAATTCAATTGCATTCTACCCCTCTTAAAGAAAATGAGTTCTGCCTTCGTAACTCACCTCAATAAATAACTTAGGATACTTTTTCTTCATTTCATCTTTTGCTTCCTACGTTGCCTCTTTAGACTCATGGTTAGACCAAAGCACTTTTACAATATTCACATCCTTATTGCATGTACTGCGCACCTTTTTGTCCAAAATTTTCACAGGTCTTTCCTCATACGTGAGGCTACTATTAATTTGGATTCTTTCAGGCTCCAAAACATAACTCTCATCAGGGATATATCTCTTGAGTTGGGAAATATGAAACACATCATGCATTTTCTCAAATTCCATTGGCAAAACCAACTTATAAGCTACCTTTCCTAATTCTTTGCAAAATCTCATATGGATCAACATATTTAGCACTTAATTTGCCCTTTTTTCCAAATCTCATCACTCCTTTAGTTGGTGACACTTTCAAAAATACTTTATCACCCACTGCGAATTCATTTTCTCTTCGCTTTGAATCAGTATAACTATTCTGCCTATCTTGAGCAGCTTGAATTCTAGCTTGAATCAACTTGACAATCTTGACAGTATCCTCAATAAATTCGGTCCCCAATACTATATTCTCACTAAAATCATTCTAGCAAATGAGACTTCTACACTTTCTTCCATACCACGCCTCAAAAGGAGCCATCTTAATGCTCGCATGATAACTATTGTTATACGAAAACTCAATCAAGTCCAAGTGATCTTCCCAACTACCTTGGAAATCAATTGCGCACGCTATCAACATATCTTCCATAGTCTGGTTGGTCCTTTCAGTCTAACCATCGGTTGCAGGGTGAAAAGCAGTGCTCATTTTCAACGTTGTCCCAAGATTTAACTGGACCTTTTGCCAAAATTTCGAGAGGAATCTCGAATCACGATATGAAATAATGTCCGTTGGGACCCCATGCAATCTCACTACATGCTTGATATACGTCTTCGCAAGTTGCTTCTTCTTCCATGTCTCTTTAATTGGAACGAATACTGAGGACTTCGTAAGACGGTCCACAATAACCCAAATAGTATCATTGTCGTTTCTCGTCTTTGGCAAAGCGGTCACAAAATCCATTGATATAGAATCCCACTTTCATCCAAGAACCTCTAAGGATTGAACCTTCCCCATTGGTCTCTTATGGTCTATCTTCACTTTCTAACAGGTCATACACTTTGACACAAACTCAGCGACTTCACGCTTTATATTCGGCCACCAATAAATCTCCTTAAGATCCTTATACAACTTGTCTCCCCCAGGGTACACAGAATATGGAGTATTATGCCCATCATCCATAAGCCTACTCTTAGGCTCTTCACATTTTTATGGCACACCACCTTCCCTTTCATCATTATGAATCTTAAAATCAACTTCCTTACCTTGCTTCATCTTCTCCTTAATCTTATCTATAATTAATTTATATTTCTCAATATAACTTTGGTAAATTTAATGATACAACTATTTCTGATACTATACTTTTCTAATATAAAATAACTACTTTAATTTAAAAATATGTTATTTACTTGGTGATGTTAGTAATGACAATTGGTGATATTATATATTTATAGTTATAAGGAAAAAAAAGGTAGACCAAATCCTCATTTTCCTCCTCACTCCTTATATAGTTATACTAGTTTTTTATGCACACTATGCGTGCGGCAACATTTTCGGCATAACTATTGCCCAGTAATAAAACAAATTAAAAACGAAAGTTCTTAGTGTAGGCTTTATACTTGAAATATGTTATAGTTTAGCCAATTAGGCTGGAGTACATAAAAATTATATTGCAAAATTTAGTATACAGACAAAAAGTTGCATTCAATACAATACACGTGTATATATATAGCTAGTAGTGCCATATCTCGAGTTACTTCCAACATGCGATTAACAATTTTCAAATTTATAACTCCATCTAAAAAAAACTATTAACCATATAATGTTTCATAAATCTTAAAAAGAAATGTATCTTTTTCTCTTAGTACACCTTCAATAACCATATAATGTTTCATATAATATTTCACATAAATTTTAAAAAGAGGTCCACGACTCTGTAGTCTGTACAAATACACATACACATCTCAAACAAACGTCCAAAAATTACCCAAACTCATGCAAATTACTTTTTTTTACAGAGATTTCATTCTTCAACTTTTCTCCACCCTTCTTTCTTTTTTCTTCTTTAGTGCACAAATTTTCAAGCTTCAATTTTTTTAGAAGCATTCAAGCTTCAATTTTTAGTTTCTTACTCATTTTTTTTTGCTAATGTGTCCTCGATTATAGAAACTGGGTAGTCCACAAATCTTTGAAATTTAACCTTCTTGAGCTCTGTGCTTGCTTCCAAAATTTCCATCTTTTTTTTTCCACAGGAAATTCAGCTTTGATTTTTATACTTCAAAGGCAAGAAAATTCACACTATTTCTCATTTTTCTGGGTTTGAATATGAGTTATCTCTGTAATAAGAATGCCGTGTATTTTTGTTATTGTCTATAGTAGTAATTTTTGGTAAATGAATTTTTTTAGTTGATTGGATGTGAATTTAATTTGATTGAATCTTTTTATTGGCAAGTTCATATGATTGATTGTTATATGAGTTGATTGGTTTTAATAGAGATTTGATTGATTTTTTTTGGCAAGTTTATGGGTTTAATGAGTTGCTGTGGAGGGGTGAATATGTAAATTGATAGGGGGGCACCATTGCTCCTTGACTTATATAATAGAGATCTCTCCCATGTTCCTTCCACTCACCCTATTCTCTTTCTCACCCCCGGTATCTCTCCCTCCCCTGCATCTGCTCGTTGTTCTTGCCGTTGCCGGAATTTTGGAGCAGGCAAATACATACACTCAGTTGAATACGATTTATTTTAGCGTTTTTTTTCCATAAAATTCTATGATCTTGGTTTTTTTCCCTAAAATTCAATTGAATTAGGGGTTTTATTTGTTTTCAATTTAATTGATTTTGAGTTTCTTTTTTCGTCCTGAAATTCATTTCATTGGGTTTGGATTTTACTTGAAAATCAAATTTATAATGAAAATGTGATTGCTAATGGATGGATGTTAGTTCATAATGTGTGACGATATTCATGATTTCAAGTTCTAAAGAGATATTAGTGTTATGTTTTTGTGAATTGAAAACATTGTCCATTAGTTTATTAAGATGTTCATGCATGTCTCTGTCAATGATATGTTGTGCTTACTAAGTGTTTGATGAAATGACACAACTCTAATCTTACATTTGTCTATGCTATTTTTCCACTTCCTTCACAAGTGAGTTTGTTTGTTTACTAAACTAATTCAATCTGTTGTTTGAATTTCCTTTCCAAAGAGAATGGATATGGCTGGTGTTTAGGTTGTGTAAGTACTAGCGTCTTCATTTGTCTATAATAATGCTACTTGTGCTAGCATATATTTTACATAATAGTAGGTTGTATTTCTGTATTGCACCAACTAAATTATAACTAACCATATTTGGTTGTTTAATAAATCTACCCAATAAATTATATCTAACCATATTTGGTGTTGTGCATGTACATGTTAAGTTTTGATGATGAAAAATAATATAATATGTTATAGTATGAAAGTTTGTGACAGATGGTTGAGAAAGGAATAAATAAATGAAGACTTTGAAGAAATGAAGAATCAAGATTGAAGTCCAAGTTTATATTGAATTCCAAGTTTAGTTACTATATGCAAAATGTAATATGCTAGAACTAGATGATATATTATGTGCCAAGTATAGAAATATAAAATTAGGATAATTATTATTTTCTTACAGTTAAGGAAATAAATAATTATGTTAATTTTATATATCTATATAAAAAGGAAGTTTAGTTTTAAAATAAAAAAGGATTTTATAAAAACTGATTTTGATAAAACGTTTTGTATATAAAAGATAAAAGTTTTTTTTTCGGTAAAAATCATAAAACGTTTTTAAAGAATTTTGATAAGAAGGAGAAAAACTGATTTTTCAATATGATAAAGTTTGTTTAATAAAAAAACTGATTTAAGAGTTGATCTAGTTAATATAAGATATGGAGAAATCCTTATCCTATTAGGAAAAGGAAAATCAGTTTTTTATAAAAGATAGAATTGGTTTTTGAATAGGAAAAGAATTTTATCCCTTTATTTTAGGAATAAAAATTGTTCAAAAGATAATATGTCTTGGAGAAGGATTTTTATTCAGTTCACCAAGATATATAAGGGATTGCAACTCAGTTTTATAACTCACGTTTTCAGAGAGAAAAAATCGGAGATATTAAGAGCTGAAAACAGTTTCCTAAGGCACAGAGTATAGCACAGAGTTCTAGTGAGGTTAGGAAACTAAAACAACGTTTGTAATTGTCCTCTATTTGCTTAAATAAGAAGCACGCTTTGAGGATCTTTTCTTTCTGTAATTTCATTATTATAGAGAGTGGCAACACTTAGAGTTAAGTGTTGGGGAGCACTACTAGGGTTAGTAGTGGGGGAATCGAATTGTATCAAGAGTTTGGTATTTTACGATTCAAATAATAAAAGAGTAGTTTGTGTGGGACGTAGATCTCGAGAGGTGAGATTGAACCACGTTAAATTCCCGTGTCTTATTATTTGATTTCATTGTTTTATTGTTTGATACAATTTCATTCGAGCAAAAACATTAATCGGAGAATTTACGAGTAAATAACACATTGCACGACACTGTGCCATAAAGGTGTTTTTGCGAAAATCGATTAGATTTAGCCACTCAATTCAACCCCCCTTCTTGAGTGTCACCTTGTGTTCCAACAAGAGGTATCAGAGCAGGCTATTCTCGAAAGGCTCATCCCTAGAGAATAGAAGTCATGAACATGCAAGATGACTCTCGAGATAGACACACAAAGTGCCCAATTTTTAACTGAAAAGACTATGGATGGTGGAAGGCTAGGATGAGGATCTACATCCAAGGATCGGATTATGAATGCTTTGGAAAGTCATAAGAAAAGGACCAATCCTTATCCAAATCAAAGATGTTTGAAGGAAATATGGTCGACAAAGATGAAGATGACTACAATTCGATCGACTATGCAAAAGCCGAAAAAAACTTCAAAGCTATGAGTATTCTCCAATATGGAATTGGACCCGATGAATACTCAAGGATCTCGGCTTGTACGACAGCAAAAGAAATATGGGACACGCTTTGGAGTTGGCCCACGAAGGTACGAATGAGGTAAAACAATCTAGAATAGATTTGCTTGTCCAACAATATGAATTGTTTACTATGAATAAGGACGAATCTATTAAAGAGATGTTCACTAGATTTACACTAATCACTAATGAATTACGTTCTCTAGGCAAAACATATACTTCGAAGATTTAGTGAGAAAGGTGTTAAGAAGTCTAACAAATCGATGGCTCCCAAAAAATAACCGCTATTCAAGAAGCTAAGGATTTGACTAAACTTTCACTAGAACAACTTATTGGATCATTAATGACTCATGAACTTGTCTTAGATTCTAAAAATAATGAACCAAAAAGTAAAGGTATAGCCTTGAGAACTGAATTGGAAATTGAAAATAGTGATAGTGATGATGATATTGATTTTCTTACTAGAAGATTTAAAAAATTTCTCAAAAAGAACAAAAACAACAATCCTAGAAAAGATGAAAATTTCAAAGGTAAGAGCACTACATCTAACTTTAAGAAAAGTGCTACTAATTCGGGTTGTTTCAAGTGTGGAGAGTTAAATCACAGGATAAAGGAATGTCCCTTATGGAATGATGAGAAGCCGGAAGAAAAAAGGGATCAAACAAAGAAGGAGTTCAAGAAAGCAATGATTGCTTTGCCGTTTGGGGAGATTCGGATTCCGATGAAGAACGGTCGAGGCACAAAGGTGCCATGAAGAAAAATTATGTCCGAATGCTGTACGGACATCACGAGAAGGGCACAAGGCCGGGACGACTCTCACTTGTGTCTAATGGCGAAAAGTTCAAACTACCAAGATGAAATTGAAGACAGCGAGGTAAGTCTTCTTTCTCTAAAACCTTCAATACATCTTCTTTCAAAAAACCAACTTGTTACTTTGCTGGGAAATATTATTGATGATTGTCAAGAAATGAATGGTGATTTTTCAAACATGAGAAAAGAGGTGAAAAATTTAACTAAGCAAAAGATTGGGTTGGAATTGGAATATAAGGATTTATTAAAGGATTGTAAAGAATTGATGAAAAAAAATGATGAACTTGAAAAAACTATTGAAGAGAAAAATGTTGAGTTAAATGCTTTAAGGTGCGAAAAGTCTCTAGTAAATGAAATTGTTAATAACACCGTGCCATACACTTTCTGCTAGAGGCTAAAAATTCGGATCCGGAAAATCAAATTGAATCGTTAAAACATGAGTTAACCGAGTTAAAAGAATCAAGACAAAGATCCGGAATTATTCTACTTATGCTACCTCATGATGCTAAGTTAAGTGATGAACTTGATAAAGTTAAAAGAGATTTGGAAATTTCGAGAAAAAGAAATAGCGATCTAAACACTTCTGTTGAATTCTTAGAATCACAATTGACTATTGCTCGGAAAATGTATGAAAAATGGTTAGATGGTCAAAAAGCCTTAGAATATATCTCCAGTACAACTAGCAATCGAAACAGATTGGTTTAGGATATACGGACCGCAGAGGCACAAGTGTAAGGCACAAGTGCCAAAAATTTTGAAAGAGACTTTCGTAAAAGAAAATATGTCGATCTACCTCGAATATTTGATTTGCAACTTTTGTGGAAAGAATGGACATCTTATGGATAATTGTATTGTCAAGAAAAAAAGTGTTGCAAAAAATGTAAAGTATGTAACTCAAATATGGGTTAGAAAAGACTTATTAGAAGCTCAACGAAAGAAAAATGGACCCAAACAGATTTGGGTTCCTAAAATTAACAAGTGATCTTTTTTGCGAGGCAAACGTGAGAGGACGCAGCCTATGGTATCTCGACAAATGGCTGCTCAAGACATATGACTAGTGATAAATCTCAATTCCTCTCACTAGTAGCCTACCATGGAGGGTGTGTTACATTTGGTGACAACAAAAAGGGAGAAATATTTGGTATTGACAAACGTCGGCAAATCCCTAACACACTCCATAGAGAATGTGATGTTGGTAAGTGGTTTGAAAAAAAAAATTGTTAAGCATATCCCAATTGTATGATCAAGGTAATTCTTGTTGAATTTCATGCATGAATATTTTACAATATAATTTGTGGCTTTGGGATTAATTTACGGAAATTAGTTGAGTATTATGCTTGTTGTCCTCCTTTAAATATGTTAATTAGAGATTTGTTGATGCGTGTTTTTGTGAAGCTTAGTGAGTAAAGATCTACTTGATATAAAGAAGGACTCGTAATGGTCTAATGATGCTGTCCTAATGTCATGATCCTAAGTTGCCGAACTAATAAGCTATATGATCCTAAGTTGCTGAATTTTTGAGCTATGAAATGCATATACTTTCTCCTATAGCAATCTTGATCTTTAGCCCAATATTCTGATTTTCTATTCATGAGTTTGACATTTGTGCCTCATTATTTCTTTCTTTCATATGACCCACCTTATCTTTAATTCTCTATTATTATCCTTCTTTTCCCCACCCATTGCTCCAAAGTTCAACAAGTGCTTTTAATCTTGATTCATGATAATCTATGGGAAAGGAAAATTTTGTAATTTGATGGAAGAAAAAGACGCATCAGTTAAGGGGGAACATGAAAAGGTTGGAATGAAACTCAAATACGTGAAAGAATGAACAGTACTGATTTACACTGTGTAAGGCACAGTGCCAGGTAATGTATCAAAAAGACAATGAGGTCCGAATTAAGTTATTATCTTTGATCTCTTATTGGTTGACTCTAGTAATATTGTATGGTCTCCTTCTCCTTCATAAAAAAAAAAAAAGAAAAAAAAAAGAAAAAGATAAGAAAAGAAAAGGAGAATAAGACATTTATTTTAGATAAATCCTAGAGTTCAACTCAAATGTGAAGAACATTATCAAAGTTTTGAAGATCATCATTTTAGATTTCAGTATATCCGAAGGTTAGTTTTATTTGAAGGGGAATAGATTGTTCAGTGGCACAGTGCCACACACAGTGCCACAGTGATGAAAGTCTTGTGATGCTTATTTGCGGAAGTTGAAAATATGAAAAAAAAAGGGTTTAAGCACTTGTTGAGCCAATTGCCAATTCAAATCTTCAAGTTTGCATTACCTATAGTCATCTTACATTCTTAGCCATCAACCATGATCCTTCATGATTATTTCTTGCTTCAGAAATTCGGATTGTGAGTTGGGTTATATTTGTGCTTAATGACTTCGGATTGTGAGTTGGATTATGACATAGCACCAGCATCCTTAGTATTTATTGCTTGAGCTACTTGAATTATTTTGCTGACTATATCTCACTCTGTCTCGCTAAACATGTTGATGCTCTCCTTTTTGATAATGTCAAAAGGGGGAAGATGGGTATAATACTTAGACTAATGAATAATTGGTTATCATGGTTACCATGTTACTTGTGAATGATGTTATGCTATTTTCCCTTATGTGATTAATGGTGCATATTTTGAGGGGGAAAAAGTGATTACTTAATAATATTATATTGAGTGTTTGTCATCATCAAAAAGGGGGAATTTGTTGTGCATGTACACGTTAAGTTTTGATGATGAAAAATAATATAATATGTTATAGTATGAAAGTTTGTGACAGATGGTTGAGAAAGGAATAAATAAATGAAGACTTTGAAGAAATGAAGAATCAAGATTGAAGTCCAAGTTTATATTGAATTCCAAGTTTAGTTACTATATGCAAAATGTAATATGCTAGAACTAGATGATATATTATGTGCCAAGTATAGAAATATAAAATTAGGATAATTATTATTTTCTTAGAGTTAAGGAAATAAATAATTATGTTAATTTTAAATATCTATATAAAAAGGAAGTTTAGTTTAAAAATAAAAAAGGATTTTATAAAAACCGATTTTGATAAAACGTTTTGTATATAAAAGATAAAAGTTTTTTTTCGGTAAAAATCATAAAACGTTTTTAAAGAATTTTGATAAGAAGGAGAAAAACTGATTTTTCAATATGATAAAGTTTGTTTAATAAAAAAACTGATTTAAGAGTTGATCTAGTTAATATAAGATATGGAGAAATCCTTATCCTATTAGGAAAAGGAAAATCAGTTTAAAAGATAAAATTGGTTTTTGAATAGGAAAAGAATTTTATCCCTTTATTTTAGGAATAAAAATTGTTCAAAAGATAATATATCTTGGAGAAGGATTCTTATTCAGTTCACCAAGATATATAGGGATTGCAACTCAGTTTTATAACTCACGTTTTCAGAGAGAAAAAACCGGAGATATTAAGAGCTGAAAACAGTTTCCTAAGGCACAGAGTATAGCACAGAGTTCTAGTCAGGTTAGGAAACTAAAACAACGTTTGTAATTGTCCTCTATTTGCTTAAATAAGAAGCACGCTTTGAGGATCTTTTCTTTCTGTAATTTCATTATTATAGAGAGTGGCAACACTTAGAGATAAGTGTTGGGGAGCACTACTAGGGTTAGTAGTGGGGGAATCGAATTGTATCAAGAGTTTGGTATTTTACGATTCAAATAATAAAAGAGTAGTTTGTGTGGACGTAGATCTCAGAGGTGAGATTGAACCACGTTAAATTCCTGTGTCTTATTATTTGATTTCATTGTTTTATTGTTTGATACAATTTCGTTCGAGCAAAAACATTAATCGGAGAATTTACGAGTAAATAACACAGTGCACGGCACTGTGCCATAAAGGTGTTTTTGCGAAAATCGATTAGATTTAGCCACTCAATTCAACCCCCCCTTCTTGAGTGTCACCTTGTGTTCCAACATTTGGTTTCATTACAGTAGATGTCGGTCTAGTTATTAGCTGCATTGGAGTCGGGTAATCGATCAACAATTGATAAGCCTTCTCAGGTATAAAAGACACAATTAGATGTGCTAGTTATTGTGTTAAGTAAATTGGTGATTGTATATTAATGTAATTTTTTACCTTGTTTATTTTGAATTTTAGATGGCCTATGAAACTGAGGGAATGATTATTGCTGTTGTGGCTGCAATTATTGCTTACATTCTTGGTTTTCTTGAAGTGGTGATTGTATATTAAATAAATATAAATCATATAATCTATGAGATGATAGAGTAAAATAGGTGAAATTGGTTTTCAGTTGAAACAAACAAAGGAAAAATGCTTTTAAAGAAACTGCAATAGCGTTCTTATTGCCTTGTGGAATGATTCTTTTGAACTGTAACTTCATTCGTATGATTTCTAGGATGAAGAATTACATCTGATCTATATATGATGCCGTTGTGAAATTGCCATATTTTTTCATTAGCTTTGTTTTGCTACTTTGATATTAATTCTAGAATTACAAATAAGTTACTTTTTTTCACTTTGTGCAGTTATTGAATCGGAACATGGACCCTTGTATTCCTAAGGGATATGCACTTTTCATGCTACTGGGTACTTCTCGGAGTGCAGACTTGCTGCCTTGAAATTATCACATAGGGGCAAAGGGCTTTATATATGTTGTCGTAATGTCCTATGGTAGTGTGGTACCCCTGTGCTGCTGTTTATTTTGCTCAGAAGTGTTCTTGTTTTCTGCACATTGGTGTCGATTGGTCTGCTGGAGTTTGTTGTTGCGTGATCTGCAGTTCATTATCCTACTTTAGCCCAATGTTGACTTAGTTTGACTTTGGTAATTTTTGTTATATTTATAGCTCTTGTTAGTAAGGGGCTTGCAGGTTGTTGCAAGGCCTAGGGTCCTAGGGTATTATATTTGGTTAAGATTGTTCTGTAATTTATTCGCTTTTGGTTAACAATGTTACTTGGAGTTAATAAATTTTCCACTTTTATGAAATTTATTGGTTTACTTTTACAATTCTATTAAAGTTACTTCTTATAAGTGATCGTGCTTCGAAATGTATGAAATAATGCGGTAGATTATATTCAGTGCATCTAAGTACCTTTCACAATAGGTCTTAAATTGCATCTAAATATCATTTTTGAAATATAAGACATTGCCCCTAAATTATATTTCGAGGCAAAATCATACGATTTATATTGTCTCTAATTATATTTCGAGGCAACATCATACGATTGCCTCTAAATGTATATGGTTTTTAGAAGCAACTTTTTATATTGCCTCTAATTATATTTCGAGGTAAAATTATATGGTTGCCTCTAAATACATGTGGTTTTTAGAAGCAATATTTTATATTGCCTCTAATTATATTTTGAGGCAAGAATATATGGTTGCCTCTAAATGTAGAGTCTTTTAGAAGCAACAAGTTATGTTGCCTCAGAAAAGGACTTTTAGAGACAACCATTAATTAGCGACGGACTTATTAGAGGCAACTACAAATTTGCTTCAAAAGGTAATTAGAGGCTACATGTTTGTTTTAAGAGGCAATTCTATGTTGCCTCTATAAGCGAATTTTCTTGTAGTGGTTATCCTGGGTCGTGCACGTACCTCCTCGCCGGTTCACCACCTCCCGTTTAGTGAGGGCTAATGTCCTCGGGTGGCACCGTGCACTTATATATTTTGGGCATTAACGCCACCTCTCGTTTGTGAGAGCTATTGTCCTCGGGTGGCTGCCTCCCGTTTACGATGTTACTATGTTTTGCGGAGATGTCTCTTCTGTTGTACTAGCCAAGTCAGCAAATAATATGAACTATAATGATGAGCATGATAAAGAATATAAGGTAATATGATATGATAAGTTTGTGAAATAGTTTTACTTATTCTATCCTCCCTGTTTATAAATAAACTGAGTTGAAATGGATTTACGTTGTTAGAGTAGTATGTTACTGAGCCTCGACTCACGACGTTTTATATTCTGTTTTAGGTACTGATGAGGATAACGGGATGGCGTAGCAGTGATGATTATATAGTATCTAGACTTATGTAGACTCTTATGCTCATAATCTAAGTTTATGTCAGACTCTGTTCAGTAACTAAGTTTTATTAATGACTAATGTTGGATAATTATTACATTTCCATGTTATAATATGTTTAAGTTTATGAAATTACGTTGCCTTATGTTTTCCTAAAGGAAAGTACGACAGTAACGCGCCGACTATCTAGGTTCCGCTGCTAATAATTGATCAGTTAACTTAATAATGTTGATTAGAAGTCGGGGTGTTACAGGTTGGTATCCGAGCCAAGGTTTTCGGTGCCTCAAGTAAAATCTTAAAGGTTTTACATAAATCCGTAAATAAAAAACTTTAAGTAATTTAGTAAATGAAAGTCATCACCATGAACTCCATGTTAACTTTCAATAAGACGTCACTAGAACTTTGATAATAAGACTAAAAATAAAATGTGTAGTTAAAAAAGATGTTAAAAATGGAAATGAGTGTGAGTGATAAGATCGGGGAAGGGAATACTTTTATATAATTTTTACGATGATATTTATGCCTCGTTTTACATGATATGAACATGAAATATGTGATGTTTTAGAACATGGCAACAATTGAAGGTGGACCTACCAATGTAGGAATGGAAATCATGGGTCTGAAGTCACACTTGAAGAAATGAGGGCAAGACTTGATACTCTGCGAAGTGACCCTGTCTTCGAAGATACGCCTGGAAACGCAAATGGAAATCAGGTGGACATAACGAGGTTAATGATGGAATTTTTACAAGGAAACCGACAAAGGGCCAAGATAGAGCAGGAAGAATGCTCAAACATGTTCAAAAGGTTTTCTTCTCATAAGCCGCCGACTTATGATGGAAAACCAAACCCCACTGAGTTCGAAGAATGGTTAAACGGCATGGAGAAACTCTTTGATGCCACCCAGTGCCCAGATAAGTGGAAAGTTAATTTTGTTGTGTTCTATTTAAAGGGGCAAGCTGATTTGTGGTGGAATATTGCCAAAGAGATGCAAAATTAGTCTGCGTTTGGATAGGAAGGCCTGAAGGAGGCTACAAGAAACCAGCTTTACCCCCAGTCTCTACAGCTTCAGATGGAATATGAGTTTATCCATCTGAAGCAAAGGAATATGTCTGTACTAGAATATACTGTGAAATTCAATGAGTTAGCTCGATTTGCTCCTAATTTGGTAACTACGGATCGTCAAAGGATGAATCTGTTTGAAGGATATATGAATCTGGATCTTCAAGAAAGGCTTGCTGCACACATGAGTAAGTCCTATCAAGAGCTATATGACCGGGCTATAAATGTTGAAAGAAAAGTGAAGTTGCGAAAGGAAGTGTATGAGGGTGGAAAAAGAAAAGGGAAAATCTCATTATGGCCACTCCAGCAAGAACTTCAACAAGAGGCGAACACGGGATACTCGGGAAATAATCAAAAGCAAATTCCTCGATGCAGCAAATGCAGAAGACAAGGCCATATGGAGAAGGAATGTTGTAAAGAAGTGATCAGTGTTATCGGTGTGGTAAAACAGCTCATGTGATTAAGAAATGTCCAACTCCAGATTGGCGAAGTGAAAATGTCATTAACCATAGTCAAAGAAATGGTCAGAACTCTGGATATGGTGGGAATGCAAGCAAAACAAACAGAAACCCTCCACGTGGACCCCCGCAAGCTGGAAGAGTGTTTATGATGCAACGTGAAGAAGCGAAAACAGATGATACTGTCATTACTGGTACTTTCCCTATCAACTCTGTTCCTGCTTATGGAGCTTCCCATTCGTTCATATCTGCTGCATTTTCTAGAAGTTTAAATGCAAAACCATGCTCTGAATTCTCCGCCATGTCTGTCACCATCCCAAATGGTAAATCCATCTTATGTGATGTCATGTATAGAAACTGTCCTATCCGTATAGGAGGCTGTGAATTCCAAGTAGACCTAGTTCAATTTGAATTAAACGACTTTGATGTAATTTTGGGAATGAATTGGTTGTCCAAGTACAAAGCCGACATAAATTGCATTAACCATGAAGTAACCCTCACAAAACCAGATGGGTGTAAGGTTTCTTATCGAAGAAGAAAAGTCACACCCAAACCCGAAATCATCTCAACCTTGAAAGCTTTGAAATTACTTTCAAAGGGTCATCATGGATACCTCTGTAATGTGATAGACCTAAGCATTCCTGAACCCTCACTTTCTGGAAGAGATACCTGGCATGCCTCTAAGAATGAGAGATAGATTTCAGCATTGACCTTGTTCCGGGATTGGCTCCTATTTCCAAGGCACCATATCGAATGGCACCTGCTGAGTAGATGAATTACTCAAAAAGGAGTATATTTGACCTATGTACCACCATGGGATGCACCAGTTCTATTTGTCAAGAAGAAAGATGGAAGCATGAGGTTATGTATTGATT